>CM035155.1:73266652-73771958 GCA_020205615.1 Panax quinquefolius | reverse complement strand
TTCTAATGCATGTCTAATACCTACGCGGTGCTATGTGTGTGTTTGCGTGGCGTTCGGACGACCGATGCGGGTTTTAGGCTCTTTTTTGGCCTTTTGCCTAAGTTTTCGCGAGTTTTACAAACTGGGCGATAACTCGGATTCCGTACGTCAGAATCGAGTCCCATAAGTTGTAACATATGTCTAATACCTACACAGTGCTATGTGTGTGTTTGTGTATCATTCGGATGGCCGAGGCGGGTTTTGACCTTTTTTTTGGCTTTTTGCCTAAGTGTTGGCGAGTTTTGCAAACTGTGCGATAACTCGTATTTTGTATGTCGGCTTAGAGTCCGTAAGTTCTAACGCGTGTCTAATATCTACACGGTGCTATGTGTGTGTTTGCGTGTCGTTCGGATGGCCGAGGCGTGTTTTAACCTTTTTTTGGCTTTTTGCCTAAGTGTTGGCGAGTTTTGCAAACTGGGCGATAACTTGGATTCCGTATGTCGGAATCGAGTCCTATATCTTGTAATGCGTGTCTAATACCTACGAAGTTCTATATGTGTGTTTGAATGTCGTTCGGATGGCCGAGGCAGGTTTTGACCTCTTTTTTAGCTTTTTGCCCAAGTGTTGGCGAGTTTTGTAAACTGGACGATAACTTGGTCTTCGTATGTCAGAATCGAGTCCCATAAGTTCTAACGCGTGTATAATACCTACGTGGTGCTATTTGTGTGTTTGCATGGCGTTCGAACGGCGGATGCGGGTTTTAGGTTCTTTTTCGGCCATTTGCCTATGTGTTGATGAGTTTTGCAAATTGGACGATAACTCGGTCTCCGTACGTTGGAATTGAGTCCCATAAGTTTTAACGCGTGTATAATACCTACGCGGTGCTATGTGTGTGTTTGCGTGTCATTCGGACGGCCGAGGTGGGTTTTGACCTCTTTTTTGGCCTTTTGCCTAAGTGTTAGCGAGTTTTGCAAACTGGGCGATAAATCGGATTCCGTATGTTGGAACCGAGTCCCATAAGATCTAACGCGTGTCTAATACCTATGCACGATGCTCTGTGTGTGTTTGTGTGTCGTTTGAACGGTCGAGGTGGGTTTTGACCTCTTTTTCAGCTTTTTGGCTAAGTGTTGGCGAGTTTTATAAACTGGGCGATAACTCGAATTTCGTATGTCAGAATCAACTCCCGTAAGTTGTAACGCATGTCTAATACCTACGCGGTGCTATGCGTGTGTTTGCGTGTTATTCGGACGACTGAGGCGGGTTTTGACCTCTTTTTCGGCTTTTTGCCTAAGTGTTGGCGAGTTTTGCAAACTGGGCGATAACTCGGTCTCCGTATGTCGGAAACGAGTCCTGTAAGTTGTAACGCGTGTCTAATACCTACGCGGTGCTGTGTGTGTGTTTGCGTGTCATTCTAACGCGTGTCTAATACCTACGCATCAATCCCTATGTGTGTTTGCGTGTCTTAGCAATACAATTACAAATTACAATTATAAATTACATAAATTAAATAAAGAAATACAAAATTTAATTATATTTACCTATTGAATATGTGGTGGGAAGATGTTGGCCAAGACAACTGCACATACGCGGATGGCCTCCTCCCACACTACACCCATGAGGTCGTCAACGACGGCTGTAGGATCTATAGAGCCGTGGACAACCTCCTGAGCCAGCTGGTAAATCCGCTCGCGTGATGGTGCACCTGACTGCACAACACCGCTCGCCATGCACCCTTCTATGATCCGCTGGAAGAAGTTGTCGGATAATGAAGGGCCGACGCCCGGTCCACTAGCACCATTACCTCCAGTGGGTGGGCGCCGCCGAGATCTCGCAGCAGGGACTAGGGTATAAGCTAGGACATGGGGAATGCCCACAAATCTACCCTTCTTAGGCCCCCCTGTAGCCTGTAGCCAGTCCTCTATCTCCTCGTCCACACGCATAGACTCGTCTACTAGAGTGTCACCTCTCTGGCTGCTCCGGGCCACTGCAAGATCCTCGAACCGTCGCTAAAAAAATACATTAGTAGATGATACGCAAAGAATAAAATGAAATAATACAAAAGATAATTACATAACTAAATAAGATAATTACATAACTTATAGCAATGTGTTTTACCTCAGGTGAGATATAACCACCGTCACCTTTCTTTTGGTGGGCGTGCCACCAAAACTCCAAGCGAGAGGGTGCATGCTTTAAACTCACCTCAAGTCTCTCCCGGTACAGGTCATACGACTGAGACCCAATGCAGTGTGGGAGACAACTCTGCTGTCGGGCAGCTAAGCGATGTGCCGACATCTTCATGAAGGCCTCGCCGTCCCAAATGCTGCACATATGGTCCCACACCGCAGCAGATATGAAATCTAGCCGAACATCCTTAAGTGTCTGTCCATCAACCGTCTTTGTCTAGGCCTTCTTCTTCCAGTCGTAGACCCACTTGTGCCAATTCATCTCTAGGTATCTGTGCAGAATAGTCATGCCGTGGGCTTCTTGCCCGTCCTCAAAAAAGATAATATCTCTGCACATTACACATTAAGAAGCTTAGTAGACAACATAAATCAAAGAGGTAACAATATATTCAAATGGAGTATAAAACTAGCATATGAATGATTGACATCTTACCTAAACTCAGCAATAATCAGCTGTCATGTACGTTCATCCACATCTGCCCACCTCATCCACGGGCTTGAGAATCGTTTGCGGACGATCCCAAGCAACGTGTTCTTTGGCGTGGCATTAAGGATACTACAATTGAAATTAATACATTGCAAATTACAAAGAATATATAAGAACTAAATACTTATGTTATAGTAATAATATATAGGACTATGAAATTACATATTAGTCCCAACACGACAAATAATCGCGCTTGAGGGGGATTCCCTAGCAAGCCACGTGTTAGTCCCCGCGGAGGCCTACGACGATCACCTATGTTGTGAAATACATCAATAGTTATATAAACGAATATAATGTTAATAATATATAAAAAATAATAATAAGATGTATCCCAATAAAACATGTAATTATACATGACGAACCGGGCTGCTCATCACCCCCACTACCTCTACGGCCCCCACGACCTGCACGCCAACCACGATTGCCATGTGGTGTACGCTCCATATGTATATATACTGTCAAATCATTAAAAAAACATTATTAGACAAACTCGACACAATATTTTTGACAACTGTATATATGAAAATATGCACATGTCAAGTCACGTGGAATAACAGTTATTTTTACACATACTTATATTTTCTTAACAACATACTCACAAACACTTGACAACCATAAACAAATGTGTTACATTTTTTCCTCCTCAATGGCCATACTATTTTGTGTTTTCAATGCCAATTTTGTTTTGGTGTTTTGAATGACAACAAATTTTTTGAAAACAAATTCAAAAAGGTTATCCAAATTCTAACCGACCCTTTAATTTCCCCTAAATCTCCCCCATATATATACACGAATATGATCATAGTGATTACATTTTGAATATGATCATATATACACGAATATGACCCTTTAATTTCCCCTAAAAAGCTAAATGAACACCACATATTAATAACATATAAGTATTTACCAATTACTTGACAGCTTCAATCCCAGAGCTGGAATGATCCTGTGAGTTTAAAAGGCAGACAACTATTACTTAATAAAGTATTTACCAATTACTTCAGGTTCTTAAATCAAACAAAGGCATTGTTATTATCTTGCAGTCTATTTGAAGGTTGTTTGGATGTCTCTAATCTTAAGAAGTATGTCCTATAAATAATCATCACACCTAAAGTAAAAATTTATGTTCTGAAATTCAAGATAACGCAGTGAATTTATCTATTTAGGCACTTTCATCAATCATCAATCAATAGTATTTATAATAGAAAAGTGTGAGGAATTTCAAAAGGCACAAATAGATAATTACTTGCATGTACCAAACCATAAAGAATATCATTCAATTGCCACTATAGAACCAAATTCATGTGGAGCCACAAAAAAATAGTTTAGATACAAGTTACTGATATTTATTTCAATGTTGAGTGAACTCCGCACAAAGAAAATAGTGGAATTTTGCAGTTTCAAAATTTCTGCACGAAGAAATAATACTATGTCATGCAGAAATAAAACTATGTTATAGAATATATAATAATCTATATTTCAAAATCAGGAACAGGAGCTCAATATTAGAGTACACTCATGTCCTTAATAATGAAACCAATTAATAAGATGAGCTACTAAAAGATATATTGTAAAATGATAAAACACAATAATTGACAAGCATTTCATCAAATAATCTTGACTCAATTTATAGTAACACAATCTATACAACTAGCACCTCCAAAAATTATTGAACCATTAGCCCAATAATTGAAAAATAGTTCCAACAAATTCTCCAAATAGAAAAATTCAGCTCTTACTATTGAGAATCTAATAAGAATACATGAACAAAATCACAAATACCCAGTATCATTGTATAGATTTCTCACTGCAAATCATATCTCATAAGAAATTTAACAGATGGTCAAAAGAGTTTGATATCTTTCTTTTCAACCTCACAAGGAACAGAGCACTTGACACACCAAAAAACTAATGGAAAAAAAAATAAAACCACACCAAAACTCAGAGAAACATTAAAATTACAAGTCCAAAAATTGCTAAAAAATCATCACTATAAAATCTCTAATACACTGCAATTGGGTGTCTCATGTCATGAAAACTTGATGATAATTGGGTAATATACCCATGAATCAGATATACTTAGGCTTAAATTATTATACTCTCAAGTCATTTAGAAGCATTTTTACTGTGTTTAGTTGTTATTTTGCGGATTCGGGAGCTGGAGGGGCAATTGAGGAAGTTTTAAGCATAGAATGGAAAGACTTAGCAGCTGCCTTATGGGTTCTGTCCGGTCTCAAATGTACAATCATACATAAATGATTTTGACGTGTTAAGGTTCCTTTCATGCTTCTTAGATCAATCTAGGTCCCTTCTTGCATAACATGGTTCTAAGTTTGATAATTTAAAGCCATTCAAGGTCATGAAACCAGAAAGTCTAGCATGTTTACTTTCTATACATACAAGATAGTTACAACACTCATATTATACATGCTTGTGTGTATTCTTAACACATACGTGAAACTAACACCGCTTTAGTTAAAAATATACTTTGTTCATGATTTATTTAAAATATAACATACAAGCATAGTATATCAATGGTTACACTACATGAGTGAGTCTAAGAGTGTCATAAAACATGATCACAAATGTTAGATTCTAGTCTTCAAGGAATAATGACAATATTCAACTTCTACACTTACTAGTTAGTCCAACTTGTTCATGTCTCTTTGCTAATCAAATAAACACAAGCTAAAGGTTTATTCATGCATTTCTAAGTCACACTAACATGCTTTGCAAAGTCAGAATATACAACATGTAGAAATTATTCAATTTAGCATACTAGGCTGTCTTCCCTTGAAAACATTTCTATTACTAGGCTTAATAAGTTTGTTCATGCTCAAAAGGACTAAGTACACTACAACATGTTCATCAATGTGTAAAATTAGTCATGTATAGCTAACTAGGTTCATAATTTGTAGAACATGATCTTTAACATAATTGCTTTCCAAAATATAAGGTTCAAATCTCCATTTAAACCATGTCTCCATTAATCATGCAAGTCTATGGAAACATGCTCACATTAGGTTAACATATCCATACATATATCATACACATGCTTACATGTTACCTTGAGTTAAAACAACTAGCTACTCATGATCAAATTTAAAAACAGATTGCTCAATCGAAGTTCGAAGAGCAAGGCAAATTGTCTTTGCGCCTCAATACTAAAATGTATGCAATTGCTGGCAGGTACTGGTTCAAAGCAGAATAGTCTGCTTCGGTAACTATCTAGCCAACTCTCAAAATTTAATCACCAAATGGATTCTAGACACTCATAAATCAATTGCAACATGCTTATATGATCATATAACAATTATATGGACATTACCTAGCCTCATTAACATATAATTCCATGAATTCAAGAATTTAAATTTCAAGACTAGAACTCCATTTTTACAGAGAATGAAAATGGAAACAAGGAAATAGTAGTTTTACCTCTGCAATGTGAAAAGAACTTGCTCCAAATGAACTCCTAAGCTCTAAGAATGCTTGTAAGCTCTCACCCTCACACTTGACAATTCTCAGACAATTTCAAGCAACACCAATTGATCAACATAACTTCTATTTATAGAAGAGTTTTGGACTGGGCATTGGTGTTACACAAAACTTGAACTCCTGGTGTAATGCAATGAAACAATGGTTGCTCAAGGGTTGTTTAACCACTCCACACCAACTACATAGCTAGCAATGATCATCTAGGATTTAGTCTTGTGGAGAATATGTATTGAAGTTTGAGTTACTGTGCATTGTACTTGGTCACTTTCATTTTGGGACAAAAAGGAAAGAACTTGGCAATCTAGTTATCTAGGCTTAGTTTGGTCTATTTATTTCACACAATCAAATCTTAATGCACAATTGTTACCATATTAGGAATTTAGGGACTAATTACACACTCACATCATATAGTCCATGTACATTAAATATACGTAATAAAATAATACAGTCAGATATTATTGTCAGGGTAGTTCCAAAATTATTCCTACCACTCATATAATCATATATTAAATGTCTACTCACCTTCATATTGTTACATACATATTTCATGATATATTTATAACATATAGTTCCAATATATTTAATCACAATGCCCATTAAATATAGTTTCATACAACTTAATATATAGCCACATAAATGTCACACTATACTATATATAGTTATATTGGTATTATTGTTCATATTCACATAACTATCAATATAATATTATTATATTAATAACTCACTTAATTATGTTAAATAAATAATCATGCTCCTCCTTAATTAATTAACACTAATATTAATTAATCCAACCATTTATGGGTTTTTCCAAAATCATTACTATTTGTATTTCCATCACCATGCCACACAAGGCTTTCAATGAGTTTACCACAAACTCCATGTATTCTCAATTATTTAATTATTTAATATAATTGAGTTATCTCATTTGATAACACGTAATTGTTCATGTTCAGATAAATATTCATTTCATTAATATATATATTTAATAGTATGCAGAAATTCTCGGGTATTACATCCTCCCCCCTTATAAAAATTTTATCCCAGAATTTCTACTAGGTTACACAAACAGATGGGGATAATCCCTCATCAGTCTATCTTCTAACTCCCACGTTGCCTCCTCGACATCGTGGTTATGCCAAAGCACTTTTACAGAAGAAATGACTTTGTTTCTTAAAGTTTGCTCTTTCCTATCTAGAATTTGGACAGGAATTTCTTCATACACCAAGTTCTTCTCCACTTGAATGGGTTCGTAAGAAATCACATGCTTGTAGTCAGACTTGTACGGACGCAACACATATGTGAAACACGTTATGGATGTGCTTCAATTCAGGTGGTAATGCAACTTTGTACGGTACTTCGCCCACTCGTTGTAGTATCTCGAATGGTCCTATGAATCTTTGGCTCAGTTTCCCTTTCTTTTCGAAACAAATCTTTCCCTTCCATGGAGATACCTTCAAGAATACAAAACTATCGACTTCAAAATCTCGGTCTTGCCAATACAAATTTGCGTACTTTTTCTGGCGATCTTGAGCTACTACAAGTCTATCCCTTATCACTTTCACCACCTACGCAGTCTGTTGTACCAACTCTGGTCTGAGTATTCGTTGTTCTCCGACTTCGTCCCAACAGAATGGCCTTCTGCACTTCCTTCCGTAAAGAGCTTCATACGGTGGCATGCCGATACTTGCATGGTAACTATTATTATACGCAAATTCGACTAAGGGTAGGTGATCGTCCCAATTTCCCTTGAAGTCCATCACGCAATTCCTAAGCATGTCATCATGGTAACTATTACTATTTTTCGCTCACTTTGTCCGTCCGTCTTAGGATGATAGGAAGTACTTGATCTCAACTGTGTTCCCATCCTCTCTTGAAAGCTTTTCCAGAATTTTGACGTGAAACGCGGGTCTCAGTCAGAAACAATCGATACCGGCACTCCATGTCGTTAGACAATTTCCATTACGTACAGACTCGCTAATTGATTTAAACTGTAAGGGATCTTGATAGGTAGAAAATGTGCAGTCTTTGTAAGTCGATCCACGATAACCCAAATAGCATCCAAACCTTTCTGCGTGACCGGAAGTCCTACCATAAAATCCATCATAATATGCTCCCATTTCCACTCTAGTATTTCCAATGGTTGTAGTAAACCGCTCGGTCGCTGATGTTCTACTTTTATATGTTGACACGTAAGACATCTACTAACGTACTCTGCAGTTTCCCGTTTCAAATTTGGCCACCAAAAATATTACTTCATGTCCCGGTACATCTTTGTGCCTCCCGAATGAATGGAGTACGTCGTATTATGAGCCTCGTGCAAAATCTCCTCTCTTATCTCGGCCACTGCCACTACCCATACTCTCCCTTCAAATCTTAAGATACCATCTTTATCTATTTGAAATTTTTCTTCCTCTTTTTCCATGATCCTTGTTCTGATTTTCTCACACTCTCCATCTTTCTCATGGGCTTCCTTCACTTTATCCAACAATGTTGGACAAGCTTCTATTACAAATAACTTTTCTGCAGACCTCTCGGGTCTCCTCACTTCTATTTCTAATTTCTCCATATCTCTTATTAACTCCTCCTGAGTTGTCAATTAAACAATTTCTCCTTCCTTTTCACCTTTCGTAGGCGTCTTAAGAACCACGTTTTCCTTTCCCAGGTTGTAACGCCCCAGAAAATTGAACCTTTGTAAATACTTTTAATAATAAATAAAATATTATTATTTATTATTACTACGTATTAATAAGATGAATGTCGTTCTATAATCTAGAAACATCGAAATGTCGTACTATTTTAACTACGTGAATGAATTAAAGTGTTTGAATTTCTAAGACGAAAATAAAGGCTTTCCGAGAAATTTTCTGAAAAACACTATTCATCGATTTATGCTCGAAAATTATTTTTGAACTTCTAAGAAATACGTAACGTTATAATATCAAGGTGAAATTGATTATGTAATAATAATCTAAGTATGGAAAATGTAATATTTTGCATGCGGACCTAAATTGGGAACATTAGGTTTATTAAGCGTTAAGGAAAGAAAGTTGTAATCGTATGATGCGTATGCATTATACGAGGTAATGAACGTAAGTATAATACGACATATTATACTATTGTGTATAGAGAATGAAATAACGTATATTATGAATAAATATACGACCTAGCATACGAGAATTATACTTGAGGTATGTATGTTAAGTTGTTTAATTAAAGGTAATGGACTTGTAGGATTATTAGCTTAATGGTAGAAGTCCAATTAATAAGTGATACTCATGCCCAAGTGTTTGATATGTCATGAGTCAAAACTATTGTAATGCAAGCGCAATAAGAAATTAACTAGATTAATTAGCAAGCCCAATGTGATTAAGCCATGATCTATGGAGCAATCCAAGTGTGATATGGGTAGTCTTGATGGGAACACATTTTAAGTGGATAGCAAGTAGACTTGGTGAATAAGAAAGGAATAGAAAGGAGGTGAAAGTGAGGAGGTTATTAAGGAGGTGGATTAAAGGTGGTGGGATGGCCTAATTGACCAGAATGCCCTAACATAGGATTTCCTGTAAATAGAGAAGCCTCACTTCATTTGTTGCTTGATAAAATTTCATCCAACTCCTCTCAAGTTAAGTAGCTTATTGGTTAGAGAGAATAAGCCATATAAGTCAAAAATAAGTCAAAAGTTCTTTGCTAGTTTCCAAAGAGAAGAGAAGTACAAGTGCTTCTAGGGTAAGATTCTTGTCTAATATATATTAATCTTTATCATTGTAGGGTGATAAGAGAAGTATGATTCTATGATAAGAACATATAAGAAGTCATTGATGAACGAACTTAAGCCGAATAAGTTGAATAAGCAACTTGAACCTAAATAAGTGGATAAACTTGTGAATAACTTGTCATATGATGTTAGTATGTTCAATATAGTATGAGAACATTGATTGATGGACTTAAATTCATAGTAAGTTAAGAATGAGAATTTGTAGTTCATAAGTTAAATAAGTCATTGACTTATGAGAATAAGTCAAAATCTACTTTGTCAATAAGTTGGTGTAATTAGTAACTTGAAATGTTCATGTGTTGGTTAATATCCATTTGGAACGTTTAGTAATGAAGCTTTTCCGGAATTCACACGATTGGACGATTATCGTCGAATTCGTGAAATTCTCGGAATGGAAGTCGTATTTTGTGTTTGAAGTCGGAAACGTTGGTTTTCGATGGAGACAAGTCATATTTAGCATTATAGAGCTGCGGACTCGAAAATGACCAAATTCTGACTTAGAACGAAGAAACCAGCATTGAACGTTCACAAACGTTTATCGTTTTCGTTGAAAATGAACTAATAGGTGAAATTTTAGTAAACGAAGTAAAATAGATAAATTCTTGTACTAACGCATAGAGTATGTAATTTGTGAACTGTAGGCTTTTGAACGAGCCAATTCGGACTTATAATGAATAAGTTATGAGTCCAGAAGTTTTGTAAAATTTTCAAGTTTTGCAAACTATCTTAGGCATGAGTTGGCGGCATAGCAGTAGCCACCAAGACGATGTTTGAGCACATTGTTAACTTCATGCTTGCGGTACGATCGATGAGTAAGGACTCGCGCGTCAAGATCGCCATGTCCGGTATGTACCCTATCGTTAATCTTGCGCCACGAATGCGGCAGAAGAGTAATGGGTGGTGCCGCAACGCCAACGCTAGGAAGTGGACAGTAAAGAATGTTCATGAGTACAACTTGAACAGTAAGTCAGTAATAATAAACTGAGGAACTTAATAAAGATATTGTAAGGTACTTTTAAACCTTATGTATAATGATTAGAGTTAATAACCAATTGAATGTGAACGTAATGTGAATGACGTAATGAAAAGCCAGAAATTATAATAACAGATCTAAGTCAGAATTTAGATTGAGATGAAGGGTAAGATATAATAATATACCTACTTGATTATATAAGACCTAATGTGGTACCTTATATGATCATGTATTGTAGAGACTTAGAGACTTAAAGTGTACGTGTGATAATCAGTAAGCAGACGCTGAAGGCAAATATTCTAACTCTTGTTCCAGTTCAGTTTGGACAAGCTTTGTGATTCATGTATTCTTTCGCGTGAAGTCTTAAGTGATGAAGTCAAAGCCAATTCTTTCGGCTAGACTTGTATTATGAATTTGTCAAGCATGATTAATGTTTATCGAGCTATATTGGTGTGGTTTTCAATCGAAGATAGAGTATGCTAAAAATGTTTTTGTCATTTAACGATAGGCACGTGAGGTTGCCACAACTGAAACGTACACGTGTTTAATGAATGTAGTGCTGATCAGCATAGAGTACTATAGGCTAATCACCTAGATGTTCTCGTAAGTAATGTCGAACTTACGGACTTAGTGTCGGGACGTCCTTCTCAAAAGAACTTATGAAATACTCAAGGTCTTGGACCAGAATTGATGTTTTACTGAATATTGTTGTTGTAAAATGTTTTGAATGAAAAGAAGTACTATGTTGAATTATCGATAGTACTTCGTAACTATTGTTCAGTTATTGAAGATATATGAGTTCTATGTTTTAAGCATGTTGTTTATTAGAATTATAGTACTTGTTGAGCTAGTCATGCTCACTCTTTCTTGAACCATATGAACACAACTAAGATCGAGTGGACCGAAGGCTTCGGCAAGGATAAGGGCAAGGCGAAGACGAACCCTTAGTTTAATTATGTAATAGTATAGGTGAATGTTTGTAATATACCGTATATTATGTTAAGAATGAATGAATGGGTTATAAAGAACCTGGGGAAATGTAATATTATTTTGAATATATAGAAGACATATTCATCCTTTTGAGTATTTTAATTGATTGAATGCGTGAATGGTAGTACCGTGTAGCACCATCTGTGGGTCGGAAGATACCCGGATTTGGGGGCGTCACACGGGTGATACAGAATTTCACAGTCATAATCTTTGATTAGTTCTAACCACCTCCTCTGACGCATATTCAACTCCTTCTGTGTGAAGATATATTTCAGACTTTTGTGGACCGTGTATATCTCATATTTCTCTTTGTACAAATAGTGTCTCAATATCTTTAATACAAAAACTACGGCCGCTAACTCTAGGTCACGAGTAGGGTATCATTTTTCGTAATCCTTTAATTGTCGTGATGTATACACAATGACTTTGTCATGTTGCATAAGCACACAACCCAGTCCTCTATGTGACGCATCACTATACACCACAAATCCTCATGTATCACCTAGTAATGATAATACAGGTGCCTCGCTTAATCTCTTCTTCAACTCTTGAAAACTCTCTTCGTATTTGTCGATCCATACAAATTTTACCGTCTTCCTCGTCAAATTATTCAACGGGGTTGCTATTTTAGAAAAATCTTGGATAAATCTTCTATAGTACCCAGCTAACCCTAAGAAACTTCTCACCTCCGTCAGAGTTCTTGGTTGTTCCCAATTACTCACTGCTTCAACTTTTTCGGGGTCTACTGAGATTCCATTCTCATCCACCATGTGGCCTAAGAATTGAACCATCTTCATCCAAAATTCGCACTTAGAAAACTTCGCATACATCTTCTCCGTCCGTAGTGCCTCCAAAACAATCTTTAGATGTTCGGTGTGTTCTTCTTCTGTCGTTGAGTATATCAAAATATCGTCAATGAAAACTACCAAGAATTTATCCAAATATGGCTTGAAGACTCAAATTATCAAGTCCATGAATGCTTCTGGAGAATTAGTTAAACCAAATGACATTACCAAAAACTCGTAATGTCCATAACGGGTTCTAAACGCAGTCTTCGGAATGTTCTCATCCCATATTTTTACTTGGTGATATCCTGTTCGCAAGTCAATCTTCGAGAAACACTTCGCTCCCTTCAGTTGATCAAATAAGTCATTTATCCTCGGTAGCGGATATCTATTCTTGATCGTTACTCTGTTCAATTCGCGATAATCGATACAGAGCCTCATCGATCCGTCCTTTTTCTTAATGAATAACACTAGTGCTCCCCAAGGAGACACACTCAGTCGAATGTAACCTTTATCCAATAATTCTTAAAGTTGTATCATCAATTCCTTCATTTCTACCAGCGCCATACGATATGGAGCTTTCGAAATTAGTTTCGTTTCGGGTGCTAAATCTATCACAAATTAGATTTCTACGTGCAGCGGGGAGGCCAGCAGATCAATCGTAAACATATCCTAAAATTCACTCACTACAGGTATATCATTAATCTTTATTCCCTTTTTTTTGAGTATCCACAACGTAAGCTAAATAACCTACACATCCATTCTTTAACAATTTCTTGACCTGCATCATTGTAACACAACATGATTGTTTAAGCGATGAGCTACCATAAAACACTACCTTAGACTTACCCGGAGTCTGAAGGTTCACACATTTGTTCTGACAGTCAATTATTGCTGCATAGTTATATAACCAATCCATCCCCAATATTACGTCAAATTCTCCTAATTTAATAGGAATCATGTCTACGCTCAGTTTATGTTCTCTAATGTTTGCGCGACAATTTTGATAGACGTATTATACATGGATTATTTCCTTATTCCCAACTTCTATGTTCAAAGGATCTTCTAAACGTTCTTGGGGTGTACCAAGTTTACTAGCAAATTCTTCAGATACAAATGAACAGGTGGCACCTGAATCAAATAATACATAAACATTTATATTATTGATTGGGATTATACCTCACACCACGTTCTTTGCAGCTACAGCGTCTTGGATGGTCATGTTAAAGGTTCGAGCGGTCGATCGATTGGGTTGCGCAGGTCCACCAATCAACAACTTACTTCCTCCCCCTTGGCTTCCGCCAGCTCCACCGCTTCCTTTCTTCGGGCAATCCTTTATCTGGTGCTCTGTTGATCCATAAGAAAAACATCCTCTGATTTTCTTTAGCTTTGGGCAGTTTGGTGATATGTGCCGCTCTTGGCCACAATTATAGTAAGTGTTTTTCCTCTTCCAGCATTCTCCCTGATGGCTTCTTCCACATTTGTTGCAAACTTCGGATCTCTTCTTGAAATTTCCCCGGTGACTTCCACCTTGGTTATTATTTCTGGTGTTGTTTTCCCATTTCCTCTTTCCGGAGTTACTCCCTCCGCTGCTGCTTCCTCCACGATGCTCACTAGCAAAGTTCTTATTCTTCTTCTCTTTATGATACAGACTTAAGGCCTCACTGCCACCTTCTGTAATGATTGCCTTCTCTAACAATGTCGTAAAGGAATCAATCTGGAAGACCAATACCTTATTGTACAACCACGGTTTTAACCCTTGTCCCAAAACATCTCGCCTTCCTCTCCTCATCCACAACTTGGTGTTCTGCAAACCGCGCTAGTTCATTGAGCTTAGTTGCGTACTGCACCACCGTCATATCACCTTGTTTTAATTCAAGAAATTTTACTTCCATCCTACTATTCATAATCTTCCGGAAATAGTTCTCGAAGAACAACGTAGTAAACCTCTCCCACATTATCGTTCCTTCACCCGCTCTCTGCTGGTTAGTTTCTCACCAATAGTTCGCTTCGCCCCTCATCATGTACGTGGTGAATATTGTCTTCTGGTCTTCATCCACTCGAGCAATAATAAAGGCCTTCTCGATCTCCTTGATCCAGGTTTGCGCAACTATCGGGTCAGTGGTTCCCGCGAACTCTGGGGGTCCTACACTCTTAAAACCTTTTACTGGGATAGCTTGGGCAATGAGTGGTACGGGTTCATTTCTTCCCCTCAGAGCTTCTCTTAATAAATGTACCAATCTTTATATTAGATCTACAGGACCTCTCTCATCATTAACTAACTCTTCTAGGACAGTTATTCTATGCCTGGGCGGCATTTTCTGCATCACAAAGTTTTCATTTTATTATCTAGTTATAAAACTTAGACATTTCTCAATAGAAAAGAACTATAGGTTTATAACACGTTTCAGAAATAGGATCATTTATATTCATATGCCAAAGGGTTACATTACATGTTCTTTGCTAGCATACTGCTATAAATGATAACACATATCCCTTAGTATTACAAAAGACGGGGACATACTAACCTACTACCCCTTTAACACTTTTCAGAAATTTGGGGGTTTCCCACTATCTCTCATCTTACACAAAAGATTAAGATTAACAAGAACATATTAAAACGCATAAATAAACTACTACTCTATTGAGCTTTTCCCTCTAGACTTAATCTAACATCACACGCTCAACGACGATCTGATATTCCTTTTGTGTGATGTGCACAACCATGTCTCGTCTTATGGTATGTCGGGGCTTTCCTTGCTCAGCTGGGTAATGATGTACCCCATCTATCAATCTCTCCATGGTCGTGCGAAGAGCATAGCCCATCTTGTTCATCTTTCTCCTCTTGCACCGCACCTCATCCTCTAAATCATCTGCCCTGTCATTGGCTTCCTCCCACTTCTCTTCTATGTGAATCCTATCCATCACCTCCATCTCTAACTTAGTTCGGAGAGCCTCCTTCTCCGCCCTCTCACGCAAAACCCTCTGCTCTAATTCCTCTAGTTTTCTTGCCACCTCAACATTCCCCGCCACTGCTCGGTGAAACAAAGCTCCCATCTGGATCCTTGCTTTCTTACGGTGAGCAATCTCCACCTCCATCTCCTGCGTCACTAGTTGGCTCTGATGGTCCTCGTCCCTTAACTCATGGAATGCAGACTACCTCTCTCTAGCCTCAGTCTCTAGCTCCTCCACTATATATCTTAACTCCAATATCAGCTCCTCATACTCTCCGAACATCCGATCCTCAAAAGTAGCCTCATTAGAGTCCATCATAGGCTCGGGCTCCTCCTCCAAAGGCTCCTCTTTGGGGTCAGACTCAACCTTTTCCTCATCGTCATCATCAAAAGGGGCTACTACTAAATTAGGCTCTGCTATTAAGGGTGTCTCAAATACTACGTGGATATCACGCAAAGCACCTCCTGTACTACTCGGCTAGGTCCTCCCATGTCAGTCATCCTACAATCACCAACATGAGACAACACAAACAACAACTCCATTAGAATGTTAAACAAACATAAGTTCATCGTGTAGAATGAAGTTACATTTCATAACATACAAAGTCTGTCAGGGAAAACTCTACATGAGTTTTATCCCCTTCCTAACTTCTAAGTTCCCTTAAGTTATAATCTAAGGACACTCGCTCCTAAGGTTTATAACTGAGGCTCTGATACCAACATGTGACTCCCCCAAATTTGGACCTCCACTTGGTCACTCGAATTCAGATCATCACGTTCTCATGGTAAAACCATAATAACTAAAATAATGCATACACAATGGAAAATCTACTTTAGAATAATATATAATGATTAATTATAATTATTCCCCCAAGTCTCAACTTGCAGTGCTTAATAGATTACATAATAATATCTAATAAAGACTTATTACATGATCATACTTAAGCTTAAACATAGTCTGAAATAGTCTTAATACATCATAAAAGACTTTAAATATAAAAAGGAAAAGCTAGTCGGTAGCCTTGCCCTTGCCCTTGTCTGCTCCAGAGACACCTCCATGTTCTTCCTTAACTGAAAGGTTTTAAAATAAGCAAGGATGAGCACAAATTGCCCAGCAAGTAATATACAACAAGGGTGTAGGATATAATATCACAAGGTTTGAAATATCGAAGGGTTATTTCTAGGATTGTTCAAAGTGTCAGAATAACATCATGAATAAGGGATATGATAATTCAATATAAATCAAAATATTTATATGAATTCAGCGGCTAACAATGTATTCAACTGGATAAGCAATTTATACTGAGCAGTCACTAAGGACCATTGAACTTTCACTAAAGTTGCCAATATTAAACTGATAACCAAAAATATCAAGTACTATATATGATCAGTCTACAATACTTCACTTTATGCATAACACCACAATAATATTTATTCATGTGTTAGGGTTTCCAACAACATACACTCCCCTTACCAAAAGGATTGTCTAACTCAGTTTTCAAGATTTCTGCACCAATCAATTGATTTGGACAGCTTTTATAAACATGCATATAGTCTAGCCGAAACAAATGGCATCGACTCTTTCACCATATTCAAGGTCAATACTAAGTTTAACATGAATAATAACCTTCACAAGGGTTTAAGCATATTAGCTCTTTTGAACGAAAAAGTAATCTAACTTGTGTTCAAAGGGATAAGCTTACGGTATTTGTCGAATAAAATATTGCAATGATATTGCACAACAATAATAATAGGGTTCAAATACTTTCTCAATAAAAGTAAGGTTCAAGGAAACTTGCCTCAAGCACAGTTAACCAAACTACCGCTTAACAATACCCTTTCAAAGCCTAACATAAATTAATATGTACATAAGATATTCATTAGCTAATTGTGCTCATGCTTGATATGTAAGTTTAATTGCATACTTAAACATCTAACTTAGTTGTATACTATTCACATACTTCATTTCATACTTTACGTACTTATAACACAAAATCAGTTCGTAAGTCACCATGAAAATCAAATGACATAGTTACTTTATAAACAAATCAAGAATGCTCAAGGTTAAGACCTCCTACTCATGGACTTTTCATTTCAATGCAACACCAACTTATCAACTGGGCATCACTCATATATATATATATATATATATATATATATATATATATCATTAGGTTTTAGATCACATTTAGCATCACAAGTATCATGTAATTACCGTCCAAAAGATCAAAACTCAATATCTGGGATTCCAGATTTGCTAAATACGCATGCCGTGGTTAAGCATTGATCAAGCGCAACATTGCCGTCCCTCGATTCTCGCCAAGACTCAATTTGCTACCTTGTGGGTTCATTGTCACGGTCTCGAACGCACAGTCATACATAAAGTATTTTGACATGTTAAGGTTCTTTGCGTGCTTCTTAGATCAATCTAGGTCCCTTCTTGTATAACATGGTTCAAAGTTTGATAATTTAAAACCATTCGAGGTCAAGAAACTACAAAGTCTAGCATGGTTGGTTTTTAAACATACAAGATAGTTAAAACACTCATAGTATACATGCTTGTGTGTATTCTTAACACATACGTGAAACTAACACCGCTTTAGTTGAAAATATGCTTTGTTCATGCTATATTTGAAATATAACATACAAGCATAATATATCCATGGTTACACTACATGAGTGAGTCTAAGAGTGTCATAAAACATGATCACAAATGTTAGATTCTAGTCTTCAAGGCATCATGACAATATTCAACTTCTATACTTACTTGTAAGACCCTAACTTATTATAAATAAAATTGAATTTTCTTCTATTCATTATTCTAAATTAATAAGGTATTAATTTGATATATTGTTTTGGTTATGGGTGAAATGTGCAAATTTTGTAAAATAAGTAAGTGGTTATAAAATATTCATTTTCTGTCGGGGAATATTCGTTTGGTCGTGGAATATTCTTTTTGTCGGGAAATATTCGTATGACGGTGCATCCATTTGTGGGCCCCATAACGGAAAACGGATGGATGAAGGAAAACGATAAAGTTTGAGTTTTTATAAATAACGGTGTAGTTATTACCGTTAACACTGTTGGAATACCCGGTGGTTAAAAATACAGTTATATGCGTGGTTGCACAGTAGCACACTGTATTTCACAGTATTTTTGAATTATTGATCCTTACGTAAGAAGGCACTACTCAATAATTGTTACAGTAATTATTGTTCAATATTTTATTTTATTGATTCAATAATTGCTACGTTGATATTTTATATTATTGTTGTTTCAATAATTTTCACTGCACAGTATTTCTCATTATCATATCAATAATTCATATTATTTGAATAATATAATTAGATAGCATTATTGGTAATGTCTAGAAAGTTCTGTCTAAGGAGAGGTTTGGTCACCTAATTACGCGTCAGTAAGGAGAAATCCAGTAAGGAGAAATCTTTCCTGGGAACTGACCGGTTGTCATTATTGTGATTCTGTAATATTATTTGTGAATAATTAATTATTGATAAGGAAATATTTATTTGATGTGGATATAAATGATGGATTTATTTATTTTATTTGGTTATAATTGAAGAAATTAATGTTGAGGTGTTTTATCAGTATTTTTGTCGTAATGGAGGTATTAAAAATCAAATCAGTATTCTTACAATATATTATATAAGTTATAATTTTTAATTTGACCGTTGGATCATTGTGATTTTTGGATATGTTATACATATATAAGTTGAGTATATGTCCATAAATTTTGAACCGTTAAAAATGAACGTATGATTTGTTATGAATTTTAAGATGTGACTGATTCGGAAATTAGGTTTATAAATGATTTTGGTGGAAAATTCTTAAATTGAGTGGGCCCCACTTTGGGTTGGTGAAGAAATGTGCTAAATTTTATTTCAAAAGTGGTGGGTGGAAATAGTAGTAGGTAAATCCATCAGGTAGCAGGTCAAGTCTGCTTCGGCGTGCTAACATTTTCCTATAAATAGAGGGCTAAGTTAGAATTAAAATTACACGTAAACATAAGTTTTTCTCTTTCTCTCTATATTATCGAGCGTATTTTGTGAGTATTTATATACTTTGAGAGTCTTTATTCAAGACAAGTTTCATTCAAGATCACTTCCGACCTTTCATTCAAGCATCTTGCTTTCTATGAGGTAAGGGATGTTATTTTCTTCTTAAATGATATTATTTTCTTCAATATCATTATGCCGAAATATTGGTTTGAACTTTTTAATCAAATTTGGAACTTTCTGTGTCGGGGTTACTATTCACGTATACGATACTATTCACATATACGACACTATTCACCGAAAAATGAAAATTTTCCTTTTTGTCCAAGATGTCTATTATGGTTACTATCTTTGATTGTATCCATGTTTTGATCTTTATTTTTGAATTCTGGTTCTCAATTGGTTATTATGAAGTATTATTGATCTTGGATAAGCTGTTATACGAATCCCTATTATTTGTCCTTCTGTCTCACTGGATTTGTTCTCTAAAATGTTTTTCATCATCCTCAGTCCTTAATGATGATATTATTGAATATCTTTGGCATGTAGTGCAAAGATGAATGATTAACTGATGAATATCTTTGGCCCGTAGTGCAAAGATGAACAGGTGTTGAGATGAACATGGCCAACTGGTGATACAAATGAATATCTTTGGCCTGTAGTGTAAAGATGAATATTCGATTAAAAATGTATATTGATTGTTGTTATAGGGATAAAATATTGATGATGGACTTTTAAATCTTAGAAGATAGTAGAACTAATTCTCTACTTGACTCTTCTAATGGATTGTTGTTTCCGCTGCAGTTTTGATCTAAAACTTGTTGTCTATTATGTTTTATCAGATTTTTCCCTGTTGAGGACTAATGATAATTTGGTGTATATTATCTTAGTCATAATATTCTTTACTGGGCTAGTTGAACTCACCCTTTTCCTTTTTGTTCTATTTTTCTTCTTAGGAGGTGAGAACATAGCAGGATCTAGTCGGGGTATGGAGTGATGGTTCTAGAAGGATGTTTTAGCAGTCCTCGCTATTTATGTAAAATAGTGTATGAATAATTGTAATGTGGACTTATTTGAGTGTGGATATTGTCTAGAATACAATATTTGTATTTAAACTCACAGTATGTGTTGTCGTATTTTGCTCGTCAATTGTATTATTGAAGTTGTAGTTTGCTTTCTATACCATGTACTTGGTGACTCAGAATGGGTGTTGTATATCTATTTTAGGGGCGTCACAGTTGGTATCAAAGCTTAGGGATATGGTCTCTGGCGGAGATCAGGGAATAGTACTAGGAGGGAAAGATGAGTAAATCATTCGCTAGTGTGTCCTATCTAAGCTTATTTGTTGGTCAGTCATAATATAGGGATATTATGTGATATATTAATTTGTTTAATTACCCCTTGTTTTATGGCAGTATTTAAGAATGTCTACTGAGAACGTTAACAATGGAGTGTATGAGACTGTGGAACACCCTTTAGTCACAAACTAGGAGAACGTGCAACAGGAAGGCAATATACCTCCTGTAAAAAACACTACCGAGCAAACGATGAATGATGGAATGTTTAGGAGCATTTTACAGTTCATGCAAAATCAGACGAGGGAGACTCGTGTACAAAATACGGGTGGAAATGATGGTAACGTACGGTCTATCACAGCCAAGCAGTTCAAGGAGTTGGGACCACCAGATTTCTGGGGAAAGCCCGATCCGATTAAGGCGAAAACATGGGTCAAGCAAATTACCATGATATTCGATGTCTTGGGATGCACGGAGGAACAAAAGGTTCCATTCACCACATTTATGTTTCGTGGTGAGGCAGATTACTGGTGGGAATCCGTGAAGCATACCCAGCCAGCCGCACTCAAAATGTCTTGGGAAAGACTTCAGAAACTATTCAAAGACAAGTACTTTCTTGAAAGTATTCGTCATATGAAGGAGATAGAGTTTATTAGACTGGAACAGAACAACATGACGGTGTCTCAGTACGAGGCGAAGTTCACAGAGTTATCTAGGTTTGCACCTCATTTGGTAGAAAATGAGGAACGTATGACGCGAATATTTCTGAGAGGTCTAAAACTCGAGATTCGTCAATACATTATCTCTCATAAATTTTCTCTGTATTCAGATGTTGTCAACATGCCTCAATTATTAGAGCGAGATAATGAGTATACTCAACCGAGGGATCACAACCAGGGTCATACCAGTGACAGCAGTTATCGGAGCGATGATAACCAGCGAGGAGGGAAGAATACTTACAAAAGCGGTAACCACTCGGGTGGTAATCGTGGCCATGATAATAGAAGAGGTGAGTCTAGTGGAAATTTCAAAAAAGAGATTCAACAATGACGCGAAGACATCATCCGCAACACCAGCATCAACTGTTGCTAGGGGAGGAGAACGACCACCGTTCGTGTGTTATAAATGTAGGAAAGAGGGACATATAAGTCCAAACTGCCCAAAACAATCCAAGGTATGTTATAATTGTAGAAAGGAGGGTCATATAGCCCGAGAGTGTTCTGTAGCAAAACCAAGTTCAGCGGGGATAGTGACTCCAAAAGCTATCCCGGATAAGTTAAAATTGGCGGTTCCTGGAAGAGCATTTGTCGTAACTAGCCAAAACGCAAGGAACTCGAACGAGGTGATCACGGGTAAGCTAATATTGAATTCTTACAAAGTTTATACCTTAACAGATACCGGTTCTACCCATTCTTTTATCTCTCATGCTTGTGCTCAACGTTTAAACTTGACTCCGGAGAAATTGGACTTTGACTTATCTGTTGAAACTTTGTTGGGTGAAACCTTCGTTATATCTATAGTTTATAAATCTTGCTTGATCCAAGTTGGCACTATCACATTACCTGTTGATCTTATCTCTTTAAAGATACTTGCTTTTGATGTGATTTTAGGAATTGATTGGTTAACCACTCATCATGCTAAAATTGATTATTTTCGTAAGGTTGTTAGTTTTCATATTCCTAACCAACCTATCATACGAATTCAAACAACTAAACCACTAAAATCAGTTAAGGTCATATCAAGCCATAAAGCTATTCGTTTATTAAAAAATGGATGTCAAGCTTTCTTAGCCCATGTTATGGATTTGAACAAAGACAAGTCGGATTTGAATAATAATTTTGTTGTTAGAGAATTTCCTGATGTATTTCCTGAAGAACTTCATGGTCTACCCCAAAATGAGAAGTTGAATTCTTTATTGACCTTGAACCGGGTACAAAAACCATTTCTAAAACCCCATATCAAATGGCTCCTATTGAACTTCAGGAGTTAAAAGCCAACTACATGAGTTATTAGACATCGGTTTCATTCGTCCTAGTACATCTCCTTGGGGTGCTCCTGTTTTATTCGTAAAGAAGAAAGACGGGAGTATGCGACTTTATATTGAATACCGAGAATTGAATCATGTCACCATCAAGAATAGGTATCCGCTACCTCGCATTGAAGACCTGTTTGACCAGTTACAAGGAGCACAATTCTTTTCAAAGATTGACCTTCATTCTGGATATCATCAGCTGAAGATTAAAATTGAGGATATTCCAAAGACTGCCTTCAGAACTTAGTACGAGCGTTATGAATTCTTAGTCTTGTCTTTTGGATTGATTAATGCTCCTGCTGCTTTCATGAGCACCACTTGTAGCACCACTTGAAGGAATATTTGGATCAGTTCGTTGTTGTCTTTATTGATGACATCCTCATTTATTCCAAAAGCCGTGAAGATCTTGAGCACCACTTGAAGCTAATACTAGAAAGGCTTCGTGAAAACAACCTATATGTCAAGCTGAAGAAATGCGAGTTCTGGCTTGAGGAAATAGCATTCCTTGGGTACGTGGTGTCAAAACATGGAGTATCTGTTGACCCGGCGAAGAATGAAGCAATACAAAGTTTGGAGTAAATCAAGTCGTTGATCAAGTGCGTAGTCGGGCTTAATGGTTATTATCGAAGATTCGTGGAAGGATTTTTTTTCAAATCGCTACTCCGTTAACTCAGTTGACTCGGAAAGATACAAAATTCGTATGGAGCGAGGAATGCAAGACGAGTTTCCAAGAGCTCAAGCGGAGACTCATTTCGGCACTTGTTCTGGCAATACCATCTGGTTCGGATGGATTTGTTATCTACAGTGATGCTTCAGGCAAAGGGTTAGGATGTGTTCTCATGAAACATGGAAAAGTCATAGCCTATGCCTCGAAACAACTCAAAGAATATGAAAGGAATTATCCTACTCATGATCTGGAGTTGGCAGCAGTCATTTTTGCGTTGAAGATATGGAGACACTACTTGTATGGGGAGAAAGTGGAGATTTATACGGACCATAAAAGCCTCAAATATTTCTTCACCCAAAAAGAACTCGACATGCGACAACGATGTTGGCTTGAGCTGTTAAAAGATTAAGACCACACTATTCAATATAATCCTGGAAAAGAGAACGTAGTAGCTGACGCATTGAGTAGAAGATCATATGCGAGTACGAATGCAATATTGTCAACACAAAGGCCCAGTTTGTATGACTTGCAACGGATGGAGATAGAATTAAAGACTCTAGGGACCCACATGATGATGGCGAATATACGAGTAAAACTGACTTTAATCGATAAAGTTAAAGCTGCTCAAGCTACGGACCTGGGGCTGATGCGTATGAAGAAGAAACTGCAAGAAGGTGCTATTCCAGAAGCAAAAATCGATAAAGAAAGAATACTTCGAGTTAACTCTAGACTTTGCGTTCCTAGCGATTCTAACTTGAAGCATAGAATCATGATGGAGGCACACAACACCCCGTTTGCAATCCATCCCGGGAGTACCAAAATGTATCATGATCTTCAACATACATTTTGGTGGAACAATATGAAGAGAGAGATTGCAGAGTTTATCTCGAGGTGTTTAACTTGTCAACGTTTAAAGGCGGAGCATCAATTGCCAAAAGGTCCATTGCAACCACTTAAGATTCCGGAATGGAAGTGGGAACACATTACTATTGATTTCGTTACGGGTCTTCCCAAAGTTTCTCAAGGCATAGATGCGATTTGGGTTATTGTTGATAGATTAACCAAGTCTGCTCATTTCTTACCTATACGAGAAACTTATTCTGTTGAACGTCTTGCTCGTATATACTTGAATGAGATTGTGAGATTGCATGGCATGCCAGTATCCATAGTTTTAGATTGTGACCCAAGATTCACTTCACGATTTTGGGTTAGCTTGCAGAAGGCTATGGGCACTGATTTACGATTAAATTCGGCATACCATCCTCAAACGGACGGACGATCAGAGAGGACTTTTCAAACTCTTGAAGATCTATTAATATTTTGTTTCCTAGACTTCAAAGGAAGTTGGGAGAAGTATTTACCATTGGTGGAATTCTCCTACAACAACAGTTATCAAGCAAGTATAGGCATGGCTCCATTCGAGATGTTGTAAGGGCAAAAATGTCGTTCTCCAGTATGTTGGGATGAGGTGGGAGAAGCAACGTTGTTGGGACCAGAATTAGTACGCATGACTATAGAAAAGATCCAAATGATTCGATAATGTATTCAAACCTCACAAGATCGACAAAAGAGTTATGCTGATCTTCATCGAAAGGACGTGGAGTTTAATATTGGGGATCATGTACTATTACGTATTGCTCTATGGAAGGGAGTTACAAGATTTGGAAAGAGGGGAAAGCTCAATCCAAGGTTTGTTGGTCCATTTGAGATTCCTGACCGAATATGAAATGTGGCCTATAGACTCGCATTACCTCCAAGCATGTCTCGTGTTCATAATGTTTTTCATAAATATATGCTTCGTAAATATGTGAAAGACCCGAACCACATTATTGCGTTAGAACTAGACGAAATAGCGAAAGATTTAACGTACAAGGAGGTACCTGTTAAGATCTTGAATAGGAAAGAGCATGTCCTACGCGCCAAGGTAATACCAAAAGTTAAGGTTTTGTGGAGGAACCATGCTATTGAAGAAATGACCTGGGAGTCGGAATCGAAAATGAAAGCGAGGTACCCTCACCATTTCGATACACCAGGTACGTATGTCAATTTTGAGGACGAAATTTTATAAGGAGGGGAGGTTGTAAGACCCCAACTTATTATAAATAAAATTGAATTTTCTTCTACTCATTATTCTAAATTAATAAGGTGTTAATTTGATACAATGCTTTAGTTATGCATGAAATGTGCAAATTTTGCAAAATAAGCAGGTGGTTATAAAATATTCATTTCTGTCGGGGAATATTCGTTTGGTCGTGGAATATTCTTTTTGTCGGGGAATATTCGTACGACAGTGGAACCATTTGTGGGCCCCATAACAGAAAATGATTGGATGAAGGAAAACAACAAAGTATGAGTTTTTATAAATAACGGCGTAGTTGTTACCGTTAACACTGTTGGAATACCCGGTGGTTAAAAATACAGTAATATGCGTGGTCAAGACAAAGAAGACAATCGTATCAAGACAAGATTTTTGAATTATTGATCCTTACGTAAAAAGGCACTACTCAATAATTGTTACAGTAAATACTATTTAATATTTAAATTTATTGATTCAATAATTGTTGTGTTGATATTTTATATTATTGTTGTTTCAATAATTGTCACTGCACAGTATTTCCCATTATTATATCAATAATTCATATTATTTGAATAATATTATTAGATAGCATTATTGGCATTGTCTAGAAAGTTCTGTCTAAGGAGAGTTTTGGTCACCTAATTGCGCGTCAGTAAGGAGAAATCCTTATTGGAAAGCCCCTCTTCCCGAACCACTGATTGTCATTATTGTGATTCTGTAATATTATTTGTGAATAATTAATTATTGATAAGGAAATATTTATTTGATGCGGATATAAATGATGGATTTATTTATTTTATTTGGTTATAATTGAAGGAATTAATGTTGAGGTGTTTTATCAGTATTTTTGTCGGAATGGATGTATTAAAAATCAAATCAGTATTTTTACGATATATTGCATGAGTTATAATTTTTAATCCGACCGTTGGATCATTGTGATTTTTGGATATGTCCACAAATTTTGAACCATTAAAAATGAACGTATGATTTGTTATGAATTTTAAGAGGTGACTGATTCGGAAATTAGGTTTATATAGGATTTTGGTGGAAAATTCTGGAATTGAGTGGGCCCCACTTGTGGTTTGTGAAGAAATGTGCTGAATTTTATTTCAAATATGGTGGGTGGCAAGAGTAGCAGGTAAAGCCATCAGGTAGCAAGTCAAGTCTGCTTCGGCGTGCTAACATTTTCCTATAAATAGAGTGCTAAGTTAGAATTAAAAATCACACCAGAAAACATAAGCTTTCTCTCTTTCTCTCTCTATATTATCAAGCGTATTTTGTGAGTATTTAGATACTTCAAGAGTCATCATTCTCAAGATAAGTTTCATTCAAAGATCACTTGACCTTTCATTCCGGCATTGCTTTTCTTTGAGGTAAGGAATGTTATTTTCTTCTTAAATGATATTATTTTCTTCAATATCATTATGCCGAAATATTGGTTTGAACTTTTTAATCAAATTTGGAACTTTTTGTGCCGGGGTTACTATTCACGTATACGGCACTATTCACAAATACGACACTATTTACCGAAAAATAAAAATTTTCCTTGTTGTCCAAGATGACTATTATGGTTACTATCATTGATTGTATCCATGTTTTGATCTTTATTTTTCAATTCTGCTTCTCAATCGGTTATTATGAAGTATTATTGATCTTGGATAAGCTGTTATACGAATCCCTAATATTTGTCCTTCTGTCTCACTGGATTCGTTCTCTAAAATGTTTTTCATCATCCTCAGTTATTAATGATGATATTATTGAATATCTTTGGCATGTAGTGCAAAGATGAATGATTAACTGATGAATATCTTTGGCCCGTAGTGCAAAGATGAATAGGTGTTGAGATGAACATAACTAACTGGTGATACAAATGAATATCTTTGGCCTAGAGTGCAAAGATAAATATTTGATTAAAGATATATATTGATTGTTGTTACAGGGATAAAATATTTATGATGCACTTTTAAATCTTAGAAGATAGTAGAACTCATTCTCTACTTGACTCTTCTAATGAATTGATGTTTCCGCTGCAGTTTTGATCTAAAGCTTGTTGTATATTGTGTTTTATCATATTTTTCCCTGTTGAAGACTAATGATAATTTGTTGTATATTATCTTAGTCATAATATTCTTTACTGGGCTAGTTGAGCTCAACCTTTTCCTTTTTGTTCCATTTTTCTTCTCTGGAGGTGAGAACATAGCAGGATCTAGTCAGGGTATGGAGTGATGGTTCTAGAAAAATGTTTTAGCAGTACTCACTATTTTTGTAAAATAGTGTATGAATAATTGTAATGAGGACTTATTTGAGTGTGGATATTGTCTAGAAGACAATATTTGTATTTAAACTCACAGTATGTGTTGTCGTATTTTGCACGACAATTGTAATATTGAAGTTGTAGTTTGCTTTCTATACCATGTATTTGGCGACTCAGAATGGGTGTTGTATATCTATTTTTGGGGCGTCACATTACTAGTGAGTCCAACTTGTTCATGTTTCTTTGCTAATCAAATAAACACAAGCTAAAGGTTTATTCATGCATTTCTAAGTCACACTAACATTCTTTGCAAAGTCAGAATATACAACATGTAGAAATCATGCAAGTTAGCATACTAGGCTAAGTATTCCCTTGAAAACATTTATATCACTAGGCTTAATAAGTTTGTTCATGCTCAAAAGGACTAAGTACATTACAACATGTTCATCAATGTGTAAAATCAGTCATCTATAGCTAACTAGATTCACAATTTGTAGAACATGATCTTTAACATAGTTGGTTTTCAAAACTTAAAGTTCAAATCTCCATTTAAACTATATGTCTCCATTAATCATGCAAGTTTATGGAAACATGCTAACATTAGGTTGACATATCCATACATACATCATAAACATGCTTACATGTTACATTGAGTCAAAACAACTAGCTACTCATGATTAGATTTGAAAACAAATTGCTCAACTGAAGTTCAAAGAACCGGCAAGGCACTACGCTTACGCCTCAATACAAATGTGGGCATACAATTTGCTGCGTTCGGTTCAGTACGTAATAATTCACGCTAACAATTTGTCAGCCAACTTTTAAAATTTAATCACTAAATGGATTCTAGACACTCATAAATCAATTGCAACATGCTTATATGATCATATAACAATTATATGGACATTACCTATACACATTTACATATAATTCAATGAATTCAAGAATATGAATTTCAAGACAAAAACTCCATTTTTACAGAAAATGAAAATGGCAACAAGGAAAAAGTAGTTATACCTCTGCAATGTGAAAAGAACTTGCTCCAAATGAACTCCTAAGCTCTAAGAATGCTTGTAAGCTCTCACTCTCACACTTGACAATTCTCAGACAATTTCAAGCAACACCAATTGATCAACATAACTTCTATTTATAGAAGAGTTTTGGACTGGGCATTTGTGTTACACAAAACTTAAACTCATGGTGTAATGCAATGAAACAATGGTTGCTCAAGGGTGGTTTAACAACTCCACACCAACTACATAGCTAGAAATGATCATCTAGGATTTAGCCTTGTGGAGAATACGTTTGTAGCTTTGAGTTACTTTGCATTGTACTTGGTGACTTTCAGTTTGGGACAAAAAGGAAAGAACTCAGAAATCTAGTTATCTAAGCTTAGTTTGGTCTATTTAATTCCCACAATGAAATCTTAATGCACAATTGTTACCATATTAGGAATTTAGGGACTAATTACAAACTCACATCATATAGTCCATGTACATTAATTATACGTAATAAAATAATACAGTTAGATATTATTGTCCCGGTAGTTCCATAATTATTCCTAGAACTCATATAATCATATATTAAATGTCTACTCACCTTCATATTGTTACATACATATTTCATAATATATTTATAACAAATAGTTCCAATATATTTAATCACAATGCCCATACAATATAGTTTCATACAACTTAATATATAGCCATATAAATGTCACACCATACTATATAGTTATATTAGTATTATTGTTCATATGTACATAACTATCAATATAATATTATTATATTAATAACTCACTTAATTATGTTAAATAAAAAATCATGCTCCTCCTTAATTAATTAACACTAATATTAATTAATCATACCATTTATGGGTTTTTCCATAATCATTACTATTTGTATTTCCATCACCATGCCACACAAGGCTTTCAACGAGTTTACCACAAACTCCACGTATTCTCAACTATTTAATTATTTAATATAATTTAGTTATCTCATTTCATAACACGTAATTGTTCATATTCATATAAATATTCATTTCATTAATATATTTATTTAATAGTATGTGAAAATTCTCGGGTATTACTGGAGACACTTTCAAGAAAACAAAACTGTCGACATCGAATTCCCAATTTTGTTGGTGTTGATCAACATATTTCTTCTGTCTATCCTATGCAGCTATCAATCTTGTTCGAATAACCTTGATGATCTCAACAGTTTGTTGTACCAACTCTGAACCTAATAGCTGACGTTCACATATCTTGTCCTAGCATAACAAAGTTCTACATTTCTTGTTGTATAACGCTTCGTAAGGCGGCGTGCCAATACTTGCGTGATAACTATTATTATAGGAAAATTCAACCAATGGTAGATGGTCATCCCAATTTCGCTTGAAATCCATGATACATGCTCTGAGCATATCCTCTAGTGTCTAGATGGTTCTCTCACTCTGTCCGTCGGTTTGGGAATGGTACACTGTGCTCATTCTCAACTGTGTTCCCAAGCTTTCTTATAATCGTCGTTTCCAGAAATTAGATGTGAAACGTGGATCTCTGTCTGATACAATGGACACCGGTACACCGTGTCTTGAAAAAAATTCCTTCACGTACGGTTTTGCCAACCGATGTAGGTTAAATCTAATCTTGATTGGCAAAAAGTGTGCGAACTTTGTCAATTAATCGGCAATCACCCAAATGGCATCGAAACCTTGCTGAGTCATAGGAAGACCTACCACAAAATCCATTGTGATATGCTATCATTTCCATTCCGGTATCTCCAATGGTTGCAATAATCTGCTTGGCCTTTGATGCTAAGCTTTAACTTTCTGACACGTTAAACATTTTGCCACACACTCAGCCACATCCTTCTTCATATTTGGCCACCAAAAATGATGTCTAAGATCCTAGTATATTTTCGTACTTCCATGATTAATCGAATATCTTGAGTTGTGAGCTTCACTTAGAATTTCCTCCTTAACTTCCAATAGTGGCGGAACTCAAATTCTCCATTAAAATTGAAGTAACCCTTCCGAATCGATTTTATATTTGTTTTCATCACCTTTATATACTTTTCTTCTTATCTCTTCACAGTGCTCATCTTGAAGTTGTGCATTCTTCACCTTATCTACTAACGTTAAACTGTCTCTCACCTAGAATAATTTTTTGTTGGATTCTCTTGGATATTTAATTTCCAACTCCATCTTTTCCATTTCCGATATTAGCAGCTCCTGAGCAGTCAAAATTATCAACTTCTCCCATCCCTTTTTGCTTAAGACATCAGCAACAATATTCGCCTTTCCGGGATGATAGAAAATCTCATAGTCATAGTCTTTTATCAACTCAAACCATCTTCTCTGTCTCATATTAAAATCTTTCTGTGTAAAGATATACTTCAGACTTTTATGGTCGGTATATATCTCACACCTTTCTCCATAAAGATAATGTCTCCAAATCTTCAAGGCAAACACCACCGTGGCCAACTCTAAGTTATGAGTCGGATACCCTTTCAAGTAATTTTTAAATTGACGTGATGCATACACAATAACTCTACCATTTTACATAAGCACACAACCTAGTTCTTTATGCGATGCGTCACTATACACCACAAAGTTCCCTGTATCATCAGGTAAAGACAACACAGTTGTTGAACTCAACCTCTTCTTTAAAACTTTCCTCACATTTCTCTGTCCAAACAAACTTAATCGCCTTCCTAGTCAAATTCATCAACAGAGTTGCGATCTTGGAAAAGTCTTGTATAAAACACCTATAATAACCTGCCAATCCCAAGAAACTCCTTACTTCTAATGGTGTCTTTGGCTGATCTCAGTTTATTACAGCTTCCACCTTTGATGGATCTACCGAAATTTTGTCCTTATCAATAACATGCCCAAGAAATTGTACACGTTCCAACCAAAACTCACATTTTGAGAATTTGGCGTACAACTTCTATTTTCTCAATGTCTTCAACGTCACTCTTAATTGTTCCACATGTTCCTCCTTGGTTTTGGAATACACCAATATATCATCGATAAACACCACCACAAATTTGCCTAAGAATGTTTTAAACACCATGTTCATCAAATCCATGAACGCCGCAGGTGCATTGGTTAAACCAAATGACATAACTAGAAACTCATAATTACCATACCAAGTTCTAAACGTTGTTTTTGGTACATCCTCCGGCCTCACCTTCAATTGATGATAACCATTTCTCAAATATATCTTTGAGAAATACTTTGCTCCTTTTATTTGATCGAACAGGTCATCAATTCTTGGTAATGGATACTTATTTTTAATCGTGACCTTATTCAATTCTTGGTAGTCAATATAGAGCCGCATCGATCCATCTTTCTTCTTAACAAACAACATTAGCGCTCCCCACGGCGATACACTCGGTTGGAAATACTTCTTGTCAAATAATTCTTGCAACTGCACCATAAACTCTTTCATCTCTACTGGAGCCATTCTATATGGGGCTTTAGAAATCGGGGCCGTTACTGGTACTAAATCAATCACGAACTTAATTTCTAGATCCGGCAAAAGTCCAAGTAAATCTTCTAGAAATACATCTAAAAAATCTCTTATGACTGGTATCTCTTCTAGCTTCACACTCTTCTTCTATGTATCGACTATGTATGCTAAGTATCCTACATATCCTTATCTCAAAAACTTCTTAGCTTGCATCACCGTCAGACAACTTGCTTGTCGAGGTGACTTGCTGCCATAGAACACAACCTTTGACGGAGTCATTAGGTTAACACATTTCTTTTGGCAATCAATTACTGCCACGTAATTGAACAGCCAATCCATTCCCAGTATAACATCAAATTCCCCAAGTTTAATTGGTATCAAATCTACCATCATCTCGTGCACCTTTATAACCACTCTACAATTCTTGTATATGAATCTAACAGGAATAACTTTCCTATTCGCAATCTCCATGCTAAAAGGATAATCTAATTCTTCATAAGGCAATTCTAAGTTCTAAGAAAATTCATCGGATGTAAATGAACAAGTAGCACCCGAATCAAATAGTACATAGGCATTAATACTATTAATTAGAATGATACTTGACACCACATCCTTAGACTGCACAACATCCTGCACAGTCATATTAAAAGTCCTCGCAGTAGGTCGGCTTGATTGTGCTGGTCACGTGATAGTTAATGTACCACCACTGTTATTTCCCTTTCCTCCACTAGCACTACCAGCTGGCTTTTTAGGGCAATCATGAGCCATGTGATCCTTCAAACCGCAGTTGAAACATGCTCCTTTCTTTGGGCTAAAATAGTTCGGTGCATTGTGTCCCTCCTCGCCACAGTTGAAACACACCCTCTTTCCTTTCAAACATACCTCAGTATGGTTCTTCCCGTACGTAGCACAAGCTTCAAACTTTTTCTTTTGTTGACTTCCTTGCTGTCCTCCCGCAGTCGAATTCTCGCTCCACTTCCTCTTCTGACTGTTACTTCCATTATTACTCCCACCAGCTTTATTTTCATTCTCATTCTTTCTCTTTTTTTGTTCTTGGTTGTACTTGGTTAAGGAATCACTTCCACCTTCCACGATAATTGCCTTTTCCAGTACAGCCGCAAATGTGTTTAACTGAAACATTGAAACCTTGCTATACATCTAGGGCTTCAATCCTTGTTCGAATCTTCTTGCCTTACGTTCATCGGTATTAACTTGATAGGTGGCAAACCTTGCAAACTCATTAAACTTCGCAGCATATTCTGGCATAGTCATGGTTCCTTGTTTCAGCTCCAAAAATTGCACATGCAACTAATTCTGAGAACTCGCTGGAAAGTACATCTCGAAATACATCTCTTTAAATCTATCCCACGCTATTATTTCCTATCCCCCTCGAACCTTATTTGCATGTCACCAGTAGCTAGCTTTAGACTTCAGCATGAACGTTGTGAACGCAGTCTTCTGATCCTCGTTGACTCTAGCAATGTTGAACACCTTCTCCATTTCCATGATCCAGGTTTGGGCTTCAACTGGATTCATAGACCCTTGAAAATCTGGCGGTCTGACCGCTTTAAATTCCTTAAAGGTCGTGACTTGAGCTTGCGGTTGATTTGCAAGTGCTCTTGTTAACAAAGTCACCAACTGTGACGCCCCCAAAATAGATATACGCCACCCATCTTGGGTCGCCAGATACATGGTACAAAATTCAAATACAAACTTAAATATACAACATGAGTTGTGAGTTTTAATACAAATATTATCTTCTAGACAGTATTCAAACTCAAAAATTCTCATATATACTGTGAGTTTCAATACAAATATTGTTACGTATATAATACGACAATATTCATATTTAAATTATTATAATGCCATATAAAGTACAGCAGCAAATATATCAAGTCCATGAAGGGACACGAGAAGATATCTGTTCTCCTCATTCTAATGGAGTGCACCTTTGACGCTTCCAAATTCTGATTCACCTCACCCTATTGTTTTTCACCAAAATTAAATATCAAATGATGTATAAAACATGTCACACACATTTTAAGTTCTCAGTACGATTATTATGCCACACTGTTTCATAATTTTATTAGGCTTGTGACTAATTCGTATCACCACTTTATACCCATGTTCTCTCTGCTTGTCCCAGCTACCCTTTTTTTACCTGAAAGTGGTGGTGAGGTAAAAGGGTGAGCTCAACTAGCCCAGTAAGAAATATTATGACTAAGATAATGCAGAACAAATTATCGTTAGTCTTCAACAGTATAACAACTGATAGAATATAATAGAGAACAAGTTTTAGATCAACAACTGTAGCAGAATAAGCAATCCATTAAAAGAGTCAAGTAGAACATAATGTCTACTATCTCCTCTAGATTAAAAGTCCATCGTTAATATTTCATTACTGTAATACTCATTAACAGTTCTTTGCTATACTCAAGACAAAGAGAACTCTCATCACCAGTCTTCACCTGAACCACCATAGATTATAATTAAATCACAATTCATATTTATAATTAAGTAAATCAACAGTCCAACTTTGCACTACAGGCCAAAGATATACAACTGAAAAATCAATAACCAACAGTCCATCTTTGCACTACAGGCCAAACATATAAAACTGTAAAACCAATAATCAACATTCCATCTTTGCACTACAAGCCAAAAATATACAACTTTAAAAACAATAATCAACAGTCCATCTTTGCTCTACAGGCCAAAGGTATAAAACTTTAAAACCAATAATCAATATTCCATCTTTGCACTACAGGCCAAATATATACAACTGTAAAACCAATAATGCTGAGACTCAGCTTAATAGTATCACGGCCACGAATTATCCATGCACTACGGGCAAAGGATATTCGTGTTTTCAATTATTGTCATGATTATACCGAATAATCCCTGATCATAATTATACCAAGTCCAACTATGCACTACGGGCCAAATATGACTTTTACCACATCATTTGTAATATTATGGTCATGATTATACCGAATAATCCCTGGTCATAATCATACCAAGTCCATCTATGTACTACTGGCCATAGATGACTTTTAACACAATATAAGCATGAGAATGATGACAATGATATAAAGAATCAATCAAATGAGATAAAGGATAAATATTAAAGACTTTAACAATATAATTTATCCAAAATTCAATAATATCCAAATTGTCAACGTGGTCACCAATTGTGGAGTAAAATTCAAGAATAATATTATATCAAAAATAATTTGAATAATATTTCAACAAATATTTAACGAAGATAATAACATTAATCATTATATTATAACCTCCATTTAATATTATTTATTATATAATAATATTAAATTTATTTACTAATATTATTAAACTCCATTTAATATTAACAATTCATTATTCCTCTTTTAAACTATATTTAATATTATTCATTATATAATAACATTAAATTCATTTACTAATATTATTAATCATTAATGAATGTGTTAATAACACCTTAATCCAAATGTTGTCAATCACTTAATAATCTCATAATCTAATATTATTAATATTATAACAATATTTTAATCATTTCTTAAACTTATAAACAATTTATTTTAATTGTTTACACTTTACTAATTAATGCATTTAATCATCCTAAAATGCCAGACTCATAAAATTTCATCACCAATAACCAAAACTCTCATAAAAAATCTGGATATACCTTATATAGGATTCTCAAGCCATAAAATCCTATTTTCCAATTTTCTTACTTTACATAACATATTTAATTCATTTACTCATAACTAGTCCATTTTCATGAAAAATACCAAATCAGTACAAACAAATTTTCTTTTCTGGGATTTATCAGAATATAGTCCCATATTGAACATATATTTTTTACAAAATTTTTAAAATTCATTTACTATTTTTCATATGGCCAAAAATGCCGAATATTTAGACATTTATCCTAAACTGTACGTTTGTCCAAAATTTTTGATATTTAAAGAGTATACTTCTGTTATATACATGTACTCCCAATAAAAATTTCACCAATTTTGGAGTTAACCACAAGGAGTTATAAGGGTTTACTTTTAAAATAGTTTTTTCCCATAAAATTCATAACTCCTAATCTATACATCCAAAAATCGCCATTTTTGGACACAATCTACAAAACTCATCAAATTATCATTTTAAATTTTTTCAAGAATTTTTGATGGTCAGAAAAATTACGAAACATGAAAAACATAATAACCCTTACAATCCCTTACCTTAAAAGAGCAGTACTTCTGACTGGAATATCGGATGTAAAGCCGAAGGAACCTTGCATTGGATAACAACTCTCAAAGTATCTAAATACTCACAAAAATACGCTCGATAATATAGAGAGAAAGAAAACTTGTTTCTGGTGTGATTTTCAAATCTAACCTAAGCGCCTATTTATAGGAAAATGCTAGAACGACATAGGAGACTAAATTAATAAAATATTATTAATTTTATTTTTTTTCCACGCATGCCAAGCTAGACCAAAAGTGGGTCCCACACTTAATTTTAATAAAAATATTTTCTTTCCCGAAACTTCAATAATTCATAACAAATAGCCCTTTTATCAGAAAAATACGAATTTTATGTCCATTCCATACGAAATTGAATTCTCCACAACTTTGAAGCTTTAAGTTTTTCCAAATTCCAGACAGAAAATATCCGAAATCCACAAATGGACGATTTTCAACACCTTTTAAAATTCATAACAAATCATACGTTAATTTTTAACGGTTCAAAATTTGTGGACATATAATCAACTTATATATGTATAACATATCCAAAAATCACAACGATCCAATGGTCGAATTAAAATTATAACTCACGCAATAGAGCTTTAAGAACACTGATTTGATTTTTAATACCACCATTCAAACAAAAATGCCGATAAAATACCTCAACATTAATTCCTTCATTTATAACCACATGAAAATATATATATATATATATATATATATATATATATATATATATATATATATATATATATATATTTCCTTATCATATAAATTAATAAATAATTATTCACAAATAATATTACAGAATCATAATAATGACAACCAGGCCGTTCCCAAGAAAGAGGGGGCTTTCTGATAAGGATTTCTCCTTACTAGTGCGTAATTAGGTGACCAAGCCTCTCCTTAACAGAAATTTCTAGACATTGCAAATAATGCTATCTAATAATATTATTCAAATAATATAAATTATTGATCTGATAATGGGAAATATTATGCAGTGACAATTATTGAAACAATAATAATATAAAATATCAACACAACAATTATTAAACGAATAAAATAAAATATTGAGCAAGAATTATCGTAATAATTATTGAGTAGTGCCTTCATACGTAAGAATCAATAATTCAAAAATATTGTGCAATACCGTGTGCTACTGTGCAACCACGAGTATTACTGTATTTTAACCACCAGGTAATCTAACAGTGTTAACGGTAACATCTACACCGTTATTTATAAAACTCAAACTTGTCTTTTTCTTCATCCGACAGTTATTCTGTTACAAGGCCCAAAAATGGTTGCGCCGTCGTATGAATATTCCCCGACAACAAGAATATTCCATGACTAAACGAATATTCCCCGATAGAAATGAGTATTTTATAACCACTTGCGTATTTTGAAAATTTTATATATATCACCCTTAACTTTAAACTTTTATCAATTTAACTATTTACTAAATAAAAAAATTAAATACTTTTATTTCATAAAATTCAGGATCTCACACCAACTGCTTAACCGGGTTAGCGTTGGCCTCATTATTATTGTTAGTAGACCCCTCGGGAGGTGGTTGTTGACATGGTTGTCTTCTTCTAGGAGGCATTTTTTGTTAAAATATATGATTATTAGTTCATTACTCAACTTCATGAGAATTTGAAGTTTAACTTAAACATTCTAAGATTAAAGCTATAACACATAACTTTTCAAATAAACTTTGATATTTTATTCACTCATAACATTTTTAAAACATAATAAAGATTGCACATCTGCTATCAACCATCCACTTTCCTGAACTAGACAAGTTTCAGGATAACATATTCATACTACCCCTTTATTCCTCTCAAAATAAGGGATTTACAGTTTTTTTATTCATATACTTGGTCACAAATTATTATTATTCATATTCTTTCTATCTGGGCATATTAAGATAGCGAGAGGCTTCTTTACGCTCTTTCTCCATGATACGATACGTCGTCCTACGATCCATCACGAACCACGACGAGTCTTAAAATTGAGGTGGGTAATAAAAAACTCAATCCCGGGTCCTATCAATCGCAGAATTGAAGGCATAATCCATTTCATTCATCTTGGCCTTCTTCGCTTAGACCTTAGCCTCAGCACGATCTACACATTGAGTCACCTTTATCCAAGCATCTTCTACTCTCGCACGCTTAGCTGACTCCTATTTCAAGTCATCCTTTAACTTCTCCACATCAGTCTTTATCTTCTCATTTACTGCCAACAGATCCTCATGCTGACCCTTTGTATGAACTAGGTCCCACTCTGTGTTTCCAAGGCGTGAGTCGAGTTACTGAATCTCCCCATCCTTCTGCTCTATCGTAACTTGATGCATCTCAGCCAACTCCTTCAGCTCCTCAACCTTATCATGTAATTCTATGTTATGGTCATACAATGCATCATACATCTCAGCTGATATGGAGTTTGGTGGAAACTCTTCCTTATCATCCTCCTCTATCTCCTCACAACTATCCTCCTCAGGATCAGTCACAGGCTCATCCTCCTGAATCAACTGTTCCCGTACAACGTGGATATCCCAGGGTTCCTCATCTATAGGTATCTGAGGTATCTCTTCCCTAGCTAGACTGGATCCTCCATCATTTGACATCTTGATAACAAAATGCGTTTAGGGTTTATTTGTTATATGACATCCTTCGATACACGCGAGCACATAAGTTATTAAAACATAGCACATAATGTCTTTTATTGTCTAGCTTCAATGGATGCCTTAATCCATTCCTTATAACCTGAGAAGAGTTTGACACCACTATCTTTTCTGTCTTCTTAAAGGTTACTTCCTAAGGTTTCCCCACCTAAGGCTTTGATACCAACATGTGACACCCCCAAATTTGGGTACTCCATTTCCACAAGATTTGGTGCTCACTATCCAAAACCATTACAACTAACTACCCATATCAAAGGATAAAGATATAATTTAAATAACTTAAATAATAATCTTTCCCATTAAAGGGTTACATCCATTTAAAACAATCCCAGATAATCTAATCTTAAACTATTACATAAGTAAGCAGAATACATAACATAATTAAATTAAGTCTTATAACATAGTTCATTCAAATAAATTATCATAAATCTTCGAAACTTGGACATCTTGCCCTTTTCTTTGCTGGAAGATTGCTTATCGACTTTCTCAATTTTAGTTGCAGTGTTTAAATGCAAGAGTTAGCAAACGATTGCTCATTGATATAGAGAGTAATTGTGACGCCCCCAAATCTGGGTATCTTCCAACCCGACAGATGGTGCTACAAGGTACTACCATTCACACATACATTCAATTGACAAGCCTCAATAGAATGAATATGTCTTCTATATATTCAAAATAATATTAACATTCTCTCAGGTTCTTTATAACCATTACATTTATTCTTGTCATAATATCAAATATATTACAATCATCCACCCTATACTATTACATAAGTATTCTACGAGTTCGTCTTCGCCTTGCCCTTATCCTTGTCGGAGCCTTCGGTCTGTTCGATCTTAGCTGTGTTCATATGGTCCAAGCAAGAGTGAGCATGCTATCTCAGCAAGTACAATAATTCTAATAAACAACATGCTTGAAACATAAGAATTATATACCTTCAATAACTGAACAATAGTTACAAAGTACTGTTGATAATTCAAAATAACACCTCTTTTCATTCAAAAACATTTTACAACAACAATATTAGTAAAACATCAATTCAGGTCCAAGACCTTGAGCATTTCATAAGTTCTTTAAAAAAAATCTCGGCACTAAGTGTGACATCTCAAATTTTCATAAGTTATTAAAATAAGAATTTAATAATTAAAATTCTTATTACGATATGATTAATGTAACATTCTTGAATTTTTATTGTAATTATAAATATTTATTGAATTATAAAAATATTTAATAGATGTGTTTATTGTTGAATAAATATTTGTTTATTATTGAATAAATATTTATTTAATTTGATTTGATTTGATTTGGTTAATTATTTATTTAATAAATAATTAATGGGTTAAGGAAATTAATTATTATGAGATAATATTCTAATTTAATTTAATAATTAAGTTAGAGAGTTTATAATGATTAAATGATTTATTCAATAAATTGTTATTAGAATTAATTAAATTAAGTATGAAAACTTAATTAAATAAAGTTTGATAAATAACTATATTATAAAGGAGTTATTAAACTAAATTAAAGGAGTTTAATTTAGTTTTGTCAAACAAGACTTAAATATATTAAGTCTTTAAATTTTAAAGAGTTTTGCCAAATGAGCCTTGTGGCTTTTGGTTTTTAAAATTTTGAATTTTAATAATATAAATTAAATAAACAAAATATAAATAATATATATATATATATATATTAATTTGGTAACTGATAAATTGAATAGGGGTAATTAGTAGGCGTCGGTTTTTTTTGTTAAACGTGCGTGCGTTGGTTTTATTTTGTTTTTACGTATAGAATATTGGCTTAGTGATAACTAACAAAAGAAAAGAATTTTGAGAGAGTTTGAGAGAGAATCAAGAGAGAAAGTTCAGTGTTCGTCAAGCTATTTTCAGTTATTAAAAAGGATTTCTTAAGCAACAATAGGTATGTTGCATAACCTTAACATATATGTTTTACGCCTATAATTTCTAAGTCTCTGTGTTTTTGAATTTAACTGTAGTATAAAGTTCTTTACAAACTTTCTGTAAAACAATGTTTTTATAATTAGTTAGAAAATTTTGTGTATTTGTAATTGTAATTGTTATACTAACGTGTATGTAAATCCCCCAAACTCGGGTACTTGAAACCCGAATTCAGTGCTTCACGATACCATTTCTATGAGCGAAATAATACTAAAAATATAATTATTAAACTTAATTTACATAGTTATCAGAGTCTATTCCCAAGTACGTAACCTTTTATACGTTCATTACATGATAATAATAATAATATATATCTCATCCTTATCATAACAAAGAAAACTATTACATAACATATCATGAAAACTCATTCAGCAGCCTTCTCTTTTCCTTTATTCTTAGTCGAGCCTTCTGCTTGATCACACTTAGCTGAAAACATTTAAATTAAGCAAGGATGAGAATTTGAGTGCCCAGCAAGTAATAACAATTATATATATAAGCTGAAAGAATTAAAATGTTTTCTTTATAGTACCCTTCTACAACGAATCAATAGTTGTGAAGTAATTCTGAACCAATAATAATAACATAACAACCTTTTTCCAAATTTTTTAAACTACGTACTGACTGTAAATAGGGTTAAGGGGACATACTATGAATATTGTTTTCATTTTCGAAAAGGTTAAATAGAACTTCATCTGTAAACCGTCATAACTTACGGGCACGAGGGTGTACATCCCATGGACCCTGTATTGATCAATACTACATAACAAGAACGATATTTATCGTTCACTCTGGCTGCCTTGGGCACATAAAATTTTTCCCATGGATGGGATGTTCATACATGTCGGGGTTCCAAACCAAAGCAATTCAGTTGAATAATGGTAGGTTTTATCTTGTTCAATAATAATCTAATAATTCAACATATATATATATATATATATATATACGGGTAATTGACGAAGGTGTATCAACATGTGATCAAATGCAATGATTATCTAAGTGGGGACACTTGTATAACCATTTATAGAATTTAACGAAAAGAATATTTTAAAAATAACTTAAAATATTTTCTTATTCCACAATATAATTTTAAATGATTTTTTAAGTATTAAAATCATTTTTAAATAATTTATTTAATATAATTATTAAATAAATTAAATACCTTTTAATATTCCAAAATATTAAATATTTGTGAAATATATCCAAAATAATTAAAATATAATTTTCGGACTTTAAAATAATTTTTAATAATTTATTATGTAATTTTAATAATTAAAACTAATTTTCTATAATTATTTAATGAAAATATAATTTTATAAATAAATCGCATCACTAAAGACCACCTATAGCGGATGTAACCGTCAGTCATTGTAGGTGTTCTTCGTGTTCTTCATGCAAACCCAGATCTTCAAGCCAGTTACCGAGTGGGTGGGTTTGACCAAGTCTAAATCAGTGTGTGTTGTGTTTCTAGACTTGTTTTTGGTCATATATGGTAGAGCTAATATAATACTATAAGACTCAACAACCAAAATGTCAATAACATGCATCAAATGAAAGATCTAAGCCATCAAAGTGACTGTCAGAGGCTGTTCTTCATTTCTGGGCATGAAGAACAGATCATGGGGCCCACTTTGGACTCCCACTACATTCTGATCGTGAAATTTTTTTGTGTTCTATAAACTTCAGTGTGTAGCCAACATGTAGGACTACAGATTCATTACATAAAAACATCAAAACAACAATAAATTAATCAGATACAATGTTTCATTAAAGGTCGTCGGAAAATCGATCAAATGTTTTCGGGGTTGCCCGTAAAAAATGACCATCGTGATCTTTTTGCCTACTTTGGATAAGGCAATCAAGTCATCCTACTTGACATTTAGGAGATGTTAAGGCATAATATAGTAGTACTTATACTCAGCTACAACTTGGTTACAAAAACAAACACAAATAATCAACAACTTGCAAGATCTGTGCCTTTAAACTTCCTGTCAGAACGATCTGGCCTAGATTCCTTCTGGTCAATGCCAGTCAACGGTGTTTGACCGTTAATAACTTTTATTCTAGACATCAAATGACCCAGATTCTTTTTGCAGATTAAAGACAACATGCCAGGCTGCAGATCAAAACTTAAAAACAACCAAAAGCATAAACAAACAAGAATCTGTGGGCACTGACATTCATTTTCAGACCACATATTGAACTTTTCCAGATTTTTGAAAATCATCAATTTGAAGACTTAGATGTTATGGATCTGTATAATACCAACCTAGATCATCATAATACACTATATACAACATGTTTTAACAATAAAAACTAACATTTAACATGGATGTCAAGATCAGATTAGAGCTAGGGTTTTATACCTTTAAATGAACATGATTTGATTTCTTGGCTACTTATTAATGATATGTGTTAGTGGGGCTTGGATATATGACTGATATGCTACCAAATTTCGTTGGTTTAAGAGAGAGAGAGTCTAGGTCGAGAGTTGAAAAAAATGAGCTAGCAAATGGCTTATTCTCTCTCTTTAATCTATTTATAGAAGTCTAGCAAATGTAGGATTTAACTATTAACCCCCATACTTTTGTTATCACATGGATATATGACTACACCTTATCTCTTCAATTAGCCTAATCATGTGGTTAAGGGTGCTTAATAGATTTTCAACCAATGGGAGCTTGACACCTATGTACTTGATGTAAGAGTTGTTATATAAGGAAGCTTGATTAGCATAATTTGTTGCCTTAAAAGGCCTATTGTGACTAGCTATGCATTTACTCTCTAATTCTTTATTTAGCTATTATTTTAATGCATAAATTAGGTAAATCAAAGGTCTAAAATACCCTTAATTATGTGGGCTAAGTTTGGGCTTGAATTTGATTTTTTTGGGCTTCGCCATAATTGTTTTTGGGCCCGTGTAATAATCATAGTCTAACAATTTTAATATATGTTACCCAAACTATTTATTTAGGGTTTAAAATAAAATATAATTAGTTTGCAAAAAATTTATAATTATGGTTTTCTTAATTTGATTAGGGTTCTAATCATACATGAACATTAGGGTTTATTATATAATAATTATGATTATCCTTGCTAATTTAGCAATTAGGGTTTATAATTTTTGGTAATTAGGGTTACCAAATCACAATTAGGATTTATACTTAATAATTAGGATTTCAAGAAATTAATATATATAAATGCTAATTAGGGTTGACATAGTTAATCGCAAAATCATACAACACAATTATATAATAGTCTTGAACTCACAATTGAGTTTCAAATTAGGGTTTCCACAGTAAAACTAGGGTTTGATATAATATACCATAATTGACCAATCATTGTCAGTCCACATACATACAGTATACAATTATAGCACTGAAAAATCAAATTATGAATAATATTATATTATTATTCTCATTCCTTGATCAAAATCCAAAAATTAGGGTTTGGATTCAATATATGATTTATCTGCCATACTTAACATTATTAATTAAGTTAAGATAATTAACTTAATAATCAACAAAATTCATATACTAAAATAATTAATATAATAATTCTAAAAATTATTTCATATATTATATAAATACTACATGATTATATTTTCATGGAAAATAATTAATAAAAATATTTTCGCTATAAAATTAATTATTATAAGAATATAATTTATAATAATCAATAATTCTAAAATAAAATTATTTAAAATCATTCATGTAATAAATATATCACATAAACACATACACACATTATCTTGGACTATATTCCCCATATTTAAAAAAATATTATATGCTAAATTTCTAATTTATTTGTATAGAAAATATTGGGTTGTTACATTCACCCTCCCTTATAAAGATTCCGTCCCCGGAATCACCATTTTAAAACCTACACATACAAGTGTACGTAGCATATACAATCATTGCAAGTAGATTTTGATCATAAATGATCATACTGATCTTTAACCTATTCACGTAAAGCTTGTCTATCTGATTAAACGGAAATTTGATTTCTAAAAGAACTCAAATTCCTTCTTCAAAATTTCTTTAAAAAATAATTTATTATATATATACGAAAATCATATATAAGAAAATAAAATTTGATTAGAATAATACCTGTAGTTGCATCCTTCGCTGTCACCGTATCCTGAACTGTCATACTGAAGACTCCTATGGTTGGTTCTATTATTTTGTTTGTGGAAGTTGGTCTCGTTGTTGCCAATGTCCTGTTGCCTTTTTCCTTATTCACATTTCTTGCCTCCCTTATCCTTCTTGGACATTTTTTCACCTTATGCTCCATTGATTCACAAATAAAACATCCACTATACATTCTCGGATTGGGGCAGTTGGGAGAGATATGTCCCTTCTGCCCACACTTATAACACGCAAACTTACCTTTAAGACAATTTCCCGAGTGATTCTTTCCAAAATTTCTACACTGCATAGCCTGTTTCTTTCCACCTCCTAGCCTAATTTTAGTATTCCCGAAATTATCTCTTTTCCTCTTTCTAGTCCTACTACCACTACTCCCTTTTCCGACTCTAGTTTGAATTGCCTTCCACCATAAAATCGTTCCCCCCTTTTATTGTATAGGTGGAAAAAGTTGCCTTTTGTCCCTCTATTACCCCCGCTATCACAAATGCTTCCACAAGGTCAGTTGATCCTCTAAATCCTGGCGTTCCGACTGCCTTGAAGTCTTTGAAGTTCGCTAATCGATTTTCTAGCTGATTCCCCACGAATAGTATTCCATCCTGAATATCTTGAGCGACCATATTTGCAAAATTCTGTATCTGGTCTGGTTGTCTTCCAGCTTTATCGACATGTTCTTCTGTCCGTTGATTTCGCTTTTGTCTTGGCGGCATTATTTGATTAGTCATAATTTATCATTCATCAATTTACCTTCTATATCTTAGGGTATTTACATATAGCGAGACTTTCTAGTTGAATAATCATGTATTCAACAGATTAGATTTTAAAAAAAACTTTGGTTTACTGTATTAACCAGTGCTCAGATAATTGATTACTATCTTTTATACCAACTTATTTCATTAATTCATCATAGATTCATATTCATAATACTTGACATTCTATAACACATATTGCTTTAAACATCTTTCATCCCTTTGTGACTACAAAAGTCGGGATTTCCAGCCTTGACTAATACCAAAAGTTGGGATCATTACATTAAACAGACATACTTAACATTAAATAGACCTACACCACAGAACATATACTACCTATTCTCTATGCCTTTTTCTTTGACAACCTTTCGCCTGATGACCTTCTATCCCACAGATAAAACATGCTCCTGATTTATAGTCGGGACAATATAGAGTGGTATGTGTTACGCCCCCAAAATAGGTCCAATCCATCCAACCTATTCTGAGTCGCCAAAAACATGGTACAGAAAATAACTACAACTTTATTACTACAATTATCGTGCAAAATACAATAACACATATACTGTGAGTTTAAATACCAACTGTGACTCATGTCCCAACTATGGGTAACACCTCACAGTGATACCTTACATAAAGGTACAATCTAGAACTGTTTTAGAAATTAAAATCTTTGGGAAGTGCTCAAGGAAACCTTCGTACATAGGAGGCCATGAATCTAAGTTATGATAGATATCATATGTCCAGAGAATTATCCTTGGTTGATCCATGAGACCTCAAGAAAAAATGAGAAGATTACTATCATGTTCCTTCCAATGGTGAGTCTTCTCTTGACATATAACTATCTCCACCGTCTGCGATTGAACATTATGTTTCAACCAAACTCCAAGATCATATAGGTAGTGCTCGTAGATATACTTAGTAAGTGGATGTGCACAACCTTATCTTATGATAACACGAGGATATATGTCATTAGACATCTTATATGACAGTGGCAAAACACCCTTCCAAAGTTGGGTTCACCTCACCCTATTCGGTCCACCAAAATTAAATATCAAATGACGTATACAATATGACACACTTATCAAAAGTTCTCAATAAAATTATTTCCATACTATTTAGGGAGAACCTCAACAGCTAATGACCACTGTTCTATTCCCCTATTATCCTCGCTCGACCTAGCTACACTCTTATTACCTAAAAGGAATTGTGAAGCAAAAGGGGTGAGCACAACTAGCCCAGTAAAGAATATCATAACTAAAGATAATTAAATTATCAATAGCATCAGTAAAAAATCAGATATTTAGAACATATGGTAGATGATAAAACTTTTCAACCATAGTTGCAGCGGAACGAGCAATCTATTAAAAGAGTCAAATAGACCATAATGTCTATTATCTTCTCTATGTTAAAAGTCCACCAACAATGTTTTATCCCTGTAACATCAATCAACAGCTCCTGTCCACAATCATATGAATAACTCATAATCATAATTGTGATTCTAAATTCCTCTTCTCATTCAGGAAAGATAATTTTCATCACCTGTCTTTACCTGAAACATCAAAGATCATGGTTATACCAAATCACAGTTCATGTTCATAATCATACTAATAAATTCATCTTTGCATTATGGGCCAAAGAAATTCATTAACAGTTCATCTTTGCACTACATGCCAAAGATATTCAAAGAATATGTCATCTTTGCGATGACGGCCAAAGATATGCAACCACAAAGTTATCTTTGCACCACGGGCCAAAGATATTCATCAACACTTCATCTTTGCACACTACGGTGCCAAAGATATTCAACAACATGTCATCTTTGCACTACGGGCCAAAGATATTAATATCTCAAAGAAATATATAATCATTTCAGAATTTATATAAACAATAATCATAACCATGTTGATCAATTCACCTTTGCACTTAAGCTAAAGATATTCAATTATAAATTCAATGGTCATGATCATACCAGTCAACAATTCATCTTTGCACTACTAGCCAAAGAGAACCCATAGTCACGATCATACCAATAATCTACCCATCTTTATAAAAGTAGTATGCACACAAGCCAATCATGTTTGATGATAAAGCATATACTTTGTAACAATCTTATTCATTTATTAATAAAAAGTATTAATTTATTAAAGGCTTTTAATTATCTACATGATGCTATTTTATAATATATGATAAACCCATAGTTTTAAGCAATGCTTTTAGAATAATGATGATGATCATTCTAATGAGATCTAAATTCTTAGAAAGCTTAAAACTAAAATAGTTCCCAATCATTGGATTACTAAATTGGAGATTAGTGAATCCGGATAGATTGGTACATACGTTGCTTGCTCATTGGATGAGGATGATTGATCTCATGATCATTTGTGTGGAGACACTAAAGCAAGTATGTAGGTGCTTATTAGAGAATAAGTTCATTTGAGCGTGGCTCGCTAAGGAATACCTAATGGAGTTTTTTACTTGCTCGTCAATAGGAATTCTCAGTAGTGATAGTAGACAAGTGATCCTTGGACTTGAGATCATCATAGTATCTTGTGTATGATGAGTTATACTTTGATTTATTCCTTAAGACCCTTAGGGTATATCAAAGGTATGCTTGGGTATAATAAGTTGTACATGGAGATAATGTATGATCAATAAAGAATCTATCACTTTATTAAAAGATGAGAAATGTCCTATGTGATTCGATAAATGACAACCCCAAAGTAGTCCTTGGTTAAAGGCGAATGAAATTAGAAAGGAGTTTCTAATTTTCATTATTTGGAGTTGTGCATTTAAGGATCGAAAGACATATAATTAAATAAAATAAGACTTTGACGGTAATTCCATGTCTTATATTTAATTGAGACATTGTATGGTGGAAGGATTGAATTGTATGCAGAACTATTTACTCAAAGGTTCTTTAATGAATAATGTTGAAATCTATATTATCCGGAAAGTCGTTGATCGCTAGAGAGTCTTATCCCTATTGTAGAATAAATATTATTTATTTAAATAAATTAATTATTTAATTTATTTATTTAAATAAGATTAGAATTGTTCTAATTGATTTATTCACAATAGGTTTAATATGGAGAACCTAAAGGGTCACACCATAAAAGGAAGAATAATTATTTAAGAAGTTAATGACATAATCGTAATAATAATATGTTATGTATATTTAATTTAATCTATGGTGATAGAATAAATTAAATAGCTTAATATTTATTATTTAATATTTTAGAAATATTAAATATAAATTAATAAGAGGAGTCTTATTAATATTATTACAATTATTATTATTTTAATTTCTAAAAGAGTTTAGGAATTAATTTAATATAAGTACTCTCATTTATTCCTAATTGGATTAGGAAGGAAAATTAGTTAAAGGAGTTTAATTAATTATCCCTAATAAGATTAGGGAGCTTAATTAATTAAAAGAATTTAATTAATTAAATAAAACCCAATTCCTTAATTGTTAAGGTGGGTTGCCCACATCTATAAATAAGAGGAGTCTTATTATGGGTGAGGGGTTGTTGACTTTTACAACATACGTAATATTTCCAATAGTTGGGAGAGTACGCCTTTTTTATAGAGATAGAAAACTAGGGTTGAGCTAATACCCCTTCTTCTTGAAAATTCTTTTTCCTTGGTGGATCACCTCTAGAGGCCAAACATATGGGTAGCTAATGTTGATCAAAGGAAGGAACCAAACCCGGTGGATTCAAGTTGAACGCGAAAGGATTTGGAGGTGAACTTGTACCTGAGGAAGCTCGATCTTCAAGGGTATGATTTTATTCTTTATCTTTTCGTTTAATTAATAATTGTGCATAAAGGGTGATCCGGGTATATGGTTTGTAAAATTTTAAACTCTGATTTTTTACACGTTTCCGCACTTTTATGCAATTTGATTTCGTTCTTGAATATTACAAACCTAACAGTGGCATCAGAGTTAAACCTTTATGCGAATTATTAATTGTTTTAATTTGATATGTATATTGATATGTGTTTAGAACAATTTAATTGGGCATAATTTAATTGTATAAAATTTAAATAAATAAATAAAAAAATCGCGAAAACATTTTTTTTTTGTGATTTACTGACTTCGGTGAATCTTGTTGCCGAAATTTTTTTTTTCTTGCTGTCATGATTAATGTACGAAATTTTTTAAAGGTAGCAGGAGCTTAAATTGAAGCAATAAGTTCCCACGTGGTCATTGAATATGATTTCAATTTCAAGTAGTCACGGAAATCTAAGGAAGTAAACCAGGATATTATATATATATATATGATATATATTAACGGTTAATATATATATATATATATATATATATATATATATATATATATAATATTCGTAATTATTTTATGATTAAATTAAAAAAATGTTTATTTTAATTTTAAAATTAGAATTTCATGCTAACTAATTAGAGTTGGAATTGGATTCCATGATAACTAATTGGAGTTGAAATTGGATTTTATCTTTCCTTAAATAAAGGAGTATATTTAGATATGAAATAAGATTTCATATTATTCAAAATAAAAGAGTTTATTTGTGAATAGGAAAAAGAATCAGTCTTTCCTTAAATAAAAGAGTTTATTTAGATATGAAATAAGATTTCATATTATTTAAAATAAAGGAGTTTATTTGTGAATAGGAAAGAGAATTAGTGTTTCCTTTAATAAAGGAGTTTATTTTTTTACATGGAATTGGATTCTATAATTAATTAAAATAAAGGAGTTTATTTTGATTAAAGATTTTGATTAAAATAAAATAGTTTATTTTATTCAAAATAGGATAAATTAAAATAAAATAGTTTTATTTTGATTTAAATTTGGATTAAAATAAAGGAGTTTATTTTGATTCAAAAATAAATTTTATACTAACTAAATTTGCCCATTAAATGATATCAATATATATATATTAAATGTTTATTATTCATAAGATGAATGTTATTTATTGATGCATATGATGATGTGTATGATAATAAATGAGATTGATTATGGACTATTGACAATGTGATTGGATTTTATTTTAGTTGGATGCGTGAATGTATGGGTTTTATTAAATGGGGTCTGCGTGCCTTGTCTTCTCTAATTTTTCTTAATGTAAATTCTATCTCCTCCTATGTATTTCCCTTGATCACGATCAAGGTTTCTATTTATTTTAAATAGTTTTGTAATAGGAATAGTTAGAATTAATTTTGAAAAATTGGAGATCAATGAGCAAGGAGCGCTTGAAGACCCGTTTGTAATGGAGCCCGGGTTTAAATGTAATAGTTATATTTAAATATTATTTCTTGCACCCTTAGGGTTTGACCTTTTGGTTCACTTGGTGGCTCTAGTGAACCAAACTAGAATAAAAGTCCATAATCAATCCGAGTAGAATATAGTATTCTATATGTGCATGCTTATACTATATATATTATATATTATGCAAACATGCTTCACATGTTCATTAATACGACGTATTTTATATATATATATGTGCATGCGCTAAACAAGATGAGACAAATTAATAACAAACCCCTAAAATTTTTATATTAAGTCCTAAGCGTTCAAAGATATTTGGAATATCGAGCGTAAGCTTTCTAGCATGATAAAATTAATAAAGTATTAAATATTTAATATGAGTTTGTTGTGTCACCACAAGGCAAGTATTAAGTATTTAAGATGTTAATTTATCACATTTGATGCTTATAAAGAAAATTGAACAATATTATTTTGTTGTGTCACCACAAGGATGATATTTTTCTTTTTTGAATATATGGAGTGCTAGGTCGGACTAAACTTGGATAATTTTGATTCGGATGTGCCACCACTTGATCAAAATTATCTAAGAGGCAAAAGAAAAGGAGTTGCATAGTTGATGTAATTGACAAAAGTTGTCAACCTATTTATTTATATATAGTTTGTTGTGTCACCACAAGGCTATATACATTTGAAATGGGATCCTTATTCTCACTAGCAAATCTTTAATTAGATTTTGCCGAACTATATAAGTGAGGGTAATATAGTTTGAAGAAAATAGTGGGAGATACCAATTTAAAATAAGACCTAAATTATTTTGGTAATTAATAAAAGAATGTATGTTAAAATGTTATTAATTACAAATTCATTTACTGTAATTTTACAATGTCTAAAATTACTATCACTCATGAAGCATATTAGATGCTAAATTAACTGTAATCAAATTAAGCGGATTGGTTAAGGAATTTGAGAATAGTTCTCATAGGTGAAAAGTTATCTTATGTCCTTAATACGCTTATCCCCGCAATGGTTGCGCATAATGCCTCGAGGAAGAGATTGCTACTTTTAGAAAGTGGCAAGATGATGCCTGATTGGCTCAATGCATCATGCTCGCATCCATGAGTAATGAGCTTGGCGTCAAGATGAAACTATGGATGCTCCTACTATATTCCCGCACATCAAGTAGTTGATGGTGAGGAAAGTAGGACTGATAGATATCGAGATATCTAAGGAGCTCTTCCGATCTAGAATGACGGAAGTGACTACAAAGATGCAGATAAAAGTCCTTAACATTATCAATTTGATTGATCAATTAGGACAACGAGTTTTGTCATGGATGGAGATTTGAGCCAAGATTTGATCTTGCACTTACTCCCGGACTCCTTTCACAATTGTTGTGAATTTTTCATATAAACAAGCTAGATATCAGCTTCGCTGATTTGCTTAACATATTGAAAAATGTTGAGAGTCACTTTCTAACCAAGAAAGATAAAGTCTTACTGGTAGGGGCCAAAGGATCTTCTAAAAAGAAGAACGATTCAAAGAAGGTAAATAGAAAGGCATAAACAAAGGATAATAAGAACAAAAGCGTCACGGATAGCAAAGGAGCTTGCTTCCATCGCTATAAGCACGACTTTGGAAAGAAACTGCAAGAAGCATCTTGCAGAAGCTAACCAAAGAAGCTTAGTGAAGTTTTGGTTACAAATATTATTTTATTCATGGTTGAAATAAATTTTTCTTTAAGTCAATGTTCTACTTGGGTATTGGATACCGGCTTTGGTTATCATAAATATAGATTTATGAAGGGACCAAACAAAAGTAGAAAACTAAACAAATATAAGTAATCCTATGTGCGGGAAATGTAGCAAAGGTTGCCATATTAGCCATAGAAACTTATAGTTTAGCAATGCCTACGGGCAAATCTATTAAGTCAATAAGTTGTTATTGTATTCCAGTTCTTGTTAAAAATATTATTTCCATATTATTGTTGGACAATGAAATCTTTGGTATTATAATTAAGAACAATTGTTGTTCTATTTATAATAATAATGTTTTGTATAGAACTGGAATATTACTTAATAAATATTGTATACTTGACTTGCATGAAAATAATTTTGCATATTGAACAAATTAGTATAAGAAAAGGAGATGATCATTCAAAGAGTTGAATGTATGTATTTGTTGAAATACAAGTGTGAATTATTTGAAAGGTTCAAAGAATTCAGAAGTGAAACAAATTGGCAAAGTATTAAGATTCTTTGATAAGATCAAGGAATAAATACTTAAGCAATAAGTTTCTAGATCATCTCAAATGGTTTTTCTCATAATGGACACCTCATGATACGTAATAATTGATTGATGCATCTGAAAGGAAAAATCATACCTTGTTGAAATATGGTGCGGTCAAAATGATTTTCCGAGCATTCCGGTATCCTTCAGGATAATGTCCTAGAAATGGCTGCATATCTACGAAAATGGTAACCTCAAAATCCGGCCCCAATACTCCATAAAAGTTATAGACAGGGAGGATTCCTAATCTTAAGTATGTTAAGATAAGTGGTTGTCCAACTTATGTGAAAAGGTTTCAAAAGATAAGCTTGGGACAAAATTTGACAAGTAAAGATTTGTGGGACATCCTAAAGTAAGTTTAGGGTATATGTTCTATAATCCTACTTAGCAAAAGGTGTCTTTTGTGAAACACGCATCCTTCTAAGATAAAGGTGTTTATCATTAAAGGGGCTAGTGGGAGGATAATAGATCTTGAAGAGTTCAAGAACCACAAAACACTATAAGTCAAATAAGAGGAACCTGTAGATAGACCTATTATACCATAACTGAATCGTAAATATGGAATAGTACTAAAGATACCTAGGAGGTATGGATTCATCATGGATGATGATGATGAGGTACAAATCATAGAAGATGATGATCCAGAGTTACATTCGATGAGGTAAGACTTCTAGTGTGTACAAAAGGGTCAGTGGGAGCGTCTTGAAATTTCTAGTATTATATGTTGATATACTACGGATAAGGAATGACATACTAATGCTACAATCAGTAAAGATAAAGTTGTCTAAACATTCCTCCATGAATGGTTTGGGAAGAGTATCTTAATTGGGGATAAAATCTATATAGATAGATACAAGAGGATGTTCGACTTAACCCAAGGAACGTATATTCATTTTATGCTAAAGTCGTTTAGCATGGCAAACTCCAAGAGATGTCTCATGTCGATGAGCTATGGAGTGTATCTCTCTTAATAGTCCCCACAGACTCCTGAAAAGAGAGGTCGCATGAGTGACAATCATGTATGCAATAAAATGTACGAGACCTGATGTTGATCAGTCATATTATGGAGAAGTTCACTATGAGTCAGTGAAAAACATCTTAAAGTGCTTAACCGGCACTAAGGATGTGATCATATTCATGGTGGGTCTTAATTAAAACTAGAGGGCTTAACAGACTCAATTTTTTCAGACAGACCAAGACGACAGAAAAATCCACTTTAAGGTAAAGTGTTACCTTGAACGGTGGTGCAGTGAATTGGAAAGGTTCCAAGCAATGAAAGAGTTCTTTGGTTTCTTGATAAAGACAAAGTCTATAGCTATAAATGAAGCTGCAAGTTGATTGTTTGGATTAAAAGTTCATTGAAGAACTAGGAATAGTTCCTAAGTCTCATCTTGGATCTAAACATGTGTTGTGGCACTTTCATTTGATTATTAGAATCATTGAAAGATGGGAAATCACTATAGAGATAGTGGACTCTCAAGAACAACATTACATATCCATTAACTAAAGCTTATCCACAATGCCAGGATAATCGTCACTTAGAGAAGAAGAGTATAAGATACCATGACGATTGGCTTTAGTGCAAGTGGGAGATTGAAAGTAGTATGCACACAAGCCAATCATGTTTGATGATAAAGCATATACTTTGTAACAATCTTATTCATTTATTAATAAAAGTATTAATTTATTAAAGGCTTTTAATTATCTACATGATCTTTTTTTATAATATGTGATAAACCCATAGTTTTAAGTAATGCTTTTAGAATAATGATGATGATCATTCTAATGAGATCTAAATTCTTAGAAAGCTTAAAACTAAAATAGTTCCCAATCATTGGATTACTAAATTGGGGATTAATGAATCCAGGATAGATTGGTACATACGTTGCTTGCTCATTGGATGAGGATGATTGATCTCATGATCATTTGTGTGGAGACACTAAAGCAAGTATGTAGGTGCTTATTAGAGAATAAGTTCACTTTGAGCATTGGATCGCTAAGGAATACCTAATGAAGTTTTATTTGTCTGTCAATAGGAATTCCTGTAGTGATAGTAGTACAAGTGATCCTTGGACTTGAGATCATCATAGTATCTTGTGTATGATGAGTTATACTTTGATTTATTCCTTAAGACCTTAGGGTATATCAAAGGGTATGCTTGGGTATAATAAGTTGTACATGGAGATAATGTATGATCAATAAAGAATCTACCACCTCTATTAAAAGAAGAGAAATGTCCTATGTGATTCGATAAATGACAACTCGGTAGTCCTGGCCATAAGGCGAGAATGAAATTAGAAAGGAGTTTCTAATTTGCAATATTTGGAGTTGTGCATTTAAGGATCGAAATACATATAATTAAATAAAATAAGACTTGACAAAGTAATTCCATGTCTTATATTTAATTGGGACATTGTATGGTGGAATGATTGAATTATGCGGTAACTATTTACTCAAAGGTTCTTTAATGATTAATGTTGAAATCTATATTATCCGGAAAGTCGTTGATCGCTAGGGAGGCTTATCCTATCAGAGAATAAATATTATTTATTTAAATAAATTAATTATTTAATTTATTTATTTAAATAAAATTAGAATTGTTCTAATTGATTTATTCACAACCTAGGTTTAATATAGAGAACCTAAAGGGTCACACCATAAAAGGAAGAATAATTATTTAAGAAGTTAATGGCATAATCGTAATAATATGTTATGTATATTTAATTTAATCTATGGTGATAGAATAAATTAAATAGCTTAATATTTATTATTTAATATTTTAGAAATATTAAATATAAATTAATAAGAGGAGTCTTATTAATATTATTACAATTATTATTATTTTAATTTCTAAAAGAGTTTAGGAATTAATTTAATATAAGTACTCTTATTTATTCCTAATTGGATTAGGAAGGAAAATTAGTTAAAGGAGTTTAATTAATTATCCCTAATAAGATTAGGGAGCTTAATTAATTAAAAGAATTTAATTAATTAAATAAAACCCAATTCCATAATTGTTAAGGTGGGTTACCCACATCTATAAATAAGAGGAGTCTTATTATGGGTGAGGGGTTGTTGACTTTTACAACATACGTAATATTTCCAATAGTTGGGAGAGTACGCCTTTTCTATAGAGATAGAAAACTAGGGTTGAGCCAATACCCCTTCTTCTTGAAAATTCTTTTTCCTTGGTGGATCACCTCTAGAGGCCAAACATATGGGTGGCTAACGTTGATCAAAGGAAGGAACCAAACCCGGTGGATTCAAGTTGAACGCGAAAGGATTTGGAGGTGAACTTGTACCTGAGGAAGCTCGATCTTCAAGGGTATGATTTTATTCTTTATCTTTTCGTTTAATTAATAATTTTGCATAAAGGGTGATCCGGGTATATGGTTTGTAAAATTTTAAACTCTGATTTTTTACACGTTTCCGCACTTTTATCCAATTTGATTGCGTTCTTGAATATTACAAACCTAACACTTTACACTCAAGTCAAAGAGAAATTTCTTCACCAGGATTATAAAAAATGTTATATATGATAATAAAAACAATATGATCAAAACATGGATTTAATTTAAAGAGTAAGATTAATAAATCAACAATAACTTGGTCAGAAAAAGAAACCAATTTTGTCGTGAATAGTACCCCGTGAATAGTAACTCGTGAATAGTAATTCATGAATAATAACCCCGACATGAAAAAAATAGAAATTCTACAATAAAATCCATACCAATATTTCGGTATAATGATATTGAAAGAATAACATTTCATAAACATATAAACAATTTATTTTAATTATTTACATTTTACTAATTAATGCATTTAATCATCGTAAAATGCCAAACTCATAAGATTTCATCACCAATAACCAACAACCTCATCAAAAATCTGCATATACCATATATAAGATTCCCAAGCCATAAAATCCTATTTTTTAATTTTGTTACTTCACATAACATATTTAATTCATTTACTCATAACTATTCCATTTTTATGAAAAATACCAAATCAGTTCTAAAAATATTTCTTTTCAAGGATTTAGCAGAATATAGTCCCATATTGAACATATATTTTTTTTGAATTTTTTAAATTGATTTACTATTTTTCACATGACCACAACTGCCAAATATTTAGACATTTGTCATAAATTGTACTTTTGTCCAAAAATCTCAAAATTTACGGAATATACTGATGTTATATAGATGTACTCCCAATAAAAATTTCACCAATTTTGGAGTTAACCACAAAGAGTTATAAGCGTTTACTTTTAAAATAGTCTTTTCTCATAAAATCCATAACTCCTAATCTATACACCCAAAAATTGCCTTTTTTGGACACAATCGAGAAAACTCATCAAAATATCATTTCAAATTTTTCCAGAATTTTTGAAGATCAGAAAAATTACGAAACTGAAGAAACATAATAACCCTTAAAATCCCTTACATAATAACGAAAATATCCCTTACCTCAGACGAGCATTACTTCTGACTGGAATACCAGATATAGTGTTCAAGGAACTTGCACCATATAGCAACACTCAAAGTATCAAAATACTCACAAGAATACGCTCGATAATATAGAGAGAGAAAGAGAGAAAGCTTATGTTTCTGGTGTGATTTTTAATTCTAACTTAGCCCTCTATTTATAGGAAAATGTTAGCACGACGTAGCAGACTTGATCTGCTACCTGGTGGCTTTACCTGCTACTATTGCCACCCACCACATTTAAAATAAAATTCAGCACATTTCTTTACCAACCACGGGTGGAGCCCACTCATTCTAGAATTTTCCACCAAAAATCATTTATAAACCTAATTTCTGAATCAGTCACCTCTTAAAATTCATAACAATTCATACGTTCATTTTTAATGGTTCAAAATTTGTGGACATATACTCAATTTATATATGTATAACATATCCAAAAATCACAACGATCCAACGGTCGGATTAAAAATTATAACTCACGCAATAGAGCTTTAAGAACACTAATTTGATCTTCTAATACCTCCAATCCGACAAAATACTGATAAAATACCTCAACATTAATTCCTTCATTTATAACCACATAAATAAATCCATCATTTATATCCGCATCAAATAAATATTTCCTTATCATATAAATTAATAATTAATTATTCAGAAATAATATTACAGAATAACATTTATGACAACCAGGTGGTTCCCAGGAAAGAGGGGGCTTTCCAATAAGGATTTCTCCTTTCTGGCGCGCAATTAGGTGACCAAACCTCTCCTCGATAGAACTTTCTAGACACTGCCAATAATTCTATCTAATAATATTATTCAAATAATATGAATTATTGATCTGATAATGGAAAATACTGTTCAGTGACAATTATTGAAACAACAATAATATAAAATATCAACGCAGCAATTATTGAATCAATAAAATAAAATATTGAGCAGTAATTACTGTAACAATTATTGAGTAGTGCCTTCTTACGTAAGAATCAATAATTCAAAAATACTGTACAATACCGTGTTCTACTGTGTAACCACGCGTATTACTATATTTTAAGCACCAGATATTCCAACAGTGTTAACGGTAACTACTACGTCGTTATTTATAAAAACTTAAACTTGTCGTTTTCTTCATCCGACAGTTATTCTGTTATGGGGCCCACAAATGACTACGTCGTCGTACGAATATTCCCCGAAAACAAGAATATTCCACGACTAAACGAATATTCCTGGACACAAATGAGTATTTCATAACCACTTGCGTATTTTGAAAATTTTACATATATCACCCTTAACTTAATTTTTTTTTCAATTGAACCATTTACTAAATAATAATTATAAGGAAAATTGAATAATTTATTTGATAAAATTCGGGGTATTACAGTATGTCCCTCATAACCACAAAGGTAACATAATCTTTTCCCTTTATTCTTATCGGATTTTCCTAAGTCCTGGTCTTCTCTCTTTCTTTTCCTCTTCTTGCTTGGAGCTGCACACGATGTGTTGCTTGAGGCTCCCATCTGATCAATTTTTATTTTAAGCTTATCTTGTTCTTCCATTATTTCTATTAACCCCTGACGAAGTTGACTATTTAACCGTTTTTCTATTTCCCACAGCTTTTCTAGAGAACAAACCTTGTTCCTCGAATCCTGCACCTCTGTTGATGCTTGTTCAGCTTCAACTTTAGTGTCTGAATCACTATCTGTCAACTCCACCATCTCTGGATCTGGCACTAAGTTTTCTAAAATAACCGACTCGTCTGAGTTGTTTTCATTGTGAGCCTCTATTTCAGCTATGGGCTTCGATGTTAGCTCGGGGGTATGGATTTGATCCTTCTTCATGCTATAAACATATAACAAGCCTTTTCCATCAGACATCTATACACATAAATTATCCTGATTAGAATATAGTATATACACACAGCAAATAATAGTTTTATATAAGTTATCTTTTATTTTGTTTGACGATGAACTTATCCAATTCATCTCTTTTTAAACTCTATATGAGTTATTTATATTCTCAATGTTTCCCTATGTTCTAAGGTTATAGCCTAAGGTCTATCCCACCTAAGGTTTCTAACCCTAAAGCTCTGATACCAACTTGTAAAGCCCCCAAACTCGGTGACTTGAAACCCGAATTTAGTGCTTCACAAAACCATTTCTATGAGCAGAATAATACTAATAATATGTTATGTAATAGTTTTCTTTGTAATGATAAGGATGAGATATATATTATTATTATCATGTAATGAACGTATAAAAGGTTTCGTACTTGGGAATAGACTCTGATAACTATGTAAAACACCCTTCCAAAGTTGGGTTCACCACACCCTATTCGGTTCACCAAAATTAAATATCAAATGATGTATACAATATGACACACTTATCTAAAGTTATCAATTAAATTATTTCCATACTATTTAGGGAGAACCTCAACAGCTATAGACCACCATTTTATTCCCCTATTATCCTCACTCGACCCAGCTACACTCTTATTACGTGAAAGGAATTGTGAAGCAAAAGGGGTGAGCACAACTTGCCCAGTAAAGAATATCATAAACTAAAGATAATTAAATTATCAATAGCCTTCATCAGTAATAAATTAGAGATTTAGAACATATGGTAGATAATAAAAATTTTCAACCATAGTTGCAGTGGAACGAGCAATCCATTAAAAGAGTCAAATAGACCATAATGTCTATTATCTTCTCTATGTTAAAAGTCCACCAACAATGTTTTCTCCCTGTAACATCAATCAACAGCTCCTGTCCACAATCATAAGAATAACTCATAATCATAATTGTGATTCTAAATTCCTCTTCTCATCCAGGAAAGATAATTTTCATCACATGTCTTTACCTGAAACATCAAAGATCATGGTTATACCAAATGACAGTTCATGTTCATAATCATATTAATAAATTCATCTTTGCACTACAAGCCAAAGATATTCATTAACAGTTCATCTTTGTACTACATGCCAAAGATATTCAGCAACATGTCATCTTTGCAGTACGGGCCAAAGATATTCAACAACAGGTCATCTTTACACTACGGGCCAAAGATATTAATCAACACTTCATCTTTACACTATAGGCCAAAGATATTCAACAACATGTCATCTTTGCACTACGGGCCAAAGATATTAATATCTCAAAGAAATATATAATCATTTCAGAATTTATATAAACAATAATCCTAACCATTTTGATCAATTCACCTTTGCACTTAAGCTAAAGATATTCAATTATAAATTCAATGGTCGTGATCATACCAGTCAACAATTCATCTTTGCACTACTGGCCAAAGAGAACCCATAGTCACGATCATACCAATAATCTACCCATCTTTACACTCAAGTCAAAGAGAAATTTCTTCACCAAGATTATAAAAAATGTTATATATGATAATAAAAACAATATGATCAAAACATGAATTTAATTTAAAGAGTAAGATTCATAAATCAACAATAACTTGGTCAGAAAAAGAAACCAATTTTGTCGTCAATAGTACCCCATGAATAGTAACTCATGAATAGTAATTAATGAAAAGTAACCCCGACATGAAAAAAATAGAAATTCTACAATAAAATCTATACCAATATTTCGGTATAATGATATTGAAAGAATAACATTTCTTAAACATATAAACAAATTATTTTAATTATTTACATTTTACTAATTAATGCATTTAATCATCCTAAAATGCCAAACTCATAAGATTTCATCACCAATAACCAACAACCTCATCAAAAATCTGCATATACCATATATAAGATTCCCAAGCCATTAAATCTTATTTTTTAATTTTGTTACTTCACATAACATATTTAATTCATTTACTCATAACTAGTCCATTTTCATGAAAAATACCAAATCAGTTCTAAAAATATTTCTTTTCAAGGATTTAGCAGAATATAGTCCCATATTGAACATATATTTTTTTTGAATTTTTTAAATTGATTTACTATTTTTCACATGACCAAAACTGCCAAATATTTAGACATTTATCATAAATTGTACTTTTGTCCAAAAATCCCAAAATTTACAGAATATACTGATGTTATATAGATGTACTCCCAATAAAAATTTCACCAATTTTGGAGTTAACCACAAGGAGTTATAAGCGTTTACTTTTAAAATAGTTTTTTCTCATAAAATCGATAACTCCTAATCTATACATCCAAAAATCGCCATTTTTGGACACAATCGAGAAAACTCATCAAAATATCATTTCAAATTTTTCCAGAATTTTTGAAGGTCAGAAAAATTACGAAACTGAAGAAACATAATAACCCTTAAAATCCCTTACATAATAACGACAATATCCCTTACCTCAAAAGAGCGGTACTTCTGTCTGGAATACCGGATATAGTGCTGAAGGAACTTGCACCGTATAGTAACACTCAAAGTATCAAAATACTCACAAGAAAACGCTCGATAATATAGAGAGAGAAAGAGAGAAAGAGAGAAAGCTTATGTTTCTGGTGTGATTTTCAATTCTAACTTAGCCCTCTATTTATAGGAAAATGTTTATGCCGTAGTAGAGACTTGACACCGCTACACGATGGCTTTTACCGCTACTATTGCCACCCACCACATTTAAAATAAAATTCACCATATTTCTTCACCAACCACGGGTGGGGCCCACTCATTCTAGAATTTTCCACCAAAAATCATTTATAAACCTAATTTCCGAATCAGTCACCTCTTAAAATTCATAACAATTCATACGTTCATTTTTAATGGTTCAAAATTTTTGGACATATACTGAACTTATATATGTATAACATATCCAAAAATCACAACGATCCAACGGTCGGATTAAAAATTATAACTCACGCAATAGAGCTTTAAGAACACCGATTTGATCTTCTAATACCTCCCATCTGATAAAATACTGATAAAATACCTAAACATTAATTCCTTCATTTATAACCACATAAATAAATCCATCATTTATATCTGCGTCAAATAAATATTTCCTTATATAAATTAATTATTAATTATTCACAAATAATATTACAGAATCACATTTATGACAACCAGGTGGTTCCAAGGAAAGAGGGGGCTTTCCAATAAGGATTTCTCCTTACTGGCGCGCAATTAGGTGACCAAACCTCTCCTTGACAGAACTTTCTAGACATTGCCAATAATGCTATCTAATAATATTATTCAAATAATATGAATTATTGATCTGATAATGGGAAATACTGTGCAATGAAAATTATTGAAATAACAATAATATAAAATATCAACGCAACAATTATTGAATCAATAAAATAAAATATTGAGCAGTAATTACTATAACAATTATTGAGTAGTGCCTTCTTAAGTAAGAATCAATAATTCAAAAATACTGTACACTACCGTGTTCTACTGTGCAACCACGCGTATTACTATATTTTAAGCACCAGGTATTCCAACAGTGTTAACGGTAACTACTACGCCGTTATTTATAAAAACTTAAACTTGTCGTTTTCTTCGTTAGACAGTTATTCTGTTATGGGGCCCATAAATGACTACGCCGTCGTACGAATATTCCCCGACAACAAGAATATTCCACGACCATACGAATATTCCCCGACACAAATGAGTATTTCATAACCATTTGCGTATTTTGAAAATTTTACATATATCACCCTTAACTTAAACTTTTTTTTTTAATTTAACCATTTACTAAATAATAATTATAAGAAAAATTGAATAATTTATTTCATAAAATTCGGGGTTTTACAGTATGTCCCTCATAGCCACAAAGGTAACATATTCTTTTCCCTTTATTCTTATCGGATTTTCCTAAGTTATGGTCTTCTCCCCTTCTTTTCCCCTTCTTGCTCGGAGCTGCACACGATGTGTTACTTGAGGCTCCCATCTGATCAATTGGTATTTTAAGCTTATCTTGTTCTTCCATTATTTCTATTAACGCCTGTCGCAGTTGACTATTTAACAGCTTTTCTATTTCCCACAGCTTTTCTAGAGAAGAAACCTTGTTCCTCAGATCCTGCACCTCTGTTGATGCTTGTTCAGCTTCAACTTTAGTATCTGAATCACTATCTGTCAGCTCCACCATCTTTACATCTTGCACTAAGTTTTTTTAAAATAACCACTTTGTCTGAGTTGTTTTCATTGTGAGCCTCTATTTCAGCTATGGTCTTCGATATTAGCTCAGGGGTATGGATTTGATCCTTCTTCATGCTATAAGCATATAACAAGCCTTTTCCATCAGACATCTACACACATAAATTATCCTGATTAGAATATAGTATATACACATATCAAAAAATAGTTTTATATAAGTTATCTTTTAATTTGTTTGTCGATGAACTTATCCAATTCATCTCTTTTTAAACTCTATATGAGTTATTTATATTCTCAATGTTTCCCTCTGTTCTAAGGTTATAGCCTAAGGTCTATCCCACCTAAGATTTCTAACCCTAAAGCTCTGATACCAACCTGTAAAGCCCCCAAACTCGGTGACTTGAAACCCGAATTCAGTGCTTCACGATACCATTTCTATGAGTGAAATAATACTAATAATATGTTATGTAATAGTTTTCTTTGTTATGATAAGGATGAGATATATATTATTATTATCATGTATTGAACGTATAAAAGGTTTCGTACTTGGGAATAGACTCTGATAACTATGTAAAACACCCTTCCAAAGTTGGGTTCACCTCACCGTATTCGGTTCACCAAAATTAAATATCAAATGACATATACAATATGACACACTTATCTAAAGTTCTCAATAAAATTATTTCTATACTATTTAGGGAGAACCTCACCACATATATAGACCATAGATTCTATTCCCTTGTTATCCTCGCTCACCCGACTACACTCTTATTACACGAAAGGAATTGTGAAGCAAAAGGGTGAGCACAACTAGCTTTCTAGTAAAGAATATCATAACTAAAGATAATTAAATTATCAATAGCCTTCATCAGTAATAAATCAGAGATTTAGAACATATGGTAGATGATAAAACTTTTCAACCATAGTTGCAGCGGAACGAACAATCCATTAAAAGAGTCAAATTGACCATAATGTCTATTATCTTCTCTATGTTAAAAGTCCACCAACAATGTTTTATCCCTATAACATCAATCAACAGCTCCTGTCCACAATCATATGAATAACTCATAATCATAATTGTGATTCCAAATTCTTCTTCTCATCCAGGAAAGATAATTTTCATCACTTGTCTTTACCTGAAACATCAAAGATCATGGTTATACCAAATCACAGTTCATGTTCATAATCATACTAATAAATTTATCTTTGCACTAGGGGCCAAAGATATTCATTAACAGTTCATCTTTGCATTACATGCCAAAGATATTTAGCAACATGTCATCTTTGCAGTACGGGCCAAAGATATTCAACAATAGGTCATCTTTGCACTACGGGCTAAAGATATTCATCAACACTTCATCTTTGCGCTACAGGCCAAAGATATTCAACAACATGTCATCTTTGCACTACGGGCCAAAGATATTAATATCTCAAAGAAATATATAATCATTTCAGAATTTATATAAACAATAATCCTAACCATTTTGATCAATTCTCCTTTGCACTTAAGCTAAAGATATTCAATTATAAATTCAATGGTAATGATCATACTAGTCAACAATTCATCTTTGCACTACTGGCCAAAGAGAACCCATAGTCACGATCATACCAATAAACTACCCATCTTTACACTCAAGTCAAAGTGAAATTTCTTCACCAGGATTATAAAAAATGTTATATATGATAATAAAAACAATATGATCAGAACATGGATTTAATTTAAAGAGTAATACTCATAAATCAACAATAACTTGGTCAGAAAAAGAAACCAATTTTGTCGTGAATAGTACCCCATGAATAGTAACTCGTGAATAGTAACTCATGAATAGTAATTCATGAATAGTAACCCCGACATGAAAAAATAGAAATTCCACAATTTAAATCCATACCAATATTTCGGTATAATGATATTGAAAGAATAACATTTATTAAACATATAAACAATTTATTTTAATTATTTACATTTTACTAATTAATGCATTTAATCATCCTAAAATTCCAAACTCATAAGATTTCATCACCAATAACCAACAACCTCATCAAAAATCTCCATATACCATATATAAGATTCCCAAGCCATAAAATCCTATTTTTCAATATTGTTACTTCACATAACATATTTAATTCATTTACTCATAACTAGTCCATTTTCATGAAAAATACCAAATCAGTTCTAAAAAAAAAAAATTCTGGGATTTAGCAGAATATAGTCCCCTATTGAACATATATTTTTCTTCAAATTTTTTAAATTCATTTACTATTTTTCACATGACCAAAACTGCCAAATATTTAGACATTTATCATAAATTGAACTTTTGTCCAAAAATCCCGAAATTTACAGGATATACTGATGTTATATAGATGTACTCCCAATAAAAATTTCACCAATTTTGGAGTTAACCACAAAGAGTTATAAGCGTTTACTTTTAAAATAGTCTTTTCTCATAAAATCCATAACTCCTAATCTATACACCCAAAAATCGCCTTTTTTGGACACAATCGAGAAAACTCATCAAAATATCATTTCAAATTTTTCCAGAATTTTTGAAGATCAGAAAAATTACGAAACTGAAGAAACATAATAACCCTTAAAATCCCTTACATAATAACGAAAATATCCCTTACCTCAGATGAGCATTACTTCTGACTGGAATACCAGATATAGTGTTCAAGGAACTTGCACCGTATAGCAACACTCAAAGTATCAAAATACTCACAAGAATACGCTTCGATAATATAGAGAGAAAGAGAAAGCTTATGTTTACGGTGTGATTTTTAATTCTAACTTAGCCCTCTATTTATAGGAAAATGTTATACGACGACGAAAGGCATTTGATCTGCTACACGGTAGCTTACCCGCTACTATTGCCACCCACCACATTTAAAATAAAATTCAAAGCACATTTCTTTACCAACCACGGGTGGAGCCCACTCATTCTAGAATTTTCCACCAAAATCATTTATAAACCTAATTTTCGAATGATCACCTCTTAAAATTCATAACAATTCATACGTTCATTTTAATGGTTCAAAATTTGTGGACATATACTCAATTTATATATGTATAACATATCCAAAAATCACAACGATCCAGCGGTCGGATTAAAAATTATAACTCACATGATAGAGCTTTAAGAACACCGATTTGATCTTCTAATACCTCCAATCAGGCAAAATCTTGATAAAATACCTCAACATTAATTCCTTCATTTATAGCCACATAAATAAATCCATCATTTATATCCGCATCAAATAAATATTTCCTTATCATATAAATCAATAATTAATTATTCACAAATAATATTACAGAATCATATTTATGACAACCAGGTGGTTCCCAAGAAAGAGGGGGCTTTCCAATAAGGATTTCTCCTTACTGGCGCGTAATTAGGTGACCAAATCTCTCATTGACAGAACTTTCTAGACATTGCTAATAATGCTATCTAATAATATTATTCAAATAATATGAATTATTGATCTGATAATGGGAAATACTGTGCAGTGACAATTATTGAAACAACAATAATATAAAATATCAACGCAGTAATTATTGAATCAAAAAAATAAATTATTAAACAGTAATTACTATAACAATTATTGAGTAGTGCCTTCTTAAGTAAGAATCAATAATTCAATAATACTGTACAATACCGTGTTCTACTGTGCAACCACGCGTATTACTATATTTTAAGCACCAGGTATTCCAACAGTGTTAACGGTAACTACTACGTCGTTATTTATAAAAACTTAAACTTGTCATTTTCTTCATCCGACATCTATTCTGTTATGGGGCCCACAAATGACTACGCCGTCGTACGAATATTACCCGACAACAAGAATATTCCACAACCAAACGAATATTCCCCGACACAAATGAGTATTTCATAACCACTTGCGTATTTTAAAAATTTTACATATATCACCCTTAACTTAAACTATTTTTTTTCAGTTTAACCATTTACTAAATAATAATTATAAGAAAAATTGAATAATTTATTTCATAAAATTTGGGGTCTTACAGTATGTCCCTCATAGCCACAAAGGTAACATATTCTTTTCCCTTTATTCTTATCGGATTTTCCTAAGTCATGGTCTTCTCTCTTTCTTTTCCCCTTCTTGCTCGGAGCTGCACACGATGTGTTGCTTGAGGCTCCCATCTGATCAATTTGTATTTTAAGCTTATCTTGTTCTTCCATTGTTTCTATTAACGCTTTGTGATGATATTTATTTAATGACCTTTTCTATTTCCTATAGCTTTTCTAGAGAAGAAACCTTGTTCCTCAGATCCTGCACCTCTGTTAATGCTTGTTCAGCTTCAACTTTAGTGTCCGAATTACTATCTGTCAGCTCCACCATCTCTGGATCTGGCACTAAGTTTTCTAAAATAACCACCTCGTCTGAGTTGATTTCATTGTGAGCCTCTATTTCGGCTATGGGCTTCAATATTAGCTCGGGGGTATGGATTTGATCCTTCTTCATGCTATAAGCATATAACAAGCCTTTTCCATCAGTCATCTACACACATAAATTATCCTGATTAGAATATAGTATATACACACAGCAAATAATAGTTTTATATAAGTTATCTTTTATTTTGTTTGACGATGAACTTATCCAATTCATCTCTTTTTAAACTCTATATGAGTTATTTATATTCTCAATGTTTCCCTCTGTTCTAAGGTTATAGCCTAAGGTCTATCCCACCTAAGGTTTCTAACCCTAAAGCTCTGATACCAACCTGTAAAGCCCCCAAACTCAGTTACTTGAAACCTGAATTCAGTGCTTCACGATACCATTTCTATGAGCGGAATAATACTAATAATATAATTATTAAACTTAATTTACATAGTTATAAGAGTCTATTCCCAAGTACGAAACCTTTTATACGTTTATTAGGTTATGATAATAATATATATCTCATCCTTATCATAACAAAGAAAACTATTACATAACATATCATGAAAACTCATTCAGCAGCCTTCTCTTTTCCTTTATTCTAAGTCGAGCCTTCTGCTTGGTCACACTTAGCTGAAAATATTTAAATTAAGCACAAATGAGCATTTGAGTGCCCAACAAGGAATAGCAATTATATATATAAGCTGAAAGAATTTAAATATTTTCTTTATAGTACCCTTCTACAACGAATCAATAGTTGTGAAGTAATTCTGAAACAATAATAATAACATAACAACCCTTTTCCAAATTTTTGAAACTACGTACTGACAGTAAATAGGGTTAAGGAGACATACTATGAACATTGTTTTCATTTTCGAAAAGGTTAAACAGAACTTCATCTGTAAACCGTTATAACTTACGGGCACGAGGGTGTACATCCCATGGACCCTGTATTGATCAATACTACATAACAAGAACGATATTATCGTTCACTCTGGCTGCCTTGGGCACATAAAAATTTTCCCGTGAATGGGATGTTCATACATGTCGGGGTTCCAAACCAAAGCAATTCGTTTGAATAATGGTAGGTTTTATCTTGTTCAACAATAATCTAATAATTCAATATATATATATATATATATATATATATATATATATATACGGGTAATTGACAAAAGTGTATCTACATGTGATCAAATGCAATGATTATCCAAGTGGGGACACTTGTATAACCATTTATAGAATTTAACGAACAGAATATATATCTGAATTACCATATACTAACATGTTGATAATCAATGAGCATATATAATATAGGGTTAATAATCTGTACAGTAATAATATAATTCTGAAACATTCTTACTCATGTCCATTGCATAAAGAAAATGTAAAGGTAGGATACTTGCCTGATGCGCTGCTTACAAAATGCAACTTAGTTTTATCATTTATGTAATCACCTATCATTAATCAGATCATTCGTTCGATTAGAACAATATACCATAACACATAGTACTGCATTTCGCAGTTAGCACATAACCTAATCATATTATCACACATTGTTCAACAGTCATTGAATCACAAACAAACATTAATACAGTCAAAATATCTAAGTCTAGATCAATTCTTAAAATATGTCGGTGTATCGACAGCTTTATCGGGTAATTATCGAGTCTAAGACTCTATTCTGTAACTCAATATCTGTAAATATCAGTCATATTATTCTAAATGACTCAATAAACATATATTATAATTTATCATAAATTTTAAAACACCGGAATCATCATCAAATGATTTAAACATCAAACAATTCTATTATCATTAATATTTAATTATTATTAAACTATTAATGAAACCATTGCCAAAATATTAAAGTTATTTATAATAACATAGAATATTTTAAAGTATTAATATTACCCTTAAATGATTTTTAAAACATTTAATATCATTTATAAATTATTACCATAAATATTGAAATATTAATGTACTATCTATCCAAATATTAAAAGTCATTAAGTATAACTTCAAATATTTTTAATTCATTTATATCCTTTTTAAAAGATTTTAAATCAATAAAACTATTTTTAAACTATTTATAAATTTAATATCATTAATATTAAATAAATATCATTAATATTAAATTATTAATGAAATTATTCTTTAAATATTAAAAGTTATATTTTATAACTTAAAATATCTTTCAACACTTTATTTTCATTTAAAATGATTTTTATAATGTTAAAATCATTTTTAAACTAATTTATTTAATATAATTATTAAATACCTTAATAACATTAATAATAATTAATTAATAAAATTCACCATAAAATATTAAAAGTCATTAAAAATAACTTAAAATATTTTCTTATTCCACAATATAATTTTAAATGATTTTTTAAGTATTAAAATCATTTTTAAATAATTTATTTAATATAATTATTAAATAAATTAAATACCTTTAATATTCCAAAAATATTAAATATTTGTGAAATATATCCAAAATAATTAAAATATAATTTTAGACTTTAAAATAATTTTTAATAATTTATTATGTAATTTTAATAATTAAAAACTAATTTTCTATAATTATTTAATGAAAATATAATTTTATAAATAAAGTCATCACTAAAGACCGGCCTATAGCGATGTAACCGTCATTGTAGGTGTTCTTCTTGTTCTTCATGCAAACTCAGATCATCAAGCTAGTTACCGAATGGGTGGGTTTGACTAAGTCTAAATCAGTGTGTGTTGTGTTTCTAGACTTGTTTTTGGTCGGATCTGGTAGAGCTAATGTAATACTATAAGACTCAGCAACCAAAATGTCAATAACATGCATCAAATGAAAGATCTAAGCCATCAAAGTGGTACATCGGGAGGTATTCTTCATTTACAGGTTGCCCGAAATGAAGAAACGAATCTTGGGCTCACTTTGGACTCCCACTACATTCTGATCGTGAAATGTTTTTGTGTTCTATAAACTTCAGTGTGTAGCCAATATGTAGGACTACAGATTCATTATATAAAAGCATCAAAACAACAATAAATTAAGCAGATACAAATGGGTCAAAGACGCCGGAAAATCGTTCAAATGTTTTGGGTTTGCTTGAAAACGACCATCGTGATCTTTTGCCTACTTTGGCCAAGGGCACTAAAATCAGCTACTTGACATTTAGGAGATGTTAAGGCATAATATAGTAGTACTTATACTCAGCTACAAGTTGGTTACAAAAACAAACATAAATAATCAATAACTTGCAAGATCCGTGCCTTTAAACTTCCTCGCCGAGCGATGCGGGCACGTTCTCGACTTCCCGTGATTCCTTCCGGTCAATCTTTGGTGTTGTGTTTGAGTTAATAACTTCTATTCTAGACATCAAATGACCCAAATTCTTTTTGCAGATTAAAGAAAACATTCCAGGCTGCAGATCAAAACTTAAAAACAACCAAAAGCATAAACAAACAAGAATCTGTGGGCACTGACATTCATTGTCAGACCACATATTGAACTTTTCCAGAATTTTGAAAATCATCAATTTGAAGACTTAGATGTTATGGATCTGTATAATACCAACCCAGATCATCATAATACATTATATACAACATGTTTTAACAATAAAAACTAACATTTAACATGCTTGTCATGATCAGATTAGAGCTAGGGTTTTATACCTTTAAATGAACAAGATCTGATTTCTTGGCTACTGATTAATGATATGTGTTAGTGGGGCTTGTATATATGACTGATATGCTACCAAATTTCGTTGGTTTAAGAGAGAGAGAGAGTCTAGGTCGAGAGTTGAAAAAAATGAGCTAGCAAATGGCTTATTCTCTCTCTTTAATCTATTTATAGAAGTCTAGCAAATGTAGGATTTAACTATTAACCCCCATACTTTTGTTATCCCATGGATATATGACTACACCTTGATTAATAGATTAGCCTAATCATGTGGTTAAGGGTGCTTAATTGATTTTCAACCAATGGGAGCTTGAAACCTATGTACTTGATGTAAGAGTTGTTATATAAAGAAGCTTGATTAGCATAATTTGTTGCCTTAAAAGGCCTATTGTGGCCAGCTATGCATATACTCTATAATTCTATATTTAGCTATTATTTTAATGCATAAATTAGGTAAATCAAAGGTCTAAAATACCCTTAATTATGTGGGCTAAGTTTGGGCTTGAATTTGATTTCTTTTGGGCTTCTCCCATAATTGTTTTGGGCCATGTAATAATCATAGTCTAACAATTTTAATATATGTTACCTAAATTATTTATTTAGGGTTTAAAATAAAATATAATTAGTTTGCAAAATTTATAATTAGGGTTTTCTTAATTTGATTAGGGTTCTAATCATACATGAACATTAGGGTTTATTATATAATAATTATGATTATCCTAGTTAATTTTGCAATTAGGGTTTATAATTTTTGGTAATTAGGGTTACCAAATCACAATTATGGTTTATACTTAATAATTAGGATTTCAAGAAATTAATATATATAAATGCTAATTAGGGTTGACCTAGTTAATCGCAAAATCATACAACACAGTTATATAATAGTCTTGAACTCACATTTGAGTTTCAAATTAGGGTTTCCACAGTAAAACTATGGTTTGACATAATATACCATAACTGACCAATCATTGTCTGTCCACATACATATAGTATATAATTATAGCACTAGAAAATCAAAATATAAATAATATTGTATTGTTATTCTCATTCCTTGATCAAAATTCAAAAATTAGGGTGTTGATTCCATATCTGATTTATCTGCCATACATAACATTATTAATTAAGTTACGATAATTAGCTTAATAATTTGAACAAAATTCATATAATAAAATAATTATTATAATAATTCTAAAAATTATTTCATATATTATATAAATACTACATGATTATATTTTCATGGAAAATAATTAATAAAAACATATCTGCTTATAAAATTAATTATTATAAGAATATAATTTATAATAATAAATAATTCTAAAATAAAATTATTTAAAATCATTCATGTAATAAATATATCACATAAACACATACACACATTATCTTGGCATATATTCCCATATTTAAAAAAATATATATTATCATAAAATTTCTAATTTATTTGTATAGAAAATATTGGGTTATACGATTGTATGTATGTATATATATATATATATATATATATATATATATATATATATATATATGATTATATGCTTAAAATATAGATAAGATTGTATGCTAAATTAAGTCTGCAAGAAAAGGAATTGGTTTTACAGTGATTACATGTACATGAACATATTTTGTAGGATAACAAAATTAGTATGTGATTGTATGGTAATTGTGAAATTGATCGTTATGTATGTTAATTGGGTAAGAACTTAATTAGAGCGTATTTCAAAGGAATGAATTCGTTGGATAATTGTGGTTTACAGTGTTAAACCTTGTGAAATAACGTCAACAATGGAGTTGGATTTTAAACAATGGTTTCAAGAATTTAAATTTTCTGAAATTGTTGTTTAATTGCTTTAAATTGGTATATATATGATAAGTAAATGTTTATTAGTAATCTATATAAGTTTTACGTCTTAATTTAGATGTTAGCAGTATTAATTAGTCCATAATTTAGTTATTCTGTTCTTCGTGGTTGGGTTCTGTAAGTTTTGGTGCCCCAGCGCTAAAATCTGCGCCCCAGCTTTGATTTTTGCGCCTCAGCACCAAAAATCAAAGCCACAACCCAGAACTTCGCTACCAAAGACGGAAATTCACGCCTAACGCCAATTTAATACTGCAAAGACTTTCGTTGTCGACTTAGTTCTCGGCCCGGTGGCGAACAATAGTTTGGGTTGGACAGTTTTGGCCTTTTGTAGTAAAATGGCCATAACGTTTTCATACGAACTCCTATTGATGTGATTTAAGATGATCCGGAATGAGGACGAATAGACCTACAATTTTTGTTCTTTAAGTCTTTCAATTTGAGGTCGGTAACAGGGGTCAAAATGGTCATTTGTGGGACTAATATGTATTAGGAGGCAATCAGAGGGCGTCGAAAATGCACATATGCAAATGTAGTGCTCCTAACAATAAAAGATGTTGTTCTAAGTTATAAAACATGAATATTAGTAAATATAATGATACTTAACATTAATAAATGATGTATTAGATAAGTTGTATAAACATACTAAGCACACACATGCGAGATGAATTGGGCGTGTGACGAATGAACGTCGAAACGCCGTGCCAAGTGTTAATGAACTTAAAAAGTGTTTCAATTCAATTGAAATGAATATTATATGATATGGAATGGATTTAATATAAAACCAATAAGTAGTCCTAGCAAGACTTAAGCACTTGAATGAACATCGAGTTTAACTAAGAGGAAATAAAGTGATTTATAAGTCTAAAGTTAACACAATCAAATTGAACATTGTGTATTGATTAATAGGAAGATTTATAGGATGTAGATTAAAGTTTACATTACAACTACTATGCATTGCTATGTGACTAATAGTTGATGTGAATGATTATATAATTGTGTAGGGCACGTGAAGTACAGATAACTGTAAGGTGTTAAACTGTTATTGGTAAACAACGATCAAGGCAAGTCTTTCAGTTCCTATTAGCTATGTGAACTTGATGATTAACTGTTTTAAATCTTTATTGCAAAGAGCATGATGTGTTATATATATGTTGAAAGCATGAAATGTTAAAGTCAATTTATGACTATGTTGATTGATTAAAGCATGCTGATTGAGTAAGGACTCAATCTTTATGCTTGTTATATGAACTATAACATGTATGTTATATGTTGAGCATGTTATTATGTGCTATGTGATGCATGAAAACTGTTAGATTTTGCTGGGCTGTCGAGCTCAACCTTGCAAATAACAACTTTTGCAGGTTAAAGATTTAAGGTAAAGTACGTGCTACTTGAAAGATACGTGCTACTTGAAAGATATGAACCAGATGTGATGTAACGATCGAGAAATTTGTAATTTAATTTAAAAATTTATTGAATTAAAATAAATATTTTTCATAATTTATTTATAGAGGAAAATAAATAATTGATGAATTGTGGTGAATTAATTGATTAATGTTAATTAAATTGAGTGTTGATAATTTTATCTAAAGGATTTAATTTAAGGAAATAATTAAATTGAACCAATTGCTTAAGATAATCAAATTAAATGAATTGTTTAATTTAATGGAAACTAAAGTTATTTAATTAACTAAATTATAATAAGTTATATAATTATTTATTGATTATAAGTTATAATAAGAATTTTATTATTATTATAGGCTAAAACTAAAGTTATTTAATTAACTAAATTAATGGTGTGACATGAAAACTATATAATATAAATAATATAAAAATAATTTAATTTAGGGGGGAAAAAATGTTCGCCAAACAAGGCCTTGTGGCCTTTGGCATTATTCAACTGACACCTTCTGTTATTTTCTAACGGAAGAGTACGTGGGTTTATTATACGCATTCTATTTCTATGCCTAACGCTAGCTAGATATCAGAGGAGATTGAGAGTGAGAGCTTGAGAGAAGGCATTCTGTGATTATCAAGTGGAAGAGAAGGGTTTGCTAATTGTTTTGCTAATCTAGGTATAAACTATCTCTATTCTAACTTTTAGTTTCAAGATATATATATATATATATATATATATATATATATATATATATATATATATATATATATATATATATATATATTCTATGTGATTGGAAATCACGTGAATTGTGGTACGTATATAAGTTCTTATGGTTTTGCAAAACTCTATTAATCATGTATACTTGTTATTTGTTATCAAATTAGTGTAAATTGGGTGTAGGAAGAAAAAAGAAAAAAAATAGTGTTATGTTCATATAGTATGGCTTAGAAAGTATAAAATTTCATGTCCAACATGTGATGTAATCTGCAAATTGAATTTGGATTGTGATAATATGTGAAGAAACAAAAACAACAAAGTTTAAATCATGTCACTTGATTAAGAAACGAGTTCGTGGCGATCAAATTCGTTAAAAGTGTCAAAAATGAAGAAATTTGGAAAAATATAGTTTTGATTATTCAAAATGATGTATATGTGATGTTTTTGTGCATAGAATGGTGTTTAGCATGTGTAACTAAAGTATTAAAAAGTTTTAGATGTTGAAGTTGGGTGATTATCTGTAGAATTGGGATTTTTGGCCAATTCGAGGTTCTCGTAAAATGGGAATCGAGGCATCGGCATGCAAGTAGTGATGCAAGGCGCTTGGTTGTCGTGGTGCGCTGATAGCCAAGAGATATTATCTTGGGCGCGTTGCAGTATGAGTAGCCGATCTGTGACGCCCACAAAATAGGTATACATTACCTGTTTTGAGCCGCCAAATACATGGTACCGAATACAAATACAATCTTTAATATACAACAAGAGAGCTGTGAGTTTTAATACAAATATTTTCTTCTAGGCAATATCCACTCTCAGAATTAGTCCTCATTACATTTATCATCACACTATTTAACAGAATAGTGAGGACTACTAATATTATCATCTAGACCGTCACTCCGCTCCCCGACTAGTCCCGGCTTTGTTCTCATTTCCTGAAGAGAACAGTGAAAGAAATGGTGAGCTCGACTAGCCCAGTAAAAAATATTATGACTAAGATAATACAAAATAAATTATCATTAGTCTTCAACAATGTTAAACTGATAAAATATAATAGACATCAAGTTTAACTGTAGCGGAACAAGCAATCCATTAAAAGAGTCAAATAGAGAATAAAATCTACTATCTTTTATGATTTAAAAGGTTTTTCATCACTTTTATCGCTAGGACTCAGCTTAATAAATAAACCACATCATCCCTGTACTACGACCAAGGATATTCATTAGTATCACAACCACAAATTATCCATGCACTACGGGCCAAGGATATTCGTGTATTCATCAATGGTCATGATCATGCCACCAACTTTCCATCAATGCACTATGGGCCAATGAGGACTTTTACCACATCATTTGTAACATTACGGTCATGATTACACCAAATAATCCGTGGTCATAATCATACCAAGTCCATCTATGCACTATAAGCCACAGATGACTTTCAAAAAAAAATATAAACATGAGGATGATGACAATGATATAAGAGTTCAATAAAACAAGTTCAGGAATTAATTTATTCAGGAACTAATAACATCCAAATTGTCAACATGATACTTCTTTGTAGAGTAAAATTTAAGAATGTTCAGAAGAATATTTCCATGAAAAGATACTGGATGAAGTGCAAATATCAAGGATATTCCACTAATTTCATGGAGTATAGAAGCCAAAACTTTAACTAACTGAGTATAATAAAGAATGGAATAACAAAACAAATCACTATGCATGCGGTACTTTGCATAGACATGTTATTCCAACAGAATAATAAATAACGGAACCAATTAAGGCGTAATACGCACCGACAGGATATTCCAATAGAATAATAAAGAATGGAATAACAACAGAAATCACCATGCATACGGTACTTCACATAGACAGGTTATTCCAACATAATAATAAATAACGGAACCAGGTCCGACGTAAAACGCACAAACATGATATTCCAACTGAATAATAAAGATGGAACCAGGTCCGGCGTAAAATGCACAGACAGTATATTCCAACAGAATAATAAAGAATGGAATAACAATAAAATTTCACCATGTATGCGGTACTTTGCATAGACAGGTTATTACAGCAGAATAATAAATAATGGAATAACAAAATAATTTCACCAAGTATAGGGTGACTGGCAGCGTATCTGAGTTTATTCCAACTGAATAATAAAGAATGGAATAACAGAAGTTATCTTCATGAATATGAAAAAAAAATAATACCCCTTACCTTATAAAGAAGAGTACTCCGACGGTAGGGTGGGGATGTACTTGAAGAAACTTGCACTATGCTCAAAGCTTTCCTAAACGCTAAAGAAAGACTCTCAAGATTATAGAAGAAGAATTCTCACTACATTTTCTCTCTCTAGAGTTTCAGTGAATTCGTAAGAACTAATGAAGGAATGAGCTTCTATTTATAGAAGAATGGACTTAATAGTAACCAATCCATGAACGGTCCAGATTGATTTACTTTTAAATGGACAGCCCAGATTGGTTTACAATAAAATATAATATATTTTATTTATAATCTAATAAAACGAATAACTTTATAAAATTATTATGTTTTATATAAAAAGATTTTACTATACAAACACTATGCAGACACTATGCAAACACTATGCATAAAAATATAATATATTATAATTATTGTCTAATAAAATAGATAACTTTGTAAAAGTATTCTGTTTTATATAAAAAGATTTTACTAATAGCCTTATAAAACGAATAACTTTATAAAAGTATTCTATTTTATATAAAAAGCTTTTTTGTTTTATTACATTAATAATACTAATAAAACAAAACTTCATCATCATTATCATAATTCACACTATTAATCGACCAAGTCGTTCCAGGAAAGAGGGGGCTTTCCAATAAGGATTTCTCCCTATTGGCGCGCAATTAGGTGACCAAACCTCTCCTTGGAAGAACTTCTAGACATTGTTAATAATGCAAATAATAATATTAACAACTTTGTTTGACTTAGTTCTCGTACCCCAATGCCAGAACAGTAGTTTGGGCCGGACAATTTGGACCTACTATAGTAAAATGCCCATAACGTTTTCATACAAACTCTGATTTAGGTGATTCAAGATGATCTGAAAGTAGGACAAATAGAACTACAAATTTTGTTCTTTCAGTTTTTCAATTTGAGGTCGGTAACAGCGGTAAAAATGGTCATTTGTGGGACTGATATGTATTAGGAGGCAATCGGAGGGCGTCGAAAATGTACATATGCAAATGTAGTGCTCCTAACGATAAACGATGTTGTCCTAAGTTATAAAACATGAATATTAGTAAATATAATGATGCTTAACATTAATAAACGATGTATTAGATAATTTGTATAAGCATACTAAGCACACACATGAGAGATGAATCGGGCGTGTGACGAATGAACGTCGAAACACCGTGCCAAGTGTTAACGAACTTAAAAAGTGTTTCAATTCAATTGAAATGAATATTATAAGATATGTAATGGATTTAATATAAAACCAATAAGTAGTTCTAGCAAGACTTAAGCACTTGATTGAACTTCGAGTTTGACTAAGAGGAAATATAGTGAGTTATAAGTCTAAAGTTAACACAATAAAATTGAACATTGTGTATTTATTAATAGGAAGATTTATATGATGTAGATTAAAGTTTACATTACAACTACTATGCGTTGCTATGTGACTAATAGTTGATGTGAATGATTATACAATTGTCTAGGGCACGTGAAGTATAGATAACTCTAAGCTGTTAAACTATTATTGGTAAACAACGATCAAGACAAGTCTTTCAGTTTCTATTTGCTATGTGAACTTGATGATTAACTGTTTTAAATCTTTATTGCAAAGAACATGATGTGTTATATATATGTTGAAAGCATGAAATGTTAAAGTCAATTTATGACTATGTTGATTGATGAAAGCATGCTGATTGAGTAAGGACTCAATCTTTATGCTTGTTATATGAACTGTAGCATGTATGTTATATGTTGAGCATATTATTATGTGCTATGTGATGCATAAAAACTATTAGATTTTATTGGGCTGTCGAGCTCAACCTTGCAAATAACCACTTTTGCAGGTTAAAGATTTAAGGTAAAGTATGTGCTACTTGAAAGATATGAATCAGATGTGATAGTTGAAGAAATATATACTCTGGCTGAGTTATGATTTTTTGAACCATGTTTAAGGTTCCGAACAATGTATAAATGTTAATTGTAATAACATTTTGTGATTTAAACTATTGTAGTATTAAAATTATTCTGAGATATTTAGTTGTAAAGATTGAAGGTTTTGGGAATGAGGATAGTTTGTAATAGAAAATTTTAATTATTCCAGAAATTTCAATGGTTGTATTATCGTTTAATGATGTAAAATTAGAGGTTGAATATATTATTAACGACCGAAGTCGAGAATTAAATTGTATGAATTTTGGGGTTGTTACACAAAGTTCGTAAGTCTGACATTTCTTACGAGCACGTCTAGGTGATCAGCCTATAGTACTCTATGTTGAATAACACTACATTCATTAAATGTATGTACGTTTAAGTTGTGGCAACCTCATGTTCCTATCGTTTGACGATAAAACATTTTTAGCATACTCAGTGTTGATTGATTTCGCAATCAATGAATACGTGCAAGTATAAACGGTCAACAAGTAATAAAGTGAAAGTAGAGTATCGTTCCCATGAGGAATTATTTAATAAAAATTACCAATTACTAACTCTTAACCAAATCAATTTTATTTAAACAATCGCAAATTGTGATTTTTCTAATTAAGAAAACTAAATTAATCAATTAAAACTAAGACTTTAACGAATGAATTCAGATAAATAAAGATTAAGACTCCAATATCCCCAATTATGAACTATAAACCAATTATCCAATTATCCCAATTATTATGTCTCTTTGAATTGTTATGAGAATTCTCAAATGCCAAAAGCCCTTTCTCAAGTGATCATTTTCCTTCTATTTAACCCAGATTAATTTTGCTATATCTCTATGCAAAACAATTGAATTAAACTCATTACAATCCCAATTCCTTACGTGTTACATGCGGCAAATAGATATTCTCATTCTATTCACAAACCTAATTATTCACTATGCAAATAACTAAGTCACATGTCACCCTGCCCAGTTCTAACCCTAGAATTCCTTTCTCAATTCCTTCTAGAGTAACAAGGTAATTACTGATCAGATAATTAATTAATAAGCATAAGGCAAGATAAACAACTAACTTTGACACAAATAATTGGAATATAATGAATAACTAATTCATAGCCATAAAAAGTTCAATTGAAAACTTAATAAAAGAGTTAGTTCATAATTAATGAATTAAAACCAAGAATCCACAATTGAATAGACATTAAAAGATAAAAGTATGATAAGAGAAGAGAATAGAATCTTTTGTCAGCAAATCTGATGCTCCCCTCTTGCTCTTGCTCTTGATCTTCAGTGTTTTTCAATTTGCTTCAATCTCTAATGGCTAATTAATAACTAGGGTTTAGATTCTAATTTAATGAAGTGTTTAATTTAGTCTAATCTATGTAATCTCTCCTTATTTTATGCCTTACATCATGTGTTTAATCTAGTATAATCTATGTAATCTCTCCTTATTTCGATGATTTAAGATGTTTCGGAAAGAGGAGAAGTAGATCTACAACTTTCATTCTTTGCGTATTTCAAAATAAGGTCTGTAGCAATACTCAAATTGGCTCAAGTGGCTCATTGTGTAAATGGCAAGCGAAAAAGCGCTTAATCTAGCCATTTTAACGTCGATCCATGTAACTTTTGTCCCAATTCCTACAAAACAACATAAACATGCTTGAATAGACATAAACACTTAAAAACTAATCTAAAAGACTTGAGAACAACAATAAATTAAGCCCGAATGTATCCAATTCATGTGTATAAAACTCACTCATCACCCAGTCTTCGTTTGAAAACCACACCAATATAACTTGGTAACCATTGACCATGCTTTGATAGAAACATAATATAAGTCTAGCTGAAAGAGTTGGCTTTGACTTCATCATACAGTACTTCATGTGTAAGAATACATGAATTACAAAGCTTGTCCAGATGGAACTGAAATACTTGCCTTTATCATCTGCTACAGTTATAACACGTTCATATTAAGTCTTTAAGTCTCTACAGTAAATGATAACCTCGCATAACACATTAGGTCATGAATGAACATACACAGTTCCTAATGAATCTTACCCTTCTTCTCAGTCTAATTACAATTTAGATCTGTTATTATTGGTTCCGTCTTTTCTTTACGTCATTCTTACAGTCACATACAATTGAATTACTTTAACCTTAATTGATCATACTTAAGGTTTAAACACGTCTTAACAATATTATAAATAAGATTTAGTTTATTACTAATGAGTTAACATTCATTTTATACTGATAAACCTTCCTTACTATGCCTTCTTTAAGACTGGCATTGTGGCGCCGGTCATTGCCTTTTATCTCGTGCTGCGGCGCGAGTTAGTAGTAGCCAGAGCCCGGTCTTGGCGCTACAGTGCTGTTGGGTAAATTCTATATACGCACAACACGCAAGTATACGTGGTCAACAAGTAATATAATAGTGATTAGAGTATCGTTCCCACAGAGATAATTTAGTAAGAAATTTAGCTTTACGATTATCAATTTCCTATTAATCCTAATTTTATTAAACTATCCATATTCAATGATTAAAGTTTATAGAAACTAAATTATAAATATACGATCAAAAAACATTAACAAATATCAAAACTGAATTTTCAAACAATTAATGGAGAATTAAACTTCTGATTTCACCCTAAGCTTCACTGTGATTTCTACACCTTTATTCCAATTCAAATCACTATCCCTGTTTATTAATCAAGAACACGAATGTAGTATTAGCCACCTCTCGATGCACTAATACCGTATTAACTTAAATCCATAAATTAGATAGAAATAAGTTAAACACCATAATCAACTAACTCACTATATCTTAATGTGAATTATAATTAAAGAATGTTTAAGATTAAGTTCTCTATCCGATTACATGCGATATCAAGCATATCTCTACCTTAACAGTCATCAAGATTCTGTTATTCACAAAATTCATGAACATATGCTATATTAACTAAGTCTAGATTCATATATCCTCTCTCGATTCCATACAAATCCACAAAGAATTGTTGATCAGGCAATTCATAAATTCAAGCTCAAATTAATATAGATAAACTGGAAATTAGCTTATTGAATTGAAAATCTATGTTTACAAAATCATCGTTTCACTTAAGGATCCATCATAAGCCTAACAAGTGAATTAGTTCATCATAAATAAAATAATATCTGAATAATTCAAAGATAACATCCTTTTAATTACAAAAATAAGACTAAAATGAAGAATAGTGAGAAACATCCTTCACGTAGCCTAAATCTGCAATCGCCACGAAAATCTCTTCAAAATCTCCCTCCAAAGCTTGCTCTGAAAAATATGGAATTAATCTCTGTAATTAGCCTCATGTGTGTTTAATTCGTTGTTAATTGCTCCATATACATCCAACACACATATTTCTGGTCAAATCCCATATCCAGTAGAGTTCAATTGTCATCCAAATGTTAACACATCATGTTCCAGTAGAGTTGTAAGCAAAACAGGACTCTCAGCTGTCGAGACCCCCTGCTCCAGTAGGGGTATAAGCCTATATTCAGCCCACCCCGGCGGGCATCCATTCTCAGAAGCGATAAGAAGACCCCATTGCCCGTGAAGTGTATATAAAAAAGGGCCCTTGGGGGTATATTCTATGACCGATTTTTTTTTAACTTCATAACTCGCAACCATAATGCTCTAAATGACGTCCTTTCTTTGCTTCTTGCCACAACAACCACCCTACACATAAAAGAACACAAAACGAGTAAAAACGAACATGAAAACCAGAAACTAACAACGATTAAGCTTTAAATGGACAACAATTTGTGGATATGAAATCCACTTATCAGGTGCCACACTTAAATCTCTTGTTCGCGCCGCGACATGACTCTGTAGTATTTTAATACATTGTACATGGCGCTGAAGTGCCAATCATACCTTGGGTTGGCGCTACGACGCCAACTCTATGCACCAGATAACTTTCACAGACTTTTAACTTTGCGAACTTCCCAGAATCGTAACTTCTTCGTTATAAGTCTAAATTGACTCGTTCAAGAGCCTACGGTTCACAAATTACATACTCTACACGTTCATGCAAGAATTTTATCTATTTAACTTCGTTTGCTAAAAATTTACATTAGTCCATTTTAATGAAAACGATAAACGTTCGTGAACGTTCAACGCTCGTTTCTTCGTTTTATGTCAGAATCCGGTCATTTTGAGTCCGCAACTCTATAATGCCAAATATGACTTGTCTGCATTGAAAACCAACATTTCTGAGTTCAAACACAAAATTCGACTTCCATTATGAGAATTTAACGAATTCGACGATTATCGTCCAATCGTGTGAATTTTGACAAAACATCGTTACTAACGATTTGATCATTAATCCAAATGGATTCAATTCATTCTATAGACATTTTAACTTTTATATTACAATAACTTATTTTCAAGTTATGTTATGGCTTATTCTTCATAAGTTCATGAATTAATAACTTATAATTTATAAGTTTTCATTCCTTATGACTTATTATAGATTTAAGTCCTTTAAGCAACATTCTTACATCCTATCAATCATACTAACTTCATATGATAAGTTTATCATAAGTTCATAACTTATTGAGGTTTAAATTACTTATTCTTGACTTATACGGCTTAAATCCATTAATCATCCATTCCCTATGTGTTATTAGCATACAAGTTCATCACTTCTCTATCAAGCTATTATGGTAATGATAGAAAATTATTAGACAAGAGTCTTACCCTTGATGAACTAGTACGTCTCTTCTTCTTGAAAATCTGTCAAAGGAAGTTTTGACTTATATGTGTTTATTCTCTCTAATAAATAAGTTATTTTGTAAAGGAAAGTTGTTGGTTGATAATAACAAGCAACAAATGAAAATCCTAGCCTTCTATTTATAGGAAAGCCAAAGTGAGGGCATAATAGTCTTTATGTCATCCCACGTCCTTAAACTAACCTCTTTACTATTCATTCCTTACTTACCAAGTTTACTTGCTAACCACAACACTTATCCTATACTTGATCACCACATAAAGTACTTGGTCACCAAGATTAACCCATATCAACATGGGTTGCTCCATGGATCAAGCTTAACCCATTGGATCATTACATTGGGCTTAGGTATTAAATTACTTAACTTATCTTCGGGCTTGCATTAAATCAATTTGGGCTTCATATAAACCAACACTTGACTTAATCATTAATACATATTGGGCTTACACATCCAATTCTCATTGGACTTATAAATCCTACATAATCCACACATTCATTCACAATTGGCTTAAAGCCTTAGTATGTCTTATATACATATAATTCTCATATTCTAGTTCATATATAAATTCATAATATATGATATCTCTTCCTTTATACATATTCGTATAATACTCAGTATTCAATACCTCGTACAATACTTACGTATCATACGATCAATATACTTTCTTCTTAACGCTTAATATTCCTAACGTTCTCTAATTAAGTCCGCATGCAAAATATTGCATTTTCCATACTTAGATTATTATTACATAATCCATCTCACCTTGATATTATAACGTTACGTATTCCTCAGAAGTTCAAAAATAATTACTGAATGGAAATTGATGAATAGTGTTTTTTAGAAAATTTCTCGAAAAACTTTTATTTTCGTCTTGGAAATTCAAACACTTTAATTCCTTCACATAGTTAAAATACTACGACGTTTCAACATTTCTAGTTTATAGAACGACATTCATCTTACTAACACATAATCATAACAAATAATATTATTTTATTTATTATAAAAGTATTTACAAAAGGTCCGATTTTTTGGGGCGTTACAGTAATAATAATAACAACATGAGAATGAACAACGAATACTGAATAATGGTGAACTTGTTCTATTAATTAAAAATAGAAAACAAGTTTGAATTTAATATCTAAGGGTCTTAAGACCATGAACTATGTCCTCGGTATTTAGGTATTATTACCCCAATCTTAACAGTCATTTAGATTATATAGACCCTTCCTTACGTACTTAGGGGGATCAGCCCTTTGTACCATGTATTGTGCACAAACATCTAAACGTTACACGTACATAATCCCCTATGTTAGGGTTATTCGTCTCAGTTTGAATTTAGAATTTCCGCACTTAAGAAATTTTAGTTTGGAACTAGCTTATCAGTGGTTCTAGAATTTTAGAATACTTTTCAATTATAGACCAATTCGATCAATAAGAGTTTTCTTTCTACTTGAAGGTTTAACATGATAATATAGAAGTGAATAAAGTTATTTAAGTCAAAGATCGAATAACAATAGTATACAAATGAGTAGACATGGTATACATGCAAAGTACTACATTTAAAATAGTTAGAACAATCTCATTTGAATCAATGTATTAAAACAGTATATGCTTTGAATATAAATAAGAAGAATAAGGAAAGTGAAACTTGCTCGATGTAACGAATTAGGTTACAAGAGCTTGTACAATCTTACACGAGATAAATTAGGCTTGCTCGACTTTAACATATAATTTAGGAATTTGTACAATGATAATTTAGGAATAGAAAGCTTGTTTGACATAAAAGATAACGTAGCTATGAAACTTACATTCATTAATAAGAGAATGAAGTTAGGGAACTTGCATCGTGTGTAAGCTACACAAGTATAATAATTTTCTCCAATTACCCTACACATACCATTAAAATTGCAATAACAATTAGTTGAGTTAATATTAGCTTTATAGGTTTAACCCACCATTTAAGTCATAAACTTAAATTAATGTCTAATCATGTTGGTTAACAACCCTAATGAATCTGAAATCTACTATCGCTTAATATAAGCTTTACCCTTCATCTTTAACTCTTGTAAACGTCAATTTTTTTGTTCATTACATAACTTAATTAAATGATCACTTAAAATCTTCACACTTTATATTACATCACATTACAATTTGTTATTATAGACCACATTATGTTTTAACATCATTATCATGCATGCCAAACTAGATTAAGTCCTTATATCATAACCCATAAATAATCAGAACTCACTGCCTAGGTTTAGGGCACGACACAACAACTACGCCCCAAGCCTTGCTTACTTAAGTCTTCTTCTTATTTGGTGCTCGACTTTAGAAAGCCATCTGACAGCGATTCGCCATTTCTGCATGTGGTCTTTGGCAGCTACTACGCCGTACGTAAGCGATAGCTTGGGCAGCTTGACTCTATATTTTGCACCAACACTCCCATTAACCCAATTCCACAGAAACTCACAAAACTTAACAACTTAAATTTTGTAATAACATCTATAAACATGCAATTCATCATTCTAACAACACAAACACTATATATAATCAAATATAAAGGATCAAAACAACAATTTTCACAATTTCTTCACTTTTAACACTTTTAGCGAATTTGATCGCCACGACTTTGTTTCTTAACCAATTGACACAATTCAAACTACGATGTTTTTGTTTCTTGATGTACTAACACAATCTAACATAAATTTATAGATTATAGCAAGTATTGAACATCAAATTTTGGACTTACTAAGCTATTTTACATGAACATACACTGTTATTTCAATTCTCTTCCTAAAACCAAATTTCACATGTTTGATACTCAAATATCACTCATATATGATGATTAACAGTTTTTACAAAACTATATGCACATATATATACAACAATCTAACGTAATTTCCAAATCATATACAATAGATACTACCAAACTAAGAGTTAAAATTAGGAAGAGTTTATACCTTTAATCTATGATTTAGCAAAATGATTAGCAAACCATTCTCTTCCTCTTGATAATCGCAGAACACTCTCTCTCAAAACCACTGTGTTTTCTTTCTTCTCTATTTTCTCTATCTTAGCCTTAGAAAAATAGGACGCGTAACTTATAAACTGAAGGCTTCCCACGTTCGTCAGGTAAGAACCAAAAAGGTTGCGTCGGTTAAAAATAAGCCAAAGGCCACAAGGCCTTGTTTGGCTACACACCAATCCCCCCATTCAAATTTATTTTAATAATATTTATATTATATAATTTTTATTTGTGACACATTTAACCCGTTTAATTAGCTTACACTTATAATTATAAAATTATAATTTTTATTATAATTATACTTATGATTAATAAATAATTCCATATCTAATTTAATTAATAAATTAGACTTAAACATCACTTTATTTAATTTACTTATTTTCTTAAATATAAAACAATTCATTTAATTTAATTATTTCATTAAAATAAATCTTTGAATAATAAAATTACCATTGCTTTAATTTAGTTATCATACACACGTAACTAAATTATTATACCATAATTTCAAAAATTATTTATTTATTCTCAATAAATAAATTATTCTAAAGTATTTATTTAATTCAATAAATATTTAAATTATAAAATTTCTCGATCATTACACTTGGTGAATAACCTTTCGTATTCATTCCTTATTAATATGTTAGAATAACCTATCTATGCGGACTACCACATGTATGGTGAATAACTCTTCGTATTCATTCCTTATCAATATGTGGGAATAACCTATCTACGCGGACTACCGCATGCTTGGTGAATAACCTTTCATATTCATTCTTTATTAAGTTGTGAAAATGATCTGTCTAGGTAGATTACTGCATGACGAGTGAAAATCCATTTATAGTTTCTTATATTATTTCATTTTATATTCCTAAATCTAAATTTACTATTGCTTCTTTAATTGTTAAAATGATTAGAAATTATTTAAGGTTTGTGCATCATCTATTATCATTTCACTGAAATATTAGTTTGAACTCTATTATTGAAATTTTAATCTTTTCATGTCGGGGTACTATTCTTTCGGAGTACTATTCATACAGTACTATTCATGAGTACTATTTATAATGGAATTTAATTTTCTTTTTCTGTCCAAATTATTTTTGATACATGAATATCATTCTTGAATTTTACTCCACAATTAGTGATCATGTTGACAGTTTGGACATTCTTGAATTTTGGATAAATTAAATTATAAATCTCTAATATTTATCCTTGATCTCACTTGATTGATTCCTTATATCATTGTCATCATCCTCATGCTTATATTATGTTGAAAGTCATCTTTGGCTTATAGTACATAGACGAACTGTTGATTGCTATGATTATTATCAGGAATTGTTTATTGGTATAATAATGAACTATAATGTTACATACAAAGGTTATGGTAAAAGTCCTCTTTTGCCCGTAGTGCATAAATGGAGATGTGTTTGGCATGATCATGACCGCTGGTGATACAAACGATTATCTATGGCCCGTAGTGCATACATAATTCGTTCATTGGAAATATTATTGATTGATGTAACAGGGATAAAATATTGATGATAGACTTTTAAATCATAAAAGATAGTAGACATTATATTCTACTTGACTCTTCTAATGGATTGTTATTTTTGCTGTAGTTGTTGATATAAAATGTGTTGTCTATTTTATTCTATCAGATATTTCACTATTGTGGACTAAGGATAATTTGTTCTACATTGTCTTAGTCATAATATTTTTTAGTGGGCTAGTTGAGCTCACCGTTTTCCTTTTTGTTCCATTGTTTTTCTCAGGAAATTAAAGTGTAGCTGGGACTAATCGAGAAGTGGAGTAATGGTCCGAGATGGTTATTATAGTAGTCCTTATTATTTTGTAAAATAATGCGACAATAATTGTAATGAGGACTTTATTTGAGTTTGGATATTGTCTACAAGACAATATTTTAATTAAAACTCTCAACTTATGTGTTGCCGTATTTTGCATGACAGTTTTAAAAATGAAGTTTGTATTTGGATTCTGTACCGTGTATTTGGCGACTCAGAATGGGTTGTGTGGACCTATTTTAGAGGCGTCACAGTTGGTATCAAAGCTTAGGGATATGATCTCTGGTGGAGATATGGGATTAAAACTAGGAGGGGAGAGAAGAGTAAATTTTTCGCTAGTGTGTCCTACATAAGCTTATTTGTTATTTAATTGGTCCGTCGGAATATAGGGATAATATGTGGCACGTTAATTTCTTTAATTAACCCTTGTATTATGGAAGGATTTAAGAATGACATTTGAAAATTTTAAGATAAGCAATGGAGCACATGAGACCATTGAGATACTACCAATTAATAACAAGGATAATATACATCAAGAAGGCAATAGTCCTCCTGTAAAAAACAACACCGACCAAATGAAGAACGATGGGGTGTTTAGGAGCTTTTTACAATTCATGCAACACCAGGCTAGAGAGACTTCTGTTCAAAATGCAGGTGGAAACAATGGTAACTCACAGCTGGTCACTACTAAGCAATTCAAAGAGTTAGGATCGCTGAAGTTTTTGGGATAGCCAGAGTCACTCAAGGCAGAAACATAAATTAAGTAGATCACAAAGATATTTGATGTCCTGGGATGCACAGAGAAGCAAAAGGTTCCCTTCGCCACCTTTATATTGTGTGGAGAGGTAGATTACTGGTGGAAATCTGTAAAATATACACATTTTTCTGCACTTAAGATGTATTGGGAGAAGTTCCAGGAATTGTTCAACGACAAGTAATTTCCAGAATGTAATCGTCATATAAAGGAGGTTGAATTCATCATACTGGAACAGAGCAATGTGACTATATCACAATACAAGGCCAAGTTTACGGAGTTATCTCGAATTGCATCCCATTTGGTGGCTAATGAGGAGCGAATGACACGAATATTTCTAAGAGGTTTAAAACCTGAAATTCATCAATACCTCAATTCTCATAAACTTTATTTTTATTTAGAGGTTGTGAATAAGGGTCAATTATTGGAGCGTGATAATGAGACTTTTCAACTAAAATACAACAACCAACACCACGATAATAATCGTACCAGTGACAACGGTCATCGGAACAATGATAACCAGCATAGAGAAAATTATCATGCCAAAAATGGTAACCACTTCGGTGGTAATCATGGCCAAGAAATAGAATAAATGAGTCAAGTGGAAATTTCAAAAAGAAAAGATTCAATAATGAAGGAAAGACATCGGCAGAAACACCAGCTCCCGTTTCTAAGGAAGGAGAACGACCATCAGTCCAAACTGTACACAACAACCCAAAGTGTGTTACAATTACAAAAAAGAAAGTTACTTAGCTCGATTTTGTCATGTAGTAAAGTCAAGTCCAACAGTAATGATGACACCAAAGGATGTCCCAGACAAGTAGAAGTCGGTGATTCAAGGGATTGTGTTTGTTATGACTTCCCAAAAAGTGAGGAACCCAAACGAAGTTATTATAGGTAAGCTAATCATAAACTCTTATTAAGTCTATACCTTAATCGATACTGGTTCTACCCATTCTTTTATTTCACCTGCTTGTGCTCAATGTTTGAACTTGACTCCAGCGATATTTAACTTTAACTTATCTGTTAAAACTCCGTTGGGAGAAACCTTCATTACATCCACCATTTATAAATCTTGTTTGATTCAAATTGGCACCCTCACATTACCTGTTGATCTCATCTGTTTGAAAAGACTATCATTTGATGTGATTTTAGGGATTCATTGGCTAACTACGCATCATGCTAAAATTGATTATTTTTGTAAAGTCGTTAGTTTTCATATTACTAACCAACCCGTTATGCGAATTCAAGCAACTAAACTACTAAAGTCAATCAATGTCATATCAAGCCATAAAGTCATTCGTTTATTAAAAAATGGATGGTAAGCTTTCTTAGCCCATGTCACCGATTTAAACAAAAATACGTCAGATTTGAATGATATCTGTTGTTAATGAATTTCCTGACGTATTTTCCGAAGAACTTCTTTGTAAGTCCCCAACCTATTATAAATAAAATTGAATTTCATCTATTCATTATCTTGAAATAATAAGGATTTAATTTGATATAATGCTTTGGTTATGGGTGAATGTGCAAATTTTGCAAAATAAGCAAGTGGTTATAAAATATTTATTTTTACCGGGGAATATTCGTTTAGTCGTGGAATATTCTTGTTGTCGGAGAATATTCGTACGACAGCGCAACTACTCATGGGCCCCATAACAGAATAATTGTCAGATGAAGAAAACGACAAGTTTGAGTTTTTATAAATAACGGCGTAATTGTTGCAATTAACTTCATTGGATTACACGGTGGTTAAAATACGATGTCTGGCGTGCTTGCATTGTAGCACACGGTATTGCACAGTATTTTTGAATTATTGATTCTTACGTAAGAAGGCACTACTCAATAATTGTTATAGTAATTACTGTTCAATATTTTATTTTATTGATTCAATGGTTTTTGTGTTGATATTTTATATTATTGTTGTTTTAATAATTGTCACTGCACAGTATTTCCCATTATCAGATCAATAATTTATATTATTTGAATAATATTATTAGATAGAATTATTGGCAATGTCTAAGGAAGTTCTGTCTAGAAAAGAGGTTTGGTCACCTAATTGCGCGCCAGTAAGGAGAAATCCTTATCGAAAAGCCCCTCTTTCACAGAAGCGCATTTTGGTTATCATAATTATGATTCTGTAATATTATTTATGAATAATTAATTATTAATTTATATGATAAGAAAATATTTATTTTATGTGGATATAAATGAAGGATAGGAAAATATTTATTTTATGTGATTATAAATGAAGGAATTAATGATGAGGTGTTTTATCAGTATTTTGTCAGAATAGAGGTATTAAAAATCATCCGTATGTGGATTTCAGATATTTTTTATTTGGAATTTTGAAAAACTTAGATCTACAAAGTTGTAGAGAATTCGATTTCCTATGGAATGAACATAAAATTTGTATTTTTATGATAAAAGGTCTATTTATTATTAATTATTAAAGTTTCAGAAATAAATGTTTTTATTTAAAAACATATTGGGCCCCACTTTTTAATTGTGTAGAAAATCTAATCTTGGTGGGCCCCACTAGAGGTGTGCTGAGTTTTGAGCAAAGATGGTGGGCGTAGAAATTTTTTAATAAATTAATATTTTATTAATTTATTCTCCTTTGACATTTTAGCATTTTCCTATAAATAGGGTGCTTAGTTAGAATTGAAAATCACACCAGAAACAAGTTTTTTTTTCTCTCTCTATATTATCGAGCGTATTTTGTGAGTATTTAAATACTTTGAGAGTTTCTATTCAGTACAAGTTTCCTTCGGCATTACATCCGATATTCCAGTCAGAAGTAATGTTCTTTTGAGGCAAGGGATGTTATTTTCTTCGTAAATGATATTATTTCTTTCAATATCATTATGTTAAAATATTGGTATGAATTTTATTGTGGAATTTCTACCTTTTTGTGTCAGGGTTACTATTCATGTATACAGCACTATTTACGTATACGGCACTATTTACGAATATGACACTATTCACCAAAAAAATAAAACTTTCTCTTCTTTGTCCTAGATGTCTATTATTGTTACTATCTTTGATTGTATCCATGTTTTGATCTTTATTCTTGAATTTTACTGCATTATGGTTTATTATGGAGTATTTTAAAACTTGAATTATCTAAAGTACTAATCTCTAATCCTTGTCCTTTTATCTTAGTGGATTCATTCTCTAAAATGTTTTTCATCATCCACAGTCTTTAATGGTGATACTTGATGAATATCTTTGGCCTGTAGTGCAAAGATGAATAATTACCTGATGAATATCTTTGGCCCGTAGTGCAAAGATGAACATGTGTTGAGATGAACATGACCAATTGGTGATACAAATGAATATCTTTGTCCCGTAGTACAAAGATGAATATTTGATGCAAGATGTATATTGATTGATGTTACAGGGATAAAATATTGATGATCGACTTTTAAATTCATAGATGATAGTAGATTTCATTCTCTACATAACTCTTCTAATGAATTGTTATTTTCGCTGCGAATATTGATCTAAAACTGGTTGTCCATTATATTTTATGTGATTTGTTGTAGGCTAACGATAAATTTTTGTTCTTTATCTTAGTCATAATATTCTTTACTGGGCTAGTTGAGCTCACTCTTTTCCTTTTTGTTCCATTTTTCTTCTCGTAGAAGTGAGAATATAGCGAGAACCGATTAAGGCGTCTAGAGTGATGGTCCTGAAGCGGTTGTTTCAAATGATCCTCACTATTTTTGTAAAATGGTGTATTAATAATTGTAATGAGGACTTTATCTGAGTGTCGATATTGTCTAGAAGATAATATTTCTATTTAAACTCACAGTATATGTGTTGTCGTATTTTTCACGATAATTGTATTAATGAATTAGTAGTTGTTTATGTACCATGTATTTCGCGACTCAAAATGGGTGATGTATACCTATTTTGGGGGTGTCATAGTTGGTATTAGAGCGTAGGTATATGCTCTCTGGAGGAGATCGTGAAATAGAACTAGGAGGGAAGAGATGAGTAAACCCTTCGTTAGTGTGTCCTACCTAAGCTTATTTGTTGATCGGTCCGAATATAGGGGCATTACATGGTATGTCAATTTCTTTAATTAACCCTTGTTTTGTGGAAGTATTTGGAAATGACAGTTGAGAACGTTGACAATGGAGTGTATGAGACCGTGGAGACACCTTCAATCACCAACCAGGAGAACGTGCAACAAGAAGGAAATATTCCTTCTGTAAACAACACTACCGAGCAAACGATGAATGATGAGATGTTTAGAAGATTTTTGCAGTTCATGCAAAATCAGACGAGGGAGACTCGTGTACAAAATACGGGTGGAAATGATAGCGACGCGCGGTTTGTCACAACCAAGCAGTTCAAGGAGTTGGGACCACCAGAATTCTGGGGAAAGCCAAATCCGATTAAGGCAGAAATGTGGGTCAAGCAAATTACCAAGATATTCTATGTCTTGGGATGCATGGAAGAACAGAAGGTTCCATTCACAACCTTAATGTTCCATGGTGAGGCAGATTACTGGTGGGAATCTATGAAGCGTACCTAGCCAGCCGCACTCAACATGTCTTGGGAAGGATTTCAGAAACTGTTCAATGACAAGTACTTTCCTGAAAGTATTCATCATATTAAGGAGGTAGAGTTTATTAGACTGGCATAGAACTGTTAGGTTTGTAATATTCATGTGCGCAATCAAATTGCATAAAAGTGCGGAAACGTGTAAAAATCAGAGTTTAAAAATTTACAAACCATATACCCGGATCACCCTTTATGCACAATTATTAATTAAATGAAAAGATATGAAGAACAAACATACCCTTGAAGATCCGAGCTTCCTCAGGTACAAGTTCACCTCCAATCCTTTTCGCGTTCAACTTGAATCCACCGGGTTTGGTTCCTTCCTTTGATCAACGTTAGCCACCCATGTGTTTAGCCTCTAGAGGTGATCCACCAAGGAAGAATAGGAATTCAAGAAGAAGGGGTATTGGCTCAAACCCTAGTTTTTCCTATCTCTATAGAAAAAGGGCGTACTCTCCAACAAATTGGAATTATGTCGTTTGTTGTTAAAGTCAACAACCCACCCACCCATAATAAGACTCCTCTTATTTATAGATGTGGGCAACCCACCTTAACAATTAAGGAATTGGGATTTATTTAATTAATTAAATTCTTTTAATTAATTAAGCTCCCTAATCTTATTAGGGATAATTAATTAAACTCCTTTAACTAATTTTCCTTCCTAATCCAATTAGGAATAAATGAGAGTACTTATATTAAATTAATTCCTAAACTCTTTTAGAAATTAAAATAATAATAATTGTAATAATATTAATAAGACTCCTCTTATTAATTTATATTTAATATTTCTAAAATATTAAATAATAAATATTAAGCTATTTAATTTATTCTATCACCATAGATTAAATTAAATATACATACTTTATATTATTACGATTATGCCATTAACTTCTTAAATAATTATTCTTCCTTTTATGGTGTGACCCTTTAGGTTCTCCATATTAAACCAGGTTGTGAATAAATCAATTAGAACAATTCTAATCTTATTTAAATAAATAAATTAAATAATTAATTTATTTAAATAAATAATATTTATTATACAATAGGGATAAGCCTCCCTAGCGATCAACGACTTTCCAGATAATATAGATTTCAACATTAATCATTAAAGAACCTTTTAAGTAAATAGTTACCGTACAATTCAATCCTTCCACCATACAATGTCCCAATTAAATATAAGACATGGAATTACTGTCAAGTCTTATTTTATTTAATTATATGTATTTCGACTCTTAAATGCACAACACCAAATAATGCAAATTAGAAACTCTTTTCTAATTTCATTCTGCCATGGCCAAAGACTACCGGGTTGTCATTTATCGAATCACATAGGACATTTCTCTTCTTTTAATAGAAGTGGTAGATTCTTTATTGATCATACATTATCTCCATGTACAACTTATTATACCCAAGCATACCCTTTGATATACCCTAAGGGTCTTAAGGAATAAATCAAAGTATAACTCATCATACACAAGATACTATGATGATCTCAAGTCCAAGGATCACTTGTCTTTACTATCACTACTGAGAATTCCTATTGATAAGCAATTAAAACTCCATTAGGTATTCCTTAGCAAGCCACGCGTTCGGTGAACTTATTCTCTAATAAGCACCTACATACTTGCTTTAGTGTCTCCACACAAATGATCATGAGATCAATCATCCTCATCCGATGAGCAAGCAGCGATGTACCAATCTATCCGGATTCACTAATCCCCAATTTAGTAATCCAATGATTGGGAACTATTTTAGTTTTAAGCTTTCTAAGAATTTAGATTTCATTAGAATGATCATCATCATTATTCTAAAAGCATTGCTTAAAACTATGGGTTTATCACATATTATAAAACAACATCATGTAGATAATTAAAAGCCTTTAATAAATTAATAATTTTTATTAATAAATGAATAAGATTGTTACAAAGTATATGCTTTATCATCAAACATGATTGGCTTGTGTGCATACTACCATCAATCTCCCACTTGCACTAAAGCCAATCGCCATTGTATCTTATACTCTTCTTCTCTAAGTGACGATTATCCTGCTGTTGGATAAGCTTTAGTTAATGGATATGTAATGTTGTTCATGAGAGTCCACTATCTCTATAGTGATTTCCCACTTTCAATGATTCTAATATTCAAATGAAATTGCCACAACACATGTTTAGATCCAAGATGAGACTTAGGAACTATTCCTAGTTCTGTAATAAACTCTTAATCCAAACAATCAACTTGCAGCTTCATTTATAGCTATATACTTTGTCTTTATCACTAAACCAAAGAACTCTTTCTTTGTTTGGAACCTTTCAATTCATTGTACCCTTTGTTCAGAGATAACGCTTTACCTTGAAGTGGATTTTCGTCATCTTGGTCTATCCGAAAATTTGAGTCATTAAGCCCTCTAGTTTTAATTTAGACCCACCATGAATATGATCACATCCTTAGTGTCGGTTAAACACTTTAAAATGTTTTTCACTGACTCATAGTGAACTTCTCCATAATATGACTGATCAACCTCAGGTCTCGTATATTTCATTGCATACATGATTGTCAATCATGTGACCTCTCTTTTCAGAAGTCTGTGGGGACTATTAAGAGAGATACACTCCATGGCTCATCAACATGAAACATCTCTTGGAGCTTGCCATGCTAAACGACTTTAGCATCAAATGAATATACGTTCCTTGGGTTAAGTCGAGCATCCTCTTAAATCTATCTATATAGATTTATATCCCCAATTAAGATACTCTTCCAAATCATTCATGGAGGAATGTTTAGACAACTTTATCTTTAATGATTGTAGCATTGGTATGTCATTCCTTATCCGTAGTATATCAACATATAGTACTAGGAATGTCACGATGCTCCCACTGACACTTTTGTACACACTAGGTTCATTCTTATTTTTTTTTTGATAAAATCAAACTCTTTTGATTTGTTTCATCAAAACGAATGTTCCATTTTTGAGAATATTGCTTCAATCAATTTCTCTGAGTGTCTACAACTCTTAACTCATCGTATGTAATCTGGATCATCATCTTCATGATCGTACTCTCATCATCATCATCTGTGATGAATCCATACCTCCTAGGTATCTTCGGTACTATTCCAGATTTACGATTCGGTTGTGGTACAATAGGTCTATCTATAGGTTCCTCTTATTTGACTTATAGTGTTTTGTGGTTCTTGAATTCTTCAAGATCAATTATCCTCCCACTAGTCCCTTCAATGATAAACACCTTTATCTTAGAAGGCAGCGTGTTTCGCAACAAACACCTTTTGCTAAGTAGGATTATAGAACATATACCCTAAACTTACTTTAGGATGTCCCACAAATCGACACTTGTCAAATCTTGTCCCAAGCTTATCCTTTGAAACCTTTTTCACATAAGTTGGACAACCACTTATCTTAACATACTTAAGATTAGGAATCCTCCATGTCCATAACTTTTATGGAGTCTTGAAATTTGGATTTTGAGGTTACCTTTTCAGTAGATATGTAGCCATTTCTAGGACATGACCACAGAGGGATCTTTGGAATGTCGGTAAAATCATTATGGACCGCACCATGTCCAATAAGGTATAATTTTTCCTTCAGATACATCAATCAATTATTGCATATCAGGATGTGTCCATTATGAGAAAACTATTTGAGATGATCTAGAAACTTATTGCACAAGTATTTATTCCTTGATCTAATCAAAGAATCTTAATACTTTTGCCAATTTGTTTCACTTCGAATTCTTTGAACCTTTCAAATAATTCACACTTGTATTTTAGCAAATACACACATTCAACTCTTTGAATGATCATCTCCTTTTCTTATACTAATTTGTTCAATATGAAAAATTATTTTCATGTAAGTCAGTATACAAAATTTATTAAGTAATATTCGAGTTCTATACAAAACATTATTATTATAAATAGAACAACAAGTGTTCTTAATTATAATACCAAAGATTTTATTATCCAACAATAAAATGGAAATAATATGTTTAACAAGAGCTGGAATACAATAACAACTTATTGACTTAATAGATTTGCGTAGTAAGCATTGCTAAACTATAAGTTTCTATGGCTAATATGGCAACCTTTGCTACATTTCCCATACATGGGATTACTTATATTTGTTTAGCTTTCTACTTCATTTGGTCCCTTCATAAATCTATATTTATGATAACCAAAGTCGGTATCCAATACCCAAGTAGAACCTTGACTTAAAGAAAATTTATTTTAAATTATGAACAAAATTGTATTTATGTAGAAACTTCACTAAGCTTCTTTGGTTAGCCTCTGCAAGATGCTTCTCATGATTTCTTTCCGTTGTCGAAGCTTATAGCGGTGGAAGCAAACTCCTTTGCTATCCATATCGGTTTTGTTCTTATTATCCTTTGTTTATGCCTTTTATTTACCTTCTTTGAATCGTTCTTCTTTCGAATATCCTTTGGCCCCTACCGGTAAGACTTGATCTTTCTTGGTTGGAAAGTGACTCTCAACATTTTTCAACATGTTAAGCAAATCGGCAAAGGCGATATCTAGCTTGTTCATATGAAAAATTTACAACAATTGTGAAAGGAGTCAAGGGGAGTGAGTGCAAGATCAAATCTTGGCTCAACTCTCCATCCATGACAAAACCAGTTGTCCTAATTGATCAATCAAATTGATTATGTTAAGAACTTTTTATGCATCTTTATAGTGCCATTGGCCATTCTAGATCGGAAGAGCTCCTTAGATATGTCGATATCTATCGGTCCTACTTTCCTCACCATCAACTACTTGATGTGCGGGAATATAGTAGGAGCATCCATAGTTTCATCTTGTATTTGAAGCTCGTTACTCATGGATGCGAACATGATGCATTGAGCCAACTATGCATCATCTTGCCACTTTCTAAAAGTAGCAATGTCTTCCTCAGAGGCATTGTCTGCAACCATTGCAGGGATAGGCGTATTAAGGACATAAGATAGCTTTTGAGCTATGAGAACTATTCTCAAATTCCTTAACCAATCCGTTTAATTCGGTCTGGTTAATTTAGCATATAATATGCTTCGCAGTGATAGTAATTTTAGACATTGTAAAATTCTGTAAATGAATTTGTAATTAACAACATTTTAACATACATTCTTTTATTAATTAACAAAATAATTTAGGTCTTGTTTTAAATTGGTATCTCCCACTATTTTCATCAAACTATATTACCCTCACTTATATAGTTCGGCAAAATCTAATTAAAGATTTGCTAGTGAGAATAAGGATCCCAATTCAAATGTATATAGCCTTGTGGTGACACAACAAACTATATATAAATAAATAGGTAGACAACTTTTGTCAATTACATCAACTATCTGACTCCTTTTCTTTTGCCTCTTAGATTATTTTGATCAGTGGTGGCACATCCGAATCAAAATTATCCAAGTTAAGTCCGACCTAGCACTCCATATATTCAAAAAAGAAAAATATCATCCTTGTGGTGACACAACAAATTCATATTAAATATTTAATACTCTATTAATTTTATCATGCTAGAAGGCGACGTTTGATATTCCAAATATCTTTGAACGCTTAGGACTTAATATAAAAAAAATTTGAGGGATTTATTATTAAATTGTCTCATCTTGTTTAAGCCAAGCGCATATATATATATATATATATATATATATATATATATATAAAATCTGCGTTATATTAATGAACATCGTGAAGCATGTTTGCATAATATATAATATATATAGTATAAGCATGCACATATAGAATACTATATTCTACTCCGGATTGATTATGGACTTTTATTCTAGTTTAGTTCACTAGAGCCACCAAGTGAACCAAAAGGTCAAACCCAGGGGTGCAAGAAATAATATTTAAATATAACTATTACATTTAAACCGGGCTCCATTACAAACGGGTCTTCAAGCGCCTTGCTCCTTGATCTCCAATTTTCAAAATTAATTCTAACTATTCCTATTACAAAACTATTTAAAATAAATAGAAACCTTGATCGTGATCGAGGGAAGTACATAGGAGGAGATAGAAATTACATTAAGAAAAAATTAGAGAAGAAGGCAGTACTGTGAAGACCCCATTTAATAAAACTCATACATTCATGCATCCAACTAAAATAAAATCCAATCACATTGGTCGATAGTCCATAATCAATCCCATTTATTATCATACACATCATCATATGCATCAATAAATAAAATTCATCATATGAATAATAAACATTTAATATATATATTGATATCATTTAATGGGAAAATTTAGTTAGTATAAAATCTATTTTTGAATAAAAATAAACTCCTTTATTTAAATCCAAATTTAAATCAAAATAAAACTATTTTATTTTAATTTATCCAATTTTGAATAAAATAAACTATTTTATTTTAATCAAAATCTTTAATCAAAATAAATTCCTTTATTTTAATTAATTATGGAATCCAATTCCATGTAAAAAAAAATTAAACTCCTTTATTTAAGGAAACACCGATTTTCTTTCTATTCACAAATAAACTCCTTTATTTTGAATAATATGAAATCTTATTTCATATTTAAATAAACTCCTTTATTTAAGGAAACATATAATCCAATTTCAACTCCAATTAGTTATCATGGAATCCAATTCCAACTCTAATTAGTTAGCATGAAATTCTAATTTTAAAATTAAAATAAATCTTTTATTTTAATATTAAAATAAACCTTTTATTTTAATTATAAAATTATTAAAATTAAAATAAAACTTTATATTTTAATATTAAAATAAATCTTTTATTTTAAAATTAAAATAAACTTTTTATTTTAATTATATAATAATTAAGAAATATATATATATATATATATAATATATAAGTGATTATTAGCCTCTATGTTCATGATTGCCTTCATAATTAGAATTTTTTATTTTTTTATCATTTTTAAAATGCAGTTAGAATCTAAAAAAAAAAAAATAACTCTATAGAATCTGTAGAAAAAGGCAACAGATACGCATGACAGTATTATTATATATATATTATATAAAAAAAAAAACAACATGCATCCTTTGTTTTGAATAAGTATGTCATGTGTATATAGTGGCCAAGCATCTCCTGGGCATATTCACGAGGTCTTAAGTCCCTTGAAAAAAAATCCACCCGGATCAGAAACTATTTCACGCGAAAAAGAAAATAAAAACGGTTCCACGTTTTTTTTTAATTTTTTTTTTTTTTTTTGATAAATTTTATACAATAAAATTATGCCCAAATAAATTGTTCTAAACACATATCAATACACATATCAAATTAAAACGATTAATAATTCGCATAAAGGTTTGGCTCTGATGCCACTGTTAGGTTTTAATAATATTCGTATGCAAGTAATCAAATTGCATAAAAGTGCTAAAGCGTGTAAAAATCGAGTTTAAAATTTACAAACCATATACCCGGATCACCCTTTATGCACAATTATTAATTAAACGAAAAGATATGAAGAACAAACATACCCTTGAAGATCCGAGCTTCCTCAGGTACAAGTTCACCTCCAATCCTTTTCGCGTTCAACTTGAATCCACCGGGTTTGGTTCCTTCCTTTGATCAACGTTAGCCACCCATGTGTTTGGCCTCTAGAGGTGATCCACCAAGGAAGAATAGGAATTCAAGAAGAAGGGGTATTGGCTAACCCTAGTTTTTCCTATCTCCTATAGAAAAAGGGCGTACTCTCCAACAAATTGGAATTATGTCGTTTGTTGTTAAAGTCAACAACCCACCCACCCATAATAAGACTCCTCTTATTTATAGATGTGGGCAACCCACCTTAACAATTAAGGAATTGGGATTTATTTAATTAATTAAATTCTTTTAATTAATTAAGCTCCCCTAATCTTATTATGGATTATTAATTAAACTCCTTTAACTAATTTTCCTTCCTAATCCAATTAGGAATAAATGAGAGTACTTATATTAAATTAATTCCTAAACTCTTTTAGAAATTAAAATAATAATAATTGTAATAATATTAATAAGACTCTCTTATTAATTTATATTTAATATTTTAAAATATTAAATAATAAATATTAAGTTATTTAATTTATTCTATCACCATAGATTAAATTAAATATACATAATATATTATTACGATTATGCCATTAACTTCTTAAATAATTATTCTTCCTTTTATGGTGTGACCCTTTAGGTTCTCCATATTAAATCGGTTGTGAATAAATCAATTAGAACAATTCTAATCTTATTTAAATAAATAAATTAAATAATTAATTTATTTAAATAAATAATATTTATTATACAATAGGGATAAGCCTCCTAGCGATCAACGACTTTCCGGATAATATAGATTTCAACATTAATCATTAAAGAACCTTTTGAGTAAATAGTTCTTGCGAAATGACAATTCAATCCTTCCACCATACTGATGTCCCAATTAAATATAAGACATAGAATTCTTTGTCAAGTCTTATTTTATTTAATTATATGTATTTCGACTCTTAAATGCACAACACCAAATAATGCAAATTAGAAACTCCCTTTCTAATTTCATTACGCCTAACGCCGAGGACTACTAGGGTTGTCATTTATCGAATCACATAGGACATTTCTCTTCTTTTAATAGAAGTGGTAGATTCTTTATTGATTATACATTATCTCCATGTACAACTTATTATACCCAAGCATACCCTTTGATATACCCTCAGGGTCTTAAGGAATAAGTCAAAGTATAACTCATCATACACAAGATACTATGATGATCTCAAGTCCAAGGATCACTTGTCTACTACTATCACTACAGAATTCCTATTGACAGCAATTAAAACTCCATTAGGTATTCCATAGCGAGCCCACGTTCAAATGAACTTATTCTCTAATAAGCACCTACATACTTGCTTTAGTGTCTCCACACAAATGATCATGAGATCAATCATCCTCATCGATGAGCAAGTTAACGTATGTACCAATCTATCGGATTCACTAATCCCCAATTTAGTAATCAATGATTGGGAACTATTTTAGTTTTAATCTTTCTAAGAATTTAGATCTCATTAGAATGATCATCATCATTATTCTAAAAGCATTGCTTAAAACTATGGGTTTATCACATATTGTAAAACAACATCATGCAGATAATTAAAAGTCTTTAATAAATTAATAATTTTTATTAATAAATGAATAAGATTGTTACAAAGTATATGCTTTATCATCAAACATGATTGGTTTGTGTGCATACTACCTTCAATGTATTCATCATATTAAGGAGGTAGAGTTTATTAAACTGGCATAGAACAACATGACGGTGTCCCAGTACGAGGCAAAGTTCACGGAGTTATCTAGGTTTGCACCTCATTTGGTAAAGAATGAGGAACGTATGACGCGGATGTTTCTGAGAGGTCTAAAACCCGAGATTCGTCAATACCTTATCTCTCACAAATTTTCTATGTATCCAGATGTTGTCAATAGGGCTAAATTATTAAAGCTAGATAATAAGAATATTCAAACGAGGGGCCACAACCAGGGTTATACCGGTGACAATAGTCATCAGAGCGATGATAACTAGCGAGGAGGGAAAAATACGGACAAAAGCGGTAACCACTCGGGTGGAAATCGTGGACATGATAATAAGAGAGGTGAGTCAAGTGGAAATTTTAAAAAGAGGAGATTCAACAATGACGGAAAAACATCAGCAGCAACACCAGCACCAACAACAAATTCTAGAGGAAGAGAATGACCGCCAGTTAGATGCTACAGATGCGGAGAGGAGGGACACATAAGTCCAAACTATTTATAGCCTTCCAAGGTGTGTTTCAATTGTGGAAAAGACGGTCATATAGCCCAGTTTTGTCCGGTAGTGAAGTTAAGTCCAACTAGGATGGCGGCACCAAAGGCGACTATGGACAAAACAAAGTCGGTGGTTCAAGGGAGAGTGTTTGTCATGACTGGCCAAAATGAGAGAAACCCGAATGAGGTGATCACGGGTGAGCTAATCTTGAACTCTTGTGAAGTTTATACCGTACTAGATATCGGTTCTACCCATTCTTTTATCTCTCATGCTTGTGCTCAACGTTTAAACTTGACTCCGGAGAAATTAGACTTTAACTTATCAGTGGAGACTCCGTTAGGAGAAACTTTCATTACATCCACTGTTTATAAATCTTGATTGATCCAAGTTGGCACCATCACATTACCTGTTAATCTTATCTCTTTAAAGATACTTGCATTTGATGTGATTTTAGGGATTAATTTGTTAACCACGCATTATGCTAAAATTGATTGTTTTCGTAAGGTTGTTAGTTTTCATATTTCTAACCAACCTATTATGTGAATTCAAGCAACCAAACCACTAAAGTCAATCACTGTCATATCAATCCATAAAGCTATTCATTAATTAAAAAACGGATGTCAAGCTTTCTTAGCCCATGTTATGGACTTGAACAAAAACACGTCAGATTTGAATAATATTTTTGTTGTTAGTGAATTTCCTGACATATTTCTTGAAGAACTTCCTGGTCTACCCCCAGAATGTGAAGTTGAATTCTTTATTGATCTTGAACTGGGTACAAAGCCCATTTCTAAAACCCCATATCGAATGACTCCTATTGAACTTTAGGAGTTAAAAGTCCAACTATAGGAATTGTTAGACATTAGTTTCATTTGTCCTAGTACATCTCCTTGGGGTGCTCCTGTTTTATTTGTAAAGAAGAAAGACGGGAGTATGCGACTTTTTATTGAATACCGGGAATTGAACCATGTCACCATCAAGAATTGGTATCCCCTACTTCGCATTGATGACCTGTTCGACCAGTTGCAAGGAGCATAATTCTTTTCAAAGATCGATCTTCGTTCCGGATATCATCAGCTGAAGATTAAAACTAAGGATATTCTGAAGACTGCCTTCAGAACTATGTATGGGCATTATGAATTCTTAGTTATTTCTTTTGGATTGACTAATGCTCCTGCTACTTTCATAGATATGATGAACCATGTGTTCAAGTAATATTTGGATTAGTTCGTTGTTGTCTTTATTGATGACATCCTCATCTATTCCAAAAGTCGTGAAGATCATGAGCAACATTTGAAGCTGGAACTTCAAAGGCTTCGTGATAACAAGCTATATGCCAAGCTAAAGAAATACGAGTTTTGGCTTGAGGAAGTAGCATTTCTTCGGCACGTGGTGTCAAAACATGGAGTATCTGTTGACCCGGTGAAGATTGAAGCAATACAAAGTTGGGAGCAACCGAAGACAGTGACCGAAGTACGTAGCTTTCTGGGCTTAGTTGGTTATTATCAGAGATTTGTGGAAGGATTTTCTCGAATCGCTACTCCGTTAATTCAGCTAACTCGAAAAGATACAAAATTCATATGGAGCGAGGAATGCGAGAAGAGTTTCCAAGAGCTCAAGAGGAGACTCATTTAGGCACCTGTTCTAACAATACCATCTAGTTTGGATGGATTTGTTATCTATAGTGATGCTTCAGGCAAAGGGTTAGGATGTGTTCTCATGCAATATTTGAAAGTCATAGCCTATGCCTCGCGAAAACTCAAAGAATATAAGAGAATTATCCTACTCATGATCTGGAGTTGGCAGCAGTCGTTTTTGCGTTGAAAATCTAGAGACACTACCTGTATGGGGAGAAAGTGCTACATCGAAAAGGAACTCAACATGCGACAACTAAGTTGGCTCGAGCTGTTGAAAGATTACGACCATAGCATTCAATATCATCCTGGAAAAGTAATCGTTGTAGCTGACGCATTGAGTATAAGATCATATGCGGGTACGAGTGCAATGTTGTTAACACAAAGACCCATTTTATATGACTTGCAAATGATGAAGATAGAGGTAAAGGCTCCAAGTACCCATGTGATGATATCAAACATACGAGTAGAACCGACTTTAATCGATAAAGTTAAAGTTGCCCAAGCCACAGACCCAGAGATGATACGTATGAAGAAGAAAGTACAGGAAGGTATTATTCCAGAAGCAAGAATTGATGAAGAAGGAATACTTCAAATCAACTCCAGACTTTACATTCCTAACGATTCTGACTTGAAGTATAGAATCATGAAGGAGGCACACAACACACCATTTGTAATCCATCATGGGACTACCAAAATGTATCATGATCTTCGACATACATTTTGGTGGAGCAATTTGAAGAGAGAGATCGCGGAGTTTATCTCGAGGTGTTAAGCTATTAACGTGTAAAGGCGGAGCATCAAGTGCCAAAGGGTCCATTGCAACCACTTGAGATTCCAAAATTGGAAGTGGGAACACATTACTATGGATTTCGTTATAGGTTTTCCCAAGGTTTCTCAAGGTATAGATGCGATTTGGGTTATTGTTGATGGATTAACCAAGTCTACTCATTTCTTGCCTATACGTGAGACTTATTCCCTTGAACGTCCTGCTCGTATGTACGTAAATGAGATTGTGATATTGCATGGCATACCAGTATCCATTATTTCAGATCGTGACCCAAGATTCACTTCACGATTTTGGGTTAGATTGCAGAAAGCTATGGGCACAGATTTACAATTCAGTTCGGTATACCATCCTCAAACGGACGGGCAATCAGAAAGGACTATTCAAACTCTTGAAGATCTATTAAGAATATATGTCCTAGATTTCAAAGAGAGTTGAGATAAGTACTTACCATTGGTGAAATTCTCCTACAACAACAGTTATCAAGCAAGTATAGGCATGGCTCCATTTGAGGTGTTGTATGGACGAAAGTGTCACTCTCCAGTATATATGTTGGGACGAGGTGGGTGAAGCAATGTTGTTGGGACCAGAATTAGTACGCATGACTACAGAAAAGATTCAAATGATCCGGCAACGTATAAAGATCTCACAAGATCGACAAAAGAGTTATGCTGAACTTCATCAAAAAGACGTGGAATTTAATATTGGAGATCATGTACTGTTACGTATTGCTCCATGGAAGGGAGTTACAAGATTTGGGAAGAGAGGAAAGCCCAATCCATGATTTGTTGGTCCATTTGAGATTCTTGACCGAATAGGAAATGTGGCCTATAGACTCCTATTACCTCCAAGCATGTCTCGTGTTCATATTGTTTTTTATATATCTATGCTTCGTAAATATGTGAATGACCCAAACCACATAATTGCATTAGAGCCATATGAGATAGCCGAAGATTTAATGTACGAGGAGGTACCTGTCAAGATCTTGGATAGGAAAAAGCATGTCCTATGAACAAAGGTTATACAACAAGTCAAGGTTTTGTGGAGGAACCATGCTATGGAGGAAATGGCCTAGGAGTTGGAATCAGAAATAAAAGTGAGGTACCCTCACCTTTTCGAAACACCAGGTATGTACGTCAATTTCGAGGATGAAATTTCATAAGGAGGGGAGGTTGTAAGACCCCAACTTATTATAAATAAAATTGAATTTCCTCTATTCATTATCTTAAAATAATAAGGAGTTAATTTGATACAATGCTTTGGTTATGGGTGAAATGTGAAAATTTTACAAAATACGCAAGTGGTTATAAAATATTCATTTTTATCGGGGAATATTCGTTTGGTCGTGGAATATTCTTATCGTCGAAGAATATTCGTACGAAGACGCAGCCATTTGTGGGCCCTATAACAGACTAATAGTCAGATGAAGAAAATGACAAGTTTGAATTTTTATAAATAACGACATAATTATTTACGCTATAAACTTTATTGGATTACACGGTGGTTAAAATACGATGAATCGTGTGGTTGACAAGTAGCACACAATATTGCACAGTATTTTTGAATTATTGATTCTTACATAAAAAGACACTACTCAATAATTGTTATAGTAATTACTGTTCAATATTTTATTTTATTGATTCAATAACTGTTGCATTGATATTTTATATTATTGTTGTTTTAATAATTGTCACTACACAATATTTCCCATTATCAGATCAATAATTTATATTATTTTAATAATATTATTAGATAGCATTATTGGCAATGTCTAAGGAAGTTCTGTCTAGGAAAGGGGTCTTGGTAGGGGTCACTAGATGGTGATTATGCTCTAATTTAACAGTAGAAATACGCCAGCTGTCTTCTTTCTTATTATGAACAACATATATTCTAGCTTTTCATAATGTGCGTCCTATAGAGTCTCGCTGCCTAGTTATTTTCTTAATACCATCTACATCATCAGGAAAACTCTTTACAGAATTTGGTGTACCAGCTTTTTTACAAACATACAAACTAGACGACACATTATTAGTACCAGCATGTTTATGACTAATTGCAATTCTAATCTCAAAACCATTTTTTTAGCATACGACCTGTAAAAAAATTCAACTTCTTCCAACTTAGAAAATAATTGACCAACGTATGACATCATTTCAGATTAACTACTTTCAACTTCACTTACAAACTTAGATGTATTTTCATAATTGAAGCTAGCAACACAATCTGAAGAACTTGATACACACCTTTTATGAGCAGGTATGTTGTGTGCCATTCTAAAATAAGAAGGAAGAAAAGCCAAATAATAATTTCAACTTAGACTTGAGATTAAAAGTGGAAAACTACATCAACAAAAAAACCAAAGCTGTAAAAAAGGAAAGAAATATCGAGAGGAAACTAAGACATTATATTTGTGAGAGGAAAGGTTAGAGAGATAATTCAACAACGGAAGAAGGAAGCATGATATTTAATAAAAATTCTCCCTGCAGCTACAGCTTGTAGCGGCATTACATTAAAATCTGTGAATGGTAAAAAGCTTTCACATTGTCATATAGTCGATCACCTTTGTCATAAAGTTGAAAAGGTGGTCAATTTTCCATAAATACCGATCAATTTTGTAAGCCCCTACCGCAAGAGCTTGCAGCGGCAGGGGTGTATTAGATTGTTAGGGGCAGTAATGTAATAAACCATCATTTAAAAATGATAGGGGACTACCACTACAAGCTGTAGTGGCATGGGGAAAAATTGACAAATCTCAGCATTTAAATTTATGGATCAACGGATGTAAACTTCGTTGCTGAATAGTGCCCATAGCAAACGTTTACCATGGATTAAATCCCATATATATATATATATATATATATATATATATATATATACATATGGACTAACATTATTGATTTATGCCTCGATTTAGCCTAGACTCAGGTCCGGAGCATTTATTTTCTTTTGTATATATATATACTTATATATATATATATAACTGTTGTTAAACTCTGTTCGATGAGCCTAGATTTTACATCAGGAGCGTTTATTATGTGTGTGTATATATATATATATATATATATATATATATATAAACTATTGTCGGAATCTGTTCGATGAGCCTGGATTTTACATCCGGTGCGTTTATTGCTTTTCTATTATATATAGCGATAAATCGCTGAAATGATAAACCGAGCTGGGATCGATACATATCTTGTGCGTTTATAGCTTATATATATATTTACATTTCTGTAAGGCCTGGAGTTTACTTCGTGGCCTTTTACTGCTTTATTTACATTCCGTCCAGCCTGGAGTTTACTTCGTGGCGGTTGATCATTTTTACTACTTTATTTATATTTAGTCCCTCCTGGAGTTGACTTCATGGCGGTTGATCGTATATTTCAACTTTATTTACATTTTTGATCCCCTATGGAGGTTCTTCGTGTTGGTTGATCATATGTCTATATATATATTTACCACTTTTATATATTTACATTTCTGATCCCCCATTGAGGTGCTTCGTGATGGTTGATCATATCTATATATATATATATATATATATATATATTTACAGCTTATATATATATAACTGCTAACTGCTTTCATATAAAATGCAGCATCATGTGAACCTAGGAATCATGTGATCACAGATTCAGTCTACTGAATCTAGATTCGGTTCTCGTGATGGACATTTTCAGCTGTAAGCAGCTTGTAAATTATTCACGTTGTTTGAATTTCTTTAGATGGCTTTCATGCCCATGATGAGTTCGGCACTGCTTTATATATTATTTTCTAGAAGTTGTTTCGCATCACAAAATTAAAAGCAATCAAGCTGAACATTTAATAAAATTGAAGTATCAAAGGCCTCAATTACTATTGAGCACGAGGTTTGAAAAACTTCTTTTTCAAAACATCACTGCTATATATTGTTTAAAACTAAATTTTTATATATATTCAAACCTTTGTATATAGGTGAGAACGAGGCATAGCACTACTTCCAAATAAATGCACATTGATCCACACAGACACATATTCATATAACAATTTAATTGAAAAGTGGTGGTAACCGTGGTAACACGGATGTCGGGGGGTGCCTAACACCTTCCCTCTGCATAAGAAAGTCCCCGAACCCTAATGAATCACTATTTTACAGACTCGTTTAGCAGTGTCACATCACTTGGTCAATGTGCAAATCTTTTCTCGGTTGCGTTGGTGCAACCATTTAAAAACACCAACTAGCGACTCTTACAGTCAAATCTTCGACATATAAATGTCGAACCTTTTCACAACTTGTTTTTTCAAAAAAATCTCACCTAACATGAGAACACCAAAAAACAAGAACAGAAGAGGGACAATAAAAATCCTGACGTCGACACAAGATATAAGTGGTCAAAGATTGTTGACCAATCATGAAGTTCTGTTTTCTGGGTTACCCAGAAAACTCAAGAACAGGTTGAGCCAGCTACTTTGACCCGCTTTTCAATCTCTTTCTGTTTGTTGTTTTTATAACTTTTTGTAATAGATTAATACCTTGATATACATACTACATATCTATGACCTTAAGTTGCTTAAACAATTCATTGGATTACTAGATTTAATGGTCAAAATTCGTTAACCGAGCTTCACCATGTTTTCTGGGTTACCAAGAAAACTGATGAACACGCAACCTTTGGCTGTACTTTGACCAACATAAATCAAGACCTTAGAGTTATGCTTTGTCCAAACCAATAATACATATATGTACCTTAACATATAGACTACCAATTACAACAAAAAAAACACAAATCTATTACACAGAATCAGAGATATGAAAGCCACAAAACCGTTGACCAACCATGACCCATCATTGCAGGTTACCCGAAACCCAAAACGACTCTTACGAAAGAACTTTGAGCCTCTATAACTTCTTGTTATATGTAGGTTATAGCGCGAAGTTTGTTTGATGTTGTACTACTGTATGAGTACTATAACATCCATACTTGTCCAACCCCTGAATCATTAACAATAGCAAGATAGATCGTGGTCAAAATGGTCCCTTGACCATGACTGGCCGAAACCCAGAAACTCAAGAACACCTATAGCGACACTTCCTGTCACTGTAGAGCTTTAGCGACAGAGAATAATTGTTTCTTTTAAAACTTAATTAATAAAAAATAGAAATAATTAATAAATAAATTTAATAAATAGTTTTAAAAATTATAATAAATGATTATAATTAACTTTTGATATTTTTACATAAATTAAATAATATATTTTATTTCACTTGGATATTATTTATAATTAATTTAATAATAAAGTAATTAAAATAATTACTTATAAATAATAAATAATTTTGAAAAATAATATTAATGAATTAAAAATCATAATAAATGGTTATAAATTATTTAAAAATAGTAATCAAAGTTTTTATAAAATTTTAAGAAAATATTAATTATTGAAAAATAGAAATAAATGATTTAAAAATTATTATAAGCTTCTAGAAATTATTATAAGCTTCTAGAAATAATTATAATGGATATTTAAATTATCTAAAATATAATAAAGCTTATAAATAGAATTTGACTATTTATCATATTAGTTAATATTCGGTAAAGTCTTTGAACAACGAAAACCATATCAATCTTAACCCGAAGATATGTTGATCTTGTATTTGAGTATTGTTATCAACACTAATGTGTCAGATTTATATGAATGAACATCTTAGGTGTTTATTAATGAATCGAGTAGCATTACTTGATTGATCTCAGCTTAGGCAAGTTTTCTATACCCTAAATTACTTACTCAATTTTACTAAACCCTATTTATTCGTTGAACACGATTTTTATCTTGAAATGTTGTTGATATGATATACTACACCTACACTTGAATTACCTCTTATTGTAAGGTTATTGCTATAGCTTCAGTACAACTAAAAAATAAATTGTTTATCCATATGATATTGTTTATTGAGCATAAACTGTTGTATCAAACCAAATTATTTTTGTAAGACATCCTATACTGGAGCTGGGTATCCCGTAAGGGATCGAGGTTTGGTCAATAATATATTGACATTAATTTGGGTGCATTTGAGCACTAGTAGGATGAGATGCACACTCTTAAGATATTGAATAGGTTGATCCCCTATCTCATATCTAAAATAAAGTTTCTAACTCTATGTGACTGACATAAATAAAAAGTCCATAAATGGTTGAAAACTAAATTCTAGAAATGGTAACAACTATCAGTCAAATTTTGAAATGTTATATTTCTTCAAATCATATATTATTCTAAATATAAAACCTGTTGAGCATGTCATAGCTCACCCTTGAAAAATTATTCCCTTTGCAGTATTAGTTGGTAACCCTGGAACATCTGGAGTAGATAAAGGGAAGCGTCCCTGCTTAGATTAGCTTACATTTTTGTCTAATTGAATGTAATACTTTGTAATAAGAAATTCTTTATGAAGAATCATGTAATCGAACCTCAATATTATGATATATATATATATAACATCGTTTATTTCTACAACCGTGTTTTCTTACATATATAGAAGTAATTTGAATCTTCAATCTAGTTTGAGATCCTTGGGAACTATATATATGAGTGAGGGTATTGATAACATGGATTGTTCATGTTGTTATTAATACTCTGGATTTTGGATAAATAGTTATTATTGATACGATAGTGTAATTCGCATGACATAGACTATACATCTGGGTGAGGGTCTTGGTAGTATGGACTGCTTATGTTATTACTGATACTCTAAATTTTGGATAGATAGATGCTATTCACAAATACAGTTCATATATCCAAGTGAGGGTATACAAACACAATAATAGTTTTCTTGAGAATTTTCATCTGTTATGGGATATTATGAATCTTAGATATATGGGAATTTTATCTAGATATATATTGTATAGTCACTCAATTAGATATAAGCGTATAATCAGATACCATGGGTGTATAGATTTAAATGTGTTATAAATATTGATTCGTAGTAAGCACCATATCAGATACCATGAGAGTATAAATATGGGGGCGTTACAATTTTGGTATCAAAGTTGTTAAGGCTATAGATATAATGAAGAGAAATCTTAGTATATAGTCTTCGAGTTCGTAAAAAATTGAAAGTATACATAAAAATACCATTCAAAATATTATGTTATGTAAATTTTTGTACCAGTATTAAAGGAGCTTTTCTTTTATAGATGGCCAACTCCAATGCTGAAGAAATGGTGATATCAAACAATCCAGCAGAAATTAAGTTAGTTATAGCTAGTGATGCAGAGGATGAAGAATTGCTTCATGATCAACAATTGCTAGATGTTGAGGAAGAGCAAGATCCAGTAGCAGGGCAATTAATGAGAATTGATGAACATGATGAAGCAATGGCATCACTAATGGAGACAACAGAATATGAGAATAATAAAATGCAGTTTAGGGCACACATAGCCGAGGGAATGTTAGAGCATGAGAGAAGAACCAATAATCGACTTAAAATACAACTGCACCATTCATAAATGGGCAGGAAGGAAATACAGTTGAGGCTACTAGAATTTGCTTTTGGTACTCGAGATGTTTTCAATGATTTGCAATACCGAATAGTTCGATATCCGGTGGAAGAGAAGAAAATTGTCTATCTGATAGATCGATCTGTGGTATGGCACATCATCTAGGATTCCTTCGATGATGTTAATGAGTTTTGGAGGATAGTATAGAAGTATAAATGCTCTATATTAGTATGAATAAAGGAGAATTTAAAGTTTGTAATATAGCAAGTAGCATGTGTAAACTACTAAGTTATTTTATACGACTTTTGTGAAAAATGAATAAAAGATATGTTTGTATTATTCAAATTCTTATGTGGAATTTTTGTTGTTATCTTATATAGAATCATGCCGCCAACCAGAAGATCCCAAAGAGAAATAAATAATGATGATAATTCTACCCAACAGTTAGTAGACCTTATGTTAGGAGCCATGAATAGACCCATAACCCAAAACACATCTTTTAAAGATTTCAAATTAGTTGGTCCACCTGAATTCAAAGGTACATCAGAACCTGTCGATGCACAAATCTGTATTTCTGAAACAAAGAAATTTTTCCAACTAACTAATGTCAATAATAATCAAAAGATGACTTTTACAACCTTTTTCTTGAAAAGTAAGGCTAATTACTGGTTGGAATTAACTAAGGGTCGGTTAGAAACTGAAATTGTTCATTGGGATAGATTCAAAGAGTTGTTCTTTGAAAACTATTTTACCCAATCCCTGAAAGATCGTATGGAAGTAAAATGTCTAGAATTAAAATAAGGAGACCTGACTGTAACTCAGTATACAGCCAAGTTCAATGAACTGTCCAGGTTTGCTCGTCACCAAATAACTACTGAACTTAAGAAGACTCGGAGGTATTAGGAAGGTTTGAAACTTTAGATACGAAGTAAATTATCGGTACTCCAAATAAAGACTTTTTCAGAAATACTCGAGAAAGCTTCTATAGCTAAAAGTGAAAATGAAAGTCTCACTAAATTTAATTAGGAAAAGAAGAGTTAAAATGAGAAGGGGAAACATAGGACCGAACCCAGCTCAGGTGGGTTTAATAATAAACGGAAATGGGATAATACTTTTTCCAACAACTTGCGGAAAAAGATGGGTAATAATAATAACTTTACTAATAATAACATTAAACCTTGTTCTACTTGTGGAAAGAAACATAAAGGGGTATGTTTTAATAGTAAATGTTATAATTGTGGACAAACGGGACACATTTCTCCACAGTGGCCTCTCCCAAATAAAAATAAATGTTTCAACTATGGTTCGTCGGATCATTTCTCAAAGAATTGTCCCAAACCCAAGAACTAGGGAGGAAAGGGGAATAGAGTACCGGAGAATAACAATAATTAGTCAACAGTAGCTGCAGTTGGAGTTCAGAATCGACCAACTACAAGAACATTTAATTTGTCGGTGAGGGATGTTGTTGCTTCACAGGACGTGGTGACAGGTATCATCCCGATCAACACTTTAAATACATATATGTTATTCGATTCTGGTGCTACTTGTTCCTTTGTGTCTAATAGTTTTTCTAAAAACCTGAATATACCATGTGAAAATTTAGACAAACCATTTTGTGTAAAAATTGCAAACAACGAAAGGATTCCTGTTAAGATCATATATAGGAACTGTAGTGTGGAGATAAAGGGACACAATTTTCTGTTAGATCTTATACCAATTCAGTTGGGAGAATTCGATGAAATTTTAGGAATGGATTGGTTAGTTAACCATAGCGCGATGATTGATTATCATCAAAAATGTATAAATATTTTGACTTCTTTGAAGTCAAAGATAGTGTTCAACGAAAGTTGTTCACCTAAGCAATCTCGATGTTTGACCATAATTCAGGCAGAAAGATTATTTAGAAAAGGTTGTTTATGATATTTGGCCTATATAGTTGATACTCGATAAGAAGGAGTAAAACTAGATCAAATACTTATAGTTAAGGATTTTTTGGATGTATTTTCAGATGACTTACCAGGTTTACCTCCAGATAGGGAAATTGAGTTTGTCATTGATCTTGCACTGGGAACGACAACAGTTTCTAAGGAACTGTACAGAATGGCACCTGTAGAACTGAAAGAGTTACTTATACAATTACAAGAACTCTTAGATAAAAAGTACATAAAACCTAGTGTTTCACTTTGGGGAGCACCAATATTATTTGTAAAGAGGAAGCATGGAACCATGATGTTATCTATAGATTATAGAGAACTAAATAAATTAACCATTAAGAATAAATATCCTTTACCAAGGATTGATGATTTGTTTGACCAATTAAAGGGGGCCGATCATTTTTCAAAAATTGACCTTAGAACAGGTTATCACCAGTTAAAGGTAAGAAAGGAAGATGTGCCGAAAACAGCGTTTAGGACACGTTATAGACATTATGAGTTCCTTGTAATGTCTTTTGGGTTGACAAATGCACCAGCATTATTTATAGATTTGATGAATCCAGTGTTTAAACCATGCTTGGACAAATTTGTTGTAGTGTTTATCAACGATATTCTGGTATACTTGAAAACACGGGAAGAGCATGTTGAACACTTGAGGATCGTTTTGGAGATATTACAAAAGGAATAACTTTATACAAAGTTCTCTAAGTATTAATTCTAGTTAAAGATAGTTCAATTTTTGGGTCATATTATTGACATGAATGGAATATCAATAGATCAAACTAAGATCGAAATGGTTGTGAATTGGGAACATCCAACAACTCCAACAGAAGTAAGAAGTTTTCTCGGTTTAGCAGGTTATTATCGACAGTTTATTAAAGATTTTTTAAAAATAGCAACCCCATTAACCAATTTAACTCGAAAGATGGTAAAATACCTCCGGACGGATAAATATAAAGAGAGCTTCCAAGAGTTGAACAAGCGCTGTGCAACAACCCCAAATTTCATATAATTTAATTCTCAACATCGGCCATTAATAATACATTTAACCTCTAATTTTACATCATTAAAAAATACTACAACCGTTGAAAATTTGCGGAATAATTAAAATTTTCTATTACAAACTATTCTCGTTCCCAGAACTTTCAACCTTTACATCTAAATATCTCAGAATGATTTTTAATACTACTATTGTTTATATTGCAAAACAATAGTACAATTCGACATTAATACGTTATTCGGAACCTTAAACATGGTTCAAATAATAATAACACAACCAAAGTGTATAAAACTTCAAGTATCACATCTGATTCATGTCTTTCAGGTAACACATAACTTTACCTTGAATCTTGAACCTGCAAAAGTGGTTATTTGCAAGGTTGAGCTCGGAAACCCAGCAAAATCTAACAGTTTTCATGCATCACATAGCACATAATAGCATGCTCAACATATATCTCATAAACATTGAACTAACATAACATACACGTTACATTTCATATAACAAGTATAAAGATTGAGTTCCGTACTCAATCAGCATGCTTTACTCAATCAACGTAGTCATAAGTTGACTTTAACATTTCATACATGCAACATATATATAACAAATCATACTCTTTGCAATAAAGATTTAAAACAATCAAATTCACATAGCAATTAGGAACAGAAAGACTTGCCTTGATCGTTGTTTACCAATAACAGTTTAACAGCTTACAGTTATCTATACTTCACGTGCCTTATACAATTAAATAATCATTCACATCAACTATTAGTCACATAGAAACACATAGTAGTTGTAATGTAAACTTTAATCTACATCTTATAACTCTTCCTATTAATCAATACACAATGATCAACTTGATTGTGTTAACTTTAGACTTATAACTCATTATATTTCTTCTGAGTCAAACTCGAAGTTCATTCAAGTGCTTAAGTTTTGCTAGGAATCATTATTGGTTTTATATTAACCATATTCCATATCTTATAATATTCATTTCAATTGAATGGAAACACTTTTTAAGTTCATTAACACTTGGCACGGCGTTTCGACGTTCATTAGATTACTACTTGGATTCGTTCTCTTGTGTGCTTAGTATGCTTATAGAACTTATCTAATACATCATTTATTAATTTTAAGCATCATTATATTTACTAATATTCATGTTTTATAACTTAGGACAACATCTTTTATTGTTAGGAGCACTACATTTACATATGTGCATTCCCGACGCCCTCTGATTGCCTCCTAATACATATCAGTCCCACAAATGACCATTTTGACCCTTGTTCCCGACCTCAAATTCAAAACCTTAAAGAATGAAAGTTGTAGGTCTATTCGTTCTCGTTCTCGTTTCGGATCATCTTGAATCACCTTAATCGGAGTTCGTATAAGAAAGTTATGGCCGTTCTACTACAGGAGGTCAAAACTGTCCAACCAGTGCCACTTTTCCAAACCTTGGAAGCGAGAAGTGGATGGCCGTGGGCACGAGTTCGGCGTCGGTCTTGGATTCGGTATCCATTGGGCGCGAACTCATTGTCCCATTTTTTTGGCATGGGGCTGAAATTTGGTATTTGGTAGCGAAATTCTGAACACCCAACCACGAAGAACAAAACAAAGCTAATTTTGTTGACTGTATCTTAATTCTAACACCAATTTATCATGTATAACATACATAAATTACACATAAACGTTACCCATCTAATGTATATAGATTAAAAAAATTGAACAACTCTAGAAATTCTTTAATACCATGGTTTAAAGCCCAAAACTCCATGTTCATACACTATTTTCATGTTTTAAACACATTTAGCAAATTCAATCGCCATGACTTCGTTTCTTAACCAAATTGATTCATTCAACTTGCGTCGCTTTCGTTTCTTAACATACTAACATATTCTAACATCAATTTACAGATTATTACACCCATTAGAAAAGAATTTTTGTACTTTCTATGGCCATATCATAAGAACACAAACACTGCTATTTTCTTTTCTTCTTACAATTCAATTTCAACGAATTTGATACTCAAACTGCCCTCAAATATGATAATTCCCAGTATATAACCCATATATGCAAGTATATGTATTACTCTACATAACTATAGTTACAGGGATTATCTCCTATGAAATCAAAACATATAAATTAGAAACAATTATACCTTAAATCCGTGATTATTGAAGCAAATAATATAGAATGACTTCAATTCCTTCCCTTTCCACAGCAAAGCTCTCAATCCCTTAGCAACTTTCTCTGTGTTTTTCCCTTTTTCACACAAACTCTCTATTCTTAGCTTAGGCAAAGAAATAAGACGCGAAGGAAAAATATACTGGCCTTCCCCACGCAGTCTTTCAGTTAAAGAACAAAAGACGCGTCAGTTGAATAATGCCAAAGGCCATAAGGCCCTATTTGGCGACCAAAACTCCCCCCAAATCAGATTATTATTATATCCTTTATATTATATAGTTTTTTTCCCTGTCACACATTAATTTAGTCAAGTTATATAACCTTAGTTTAGTTAGTCTCAATAACTTATAATAATAAGAATCTTATTATTATTGATAAATAATTATATATCTAAATTAATTAATAACTTAGAAACGTCACTTTATTTAATTTATTTATTTCCATTAAATTAAACAATTCATTTTATTTAATTATCTTCTTAAATATTAAGCAATTGATTTAATTTAATTATTTCCTTCAATTAAATCCATCGGATAAAATTATCAATACTCAATTTAATTAACATTAATTAATTTAGTTACTAAATTAATTCACCACAACTCATCAATTATTTATTTTCCTCGATAAATAAATTATTTAAAATATTTATTTAATTCAATAAATATTTAAAATAATTACCAAATTCAATTAATTTCTTCAATAGTTAACTTAACTATTAAACCTCACTTTTCCAATACATGAATATATAATTCTCTTCACACTATATCATATATTTCAACATATAAAGCACGTATATATACATACTCAAACTCAAAACATCTCATAATAAGAATTTTAATTATTAAATTCCTATTTTAATAACTTATAAAAATTCGGGTTGTCACACGCTGAGCATGGCTCCAGTGTTGTCCTTATCGGATGATACAAGAGGCCTTGTAGTATATAATGTTGCATCACACAGAGGTTTAGGGTGTGTTCTGATGCAACATGGGAAAGTGATTGCTTATGCATCACGACAACTCAAAGATTATGAGAATAGGTATCCTACTCATGACCTAGATTTAGCTTCGATAGTTTTTGCACTAAAGATTTGGAGACATTACTTGTACAGGGAGAAGTGCAAAATATATACAGATCATAAAAGTCTAAAATATATTTTTACACAAAAGGAATTAAACTTAAGGCAGAGAAGATGGTTAGAACTGATAAAGGATTTTGATTGTGAAATCTTATATCATCCCGGTAAAGCTAATGTCGTAGTTGACGCGTTAAGTAGAAAGAATAAAGAAAAGTTTAACGCAATAACCACCAATGATAGGTTAATAAAAGATTTTGAAAAATTTGAAATTGAGGTGGGATGTCCAACTACCTCTACCCAAAAATTATTCATTTTGGAGGGAGTTTTGTCTCTACTTGATAGAATCAAAGAGATACAGGCAAAGGATGAAGAATATCATAAGTGTAAGTCTAATATAACTCATATTAAGTATAACAAATTCAGAATAGACAAGGAGGGAATAATAAGATATGAATATAGAATTTGGGTTCGGTTAAATCAAGCCTTTAAAGATGAAATCTTAAGTGAAGCTCGTAATTCTAAATTTACCATTCATCCTGGCAGTACTAAAATGTACAAACACTTAAGTCGACACTTTTGGTGGTCGAATATGAAAAGAGAAATAGCCGATTGGGTAAGCAAATGTCTCACGTGTCAAAGGGTTAAGGCTGAACATCAAAAGCCTTACGGTTTACTTCAACCCTTACCAATTCCTGAGTGGAAGTGGGAACATATAACCATGGATTTTGTGGTAGGCCTTCCAGTTACACAGAAGGGCTATAATGTTATTTGGGTAATAGTTGACCGTTTAACCAAATCTACTCACTTTTTACCAATTAAAGTTACCCATAACTTAGACCACATTGTCAAGCTGTACATTAATGAAATCATATCTAGGCATGGAGTACCTGTTTCTATTATATCAGATCGAGACCCACGTTTTTACTTCAAATTTTTGGAAGAGCCTTCAGAAACACTTAGGAACACAATTAAGATTGAGTACAACTTATCACCCTCAGACTGATGGACAAAGTGAGAGAACCATACAAACATTAGAGGATATATTACGAACATGTATCATCGATTTTAAAGGAAGTTGGGAAGATCAATTACCTTTGGTGGAATTTGCCTACAACAATAGTTATCATGCTAGTATAGGTATACCAACATATGAAGCCTTATATGGGAGAAAATGTAAAACACCTTTGTTTTGGGATGAAGTCGGGGAAAGGCAAATGTTAGGACCTGAAATAATTCAACAAACTACTAAAACCATCAAAATTATATGTGAATGATTACAAACATCTCAAGATCGACAAAAGAAATACGCTGATCCACATCGTCAACAACGAAACTTTAGCGTAGGAAGCCATGTATTCTTGAAAGCATCTCCTTGGAAAGGCAAGATACATTTTGACAAGAAAGGAAAACTAAGTCCGACATTCATTGGATCTTTTGAATTTTTAAGGAGGATAAGTGAAGTTGCTTATAAAATAGCACTACCTCATGAATTGAACCATATTCATAATGTGTTTCATGTGTCCGTATTACGACCATACAAACCTAATTATAAGCACGTTATAAATTATGAGCCAAACCAAATTGAAGAAGATCTTTCTTATGTAGAAGAACTTGTGCAGATCTTCGACTATAAAGAGCAAGTCTTGAGAAATAAATTGATAGCATCGGTCAAAGTGATATGGAGGAATCAGAATGTTGAAGAAGCTACATAAGAGCTCGAAGATAAAATGTGAGAGAACTATCCCCAACTGTTTACTTAACATGTACTGTAATTTTGAGGGCAAAATTCTTATTAGTAGGGGTGAATATAAAAACCCAAACCCCAATAAGACTCGGTTATATAAATTAAGTTATATTAATAAAATCTATCCATTCTGATAGTGTTGTGTTAATATATACTCTATTTAATAATTTTGGTGAAATAATTTTTTGTCTGAAATTTGACGTGCTTGACACCTCGTGCTTAAAAACATAATTTGTAAACCCTAACCCTAATTAGCTAAACTAAACCCTAATTAGATCATCCCAACACCTAATCACGATTATTAAACTTTAATTAGGTACTAATAAAAATCATTAAACAACCATAATCATTAAAAACAAAACCCTAATCAAGATTAGTGAGGATTAGGGCATAATTAAGCTACTAATTTGGCTAACTAGCTCACAAGTAGGGTGAGAGTCATCTACACAAGTCCCAAAACATCACATGACATGCTTCAAAACTCCCAAGCATTAGAAGAGTTATAGATTAGATCTTTTAGGAGGCAAGTAGTGAAAGTAGTATGCATACAAGCCAATCATGTTTGATGATAAAGCATATACTTTGTAACAATCTTATTCATTTATTAATAAAAGTATTAATTTATTAAAGGCTTTTAATTATCTATATGATGCTGTTTTATAATATGTGATAAACCCATAGTTTTAAGCAATGCTTTTAGAATAATGATGATGATCATTCTAATGAGATCTAAATTCTTAGAAAGCCTAAAACTAAAATAGTTCCCAATCATTGGATTACTAAATTGGGGATTAGTGAATCCGGATAGATTGGTACATACGTTGCTTGCTCATTGGATGAGGATGATTGATCTCATGATCATTTGTGTGGAGACACTAAAGCAAGTATGTAGGTGCTTATTAGAGAATAAGTTCACTGAACGTGGCTCGCTAAGGAATACCTAATGGAGTTTTATTTGTCTGTCAATAGGAATTTCTGTAGTGATAGTAGTACAAGTGATCCTTGGACTTGAGATCATCATAGTATCTTGTGTATGATGAGTTATACTTTGACTTATTCCTTAAGACCCTTAGGGTATATCAAAGGGTATGCTTGGGTATAATAAGTTGTACATGGAGATAATGTATGATCGATAAAGAATCTACCACTTCTAATAAAAGAAGAGAAATGTCCTATGTGATTCGATAAATGACAACCCAGTAGTCCTTGGTCAAGGCAGAATGAAATTAGAAAGGAGTTTCTAATTTGCATTATTTGGAGTTGTGCATTTAAGAGTCGAAATACATATAATTAAATAAAATAAGACTTGCAGTAATTCCATGTCTTATATTTAATTGGGACATTGTATGGTAGAAGGATTGAATTGCACTGCAGTAACTATTTACTCAAAGGTTCTTTTATGATTAATGTTGAAATCTATATTATACGGAAAGTCGTTAATCGCTAGGGAGGCTTATCCCTATTGTAGAATAAATATTATTTAAATAAATTAATTATTTAATTTATTTATTTAAATAAGATTAGAATTGTTCTAATTGATTTATTCACAATAGGTTTAATATGGAGAACCTAAAGGGTCACACCATAAAAGGAAGAATAATTATTTAAGAAGTTAATGGCATAATCGTAATAATATGTTAAGTATATTTAATTTAATCTATGGTGATAGAATAAATTAAATAGCTTAATATTTATTATTTAATATTTTAGAAATATTAAATATAAATTAATAAGAGGAGTCTTATTAATATTATTACAATTATTATTATTTTAATTTCTAAAAGAGTTTAGGAATTAATTTAATATAAGTACTCTCAAATATTCCTAATTGTATTAGGAAGGAAAATTAGTTAAAGGAGTTTAATTAATTATCCCTAATAAGATTAGGAGATTAATTAATTAAAAGAATTTAATTAATTAATTAAAACCCAATTCCTTAATTGTTAAGGTGGGTTGCCCACATCTATAAATAAGAGGAGTCTTATTATGGGTGGGATGGGTTGTTGACTTTAACAAGTAACGTAATAATTCCAAGTTGTTGGGAGTGTGCCTTTTCTATAGAGATGAAAACTAGGGTTAGCCATAACACCCATCTTCTTGAATTTTATTCTTCCTTGGTGGATCACCTCTAGAGGCCAAACATTTGGGTGGCTAACGTTGATCAAAGGAAGGAACCAAACCCGAGTGGATTCAAGATTGAAGCGAAAGGATTTGGAGGTGAACTTGTACACGAGGAAGCTCGATCTTCAAGGGTATGATTTATTCTTTATCTTTTCGTTTAATTAATAATTATGCATAAAGGATGATCCGGGTATATGGTTTGTAAATTTTTAAACTCGATTTTACACGCTTAGCATTTTTTATGCAATTTGATTACAAGCATATGAATATTACAAACCTAATGGTGGCATCGAGCCAAACCTTTATGCGAATTATTAATTGTTTTAATTTGATATGTATATTGATATGTGTTTAGAACAATTTTTTGGGCATAATTTTATTATATAAATTTAAAAAAAAAAAAAAAAAAGGTGCCGAGTTTTTTTTTTTTTTTTGAAAAAGTCTATACATGCAATTTAAAGATCCGAGATTTCAAAATATATGTTGCTAACATCTAACGTGGGTATGAGAATGACTAAGGGATCATTAGGTTTTAAGAAAAAAAAAAAAGTCTTAGGTCTATTGCTTTGATTTGATTTAAGTAGTGAATCACGTGGCTAATTTTTTTTTTTTTTTTAACAAGGGTATCGTGCTTGATTTCATATCTAGTCATTAGAATATATATATATATATATATATATATATATATATATATATATATATATATTTGGTTATATATATATATATATATAGTTATATATATATATATATATTATTCTTAATAATTTTAGAATTAAAATAAAGTTTATTTTAATTTTAAAATAAAAGTTTATTTTAATTTTAAAATAAAAGGGTTTATTTTAATTTTAAAATTAGAATTTCATGCTAACTAATTAGAGTTGGAATTGGATTCCATGATAACTAATTGGAGTTGAAATTGTATTCCATCTTTCTAAATAAAGGAGTCTATTTAGATATGAAATAGATTTCATATTATTCAAAATAAAAGAGTTTATTTGTGAATAGGAAAGAGAATCCATGTTTCCTTAAATAAAGGAGTTTATTTAGATATGAAATAAGATTTCATATTATTCAAAATAAAAGAGTTTATTTGTGAATAGGAAAGAGAATCCATGTTTCCTTAAATAAAGGAGTTTATTTAAATATGAAATAAGATTTCATATTATTCAAAATAAAGGAGTTTATTTGTGAATGAAAAAGAATATCCGTGTTTCCTTTAATAAAAGTTTTTTTTTTACATGGAATTGGATTCCATAATTAATTAAAATAAAAGAGTTTATTTTAATTAAAGATTTTTTTTTACTTGGAATTGGATTCCATAATTAATTAAAATAAAAGAGTTTATTTTGATTAAAGATTTTGATTAAAATAAAATAGTTTATTTTATTCAAAATTAAATAAATTAAAATAAAATAGTTTTATTTTGATTTAAATTTGGATTAAAATAAAGGAGATTATTTTGATTCAAAATTAGATTTTATACTAACTAAATTTGCCCATTAAATGATATCAATATATATATTAAATGTTTATTATTCATAAGATGAATATTATTTATTGATGCATATGGTGATGTGTATGATAATAAATGGGATTGATTATGGACTATTGACCAATGTGATTGGATTTTATTTTAGTTGGATGCATGAATGTATGAGTTTTTATTAAATGGGAATTCTGTGTACCTCGTCTTCTCTAATTTTTCTTAATGTAAATTCTATCTCCTCCTATGTACTTCCCTTCGATCACGATCAAGGTTTCTATTTATTTTAAAATAGTTTTGTAATAGGAATAATTAGAATTATTTTGAAAAATTGGAGATCAAGGAGCAAGGAGAGGAGCTTGAAAGACACGTTTGTAATGGAGCAGGGGGTTTAAATGTAATAGTTATATTTAAATATTATTTCTTGCACCCCTAGGGTTTGACCTTTTTGGTTCACTTGATGGCTCTAGTGAACCAAACTAGAATAAAAGTCCATAATCAATCCGGGTAGAATATAGTATTCTATATGTGCATGCTTATACTATATATATTATATATTATGCAAACATGCTTCGCATGTTAATTAATACGCGTATTTTATATATATATATAAATGCGCGCTAAACAAGATGAGACAAATTAATAACAAACCCCTCAATTTTTATATTAAGTCCTAAGCGTTCAATGAGATTTGGAATATCGAGCGTCGCCTTCTAGCATGATAAAATTAATAGAGTATTAAATATTTAATATGAGTTTGTTGTGTCACCAAAAGGCAAGTATTAAGTATTTAAGATGTTAATTTATCACATTTGATGCTTATAAAGAAAATTGAACAATATTGTTTTGTTGTGTCACCACGAGGATGATATTTTTCTTTTTTGAATATATGGAGTGCTAGGTCGGACTTAACTTGGATAATTTTGATTCGGATGTGCCACCACTTGATCAAAATAATCTAAGAGGCAAAAGAAAAGGAGTTGCATAGTTGATGTAATTGACAAAAGTTGTCTACCTATTTATTTATATATAGTTTGTTGTGTCACCACAAGGCTATATACATTTGAAATGGGATCCTTATTCTCACTAGCAAATCTTTAATTAGATTTTGCTTAGAACTATATAAGTGAGGGTAATATAGTTTGAAGAAAATAGTGGGAGATACCAATTTAAAATAAGACCTAATTTATTTTGGTAATTAATAATAGAATGTATGTTAAAATGTTGTTAATTACAAATTCATTTACAGAATTTTACAATGTCTAAAATTACTATCATCATGAAGCATATTAGATGCTAAATTAATCGAATCAATTAAAGCGGATTGGTTAAGGAATTTGAGAATAGTTCTCATAGGTGAAAAGCTATCTTATGTCCTTAATACGCCTATCCCTGCGCAATGGTTGCGCATAATGCCTCGAGGAAGAGATTGCTACTTTTAGAAAGTGGCAAAATGGTGCTGATTGGCTCAATGCATCATGCTCGCATCCATGAGTAACGAGCTTCAAACACAAGATGAAACTATGGATGCTCTTACTATATTCCCGCACATCAAGTAGTTGATAGCGAGGAAAGTAGGGACCGATAGATATCGATATCTAAGGAGCTCTTCCGATCTAGAATGGCCAATGGCACTATAGTATGCAGAAAAAGTTCTTAACATAATCAATTTGATTGATCAATTAGACAACTGGTTTTGTCATGGATGGAGAGTTGAGCCAAGATTTGATCTTGCACTCACTCCCGGACTCCTTTCACAATTGTTGTGAATTTTTCATATGAACAAGCTAGATATCACCTCATTGATTTGCTTAACATGTTGAAAAATGTTGAGAGTCACTTTCAACCAAGAAAGATCAAGTCTTCTTGGTAGGGGCCAAAGGATCTTTCAAAAGAAGAATGATTCAAAGAAGGTAAATAGAAAGGCAAAAACAAAGGATAATAAGAACAAAAGCGATCACGGATAGCAAAGGAGTTTGCTTCCACCGCAATAAGCCCGGACCTTTGAAAGAAAGCTGCAAGAAGCATCTTGCAGAGGCTAACCAAAGAAGCTTAGTGAAGTTTTGGTTACAAATACAAATTTGTTCATGATTTAAAATAATTTTTCTTTAAGTCGAGGTTCTACTTGGGTATTGGATACTGAGCTTTGGTTATCATAAATATAGATTTATGAAGGACCAAGCGTAAGTAGAAAGTTAAACAAAGATAAGTAATCCTATATGTGGAAAATGATGCAAAGGTTTACGCATTAGCTATAGAAACTTATAGTTTAAGATCGCCTACGGGCAAATCTATTAAGTCGATAAGTTGTTATTGTATTCCAGTTCTTGTTAAAAATATTATTTCCATTTTATTGTTGGACAATGAAATCTTTGGTATTATAATTAAGAACAATTGTTGTTCTATTTATAATAATAATGTTTTGTATAGAACCGGAATATTACTAATAAATTTTGTATACTTGACTTACATGAAAATAATTTTGCATATTGAACAAACTAGTATAAGAAAAGGAGATGGTCATTCAAAGAGTTGAATGTGTGTATTTGCTAAAATACAAGTGTGAATTATTTGAAAGGTTCAAAGAATTCAGAAGTGAAACAAATTGGCAATGTATTAAGATTCTTTGATTAGATCAAGGAATAAATACTTGTGCAATAAGTTTCTAGATCATCTCAAATAGTTTTCTCATAGTGGACACATCCTGATATGCAATAATTGATTGATGTATCTGAATGAAAAATCGTACCTTGTTGGACATGGTACGGTCCATAATGATTTTACCAACATTTCAGTATCCTTCTAGGATAATGTCCTAGAAATGGCTGCATATCTACGAAAATGGTAACCTCAAAATCCAGCCTCAAGACTTCATAAAAGTTATGGACAGGGAGGATTCCTAATCTTAAGTATGTTAAGATAAGGGGTTGTCCAACTTATGTGAAACGGTTTCAAAAGGATAAGCTTGGGACAAGTTTTGACAAGTGTCGATTTGTGGGACATCCTAAAGTAAGTTTAGGGTATATGTTCTATAATTCTACTTAGCAAAAGGTGTTTGTTACGAAACACGCTGCCTTCTAAGATAAAGGCGTTTATCATTGAAGGGGCTAGTGGGAGGATAATAGATCTTGAAGAGTTCAAGAACCACAAAACACTATAAGTCAAATAAGAGGAACACGTAGATAGACCTATTTATTACAACCCAATCGTAAATCGAAATAGTCTAGAAGATACCCAGGAGGTATGGATTCATCATGGATGATGATGATGAGGTACACATCATAGAAGATGATGATCCAGTTACATACGATGAGGTAAGTGTTGTAGACACTCAGAGAAATGGATTGAAGCAAGCTTCTCAAATATGGAACATTCGTTTTGATGAGGCAATCAAAAAGTTTGATTTTATCAAAAATAAGAATGAACCTAGTGTGTACAAAAGGGTCAGTGGGAGCATTGTGAAATTTCTAGTATTATATGTTGATATACTACGGATGAGAAATTACATACCAATGCTACAATCAGTAAAGATAAAGTTGTCTAAACATTCCTTCATGAATGATTTGGGAAGAGTATCGTAATTGGGGATATAAATCTATATAGATAGATTTAAAAGATGCTCAGCTTAACCCAAGGAACGTATATTCATTTGATGCTAAAGTAGTTTAGCAAGGCAAACTCCAAGAGATGTCTCATGTCGATGAGCTATGGAGTGTATCTCTCTTAATAGTCCCCACAGACTCCTGAAAAGAGAGGTCGCATGAATGACAATCATGTATGCAATGAAATATACGAGACACGATGTTGATCCATCATATATCGGAGAAGTTCACTATGAGTCAGTGAAAAACATCTTAAAGTGCTTAACCGGCACTAAGGATGTGATCATATTCATGGTGGGTCTAAATTAAAACTAGAGGGCTTAACAGACTCAAGTTTTTCAGACAGACCAAGACAACAGAAAATCCACTTTAAGGTAAAGTGTTACCTTGAACAGTGGTGTAGTGAATTGGAAAGGTTCCAAATAGCAAAGAGTTGCTGGTTTAGTAATAAAGACAAAGTATATAGCTATAAATGAAGCTGCAAGTTGATTGTTTGGATTAAAAGTTCATTACGTAACTAGGAATAGTTCTAAGTCTCATCTTGGATCTAAACATGTGTTGTGGCACTTTCATTTGATTATTAGAATCATTGAAAGATGGGAAATCACTATAGAGATAGTGGACTCTCATGAACAACATTACATATCCATTTCTTGAAGCTTATCCAATGTGGCAGGATAATCGTCACTTAGAGAAGAAGAGTATGAGTTACCATGACGATTGGCTTTAGTGCAAGTGGGAGATTGAAAGTAGTATGCATACAAGCCAATCATGTTTGATGATAAAGCATATACTTTGTAACAATCTTATTCATTTATTAATAAAAGTATTAATTTATTAAAGGCTTTTAATTATCTACATGATTACTGTTTTATAATATGTGATAAACCCATAGTTTTAAGCAATGCTTTTAGAATAATGATGATGATCATTCTAATGAGATCTAAATTCTTAGAAAGCCTAAAACTAAAATAGTTCCCAATCATTGGATTACTAAATTGGGGATTAGTGAATCCAGGATAGATTGGTACATACGTTGCTTTGCTCATTGGATGAGGATGATTGATCTCATGATCATTTGTGTGGAGACACTAAAGCAAGTATGTAGGTGCTTATTAGAGAATAAGTTAATCTGAGCGTGGCTCGCTAAGGAATACCTAATGGAGTTTTATTTGCTGTCAATAGGAATTCTGTAGTGATAGTAGTACAAGTGATCCTTGGACTTGAGATCATCATAGTATCTTGTGTATGATGAGTTATACTTTGACTTATTCCTTAAGACCCTTAGGGTATATCAAAGGTATGCTTGGGTATAATAAGTTGTACATGGAGATAATGTATGATCAATAAAGAATCTACCACTTCTAATAAAAGAAGAGAAATATCCTATGTGATTCGATAAATGACAACCCAAAGAGTCCTTGGCGAAGAGCAGAATGAAATTAGAAAGGAGTTTCTAATTTGCATTATTTGGAGTTGTGCATTTAAGAGTCGAAATACATATAATTAAATAAAATAAGACTTGACAGTAATTCCATGTCTTATATTTAATTGGGACATTGTATGGTGGAAGGATTGAATTGTACGGTAACTATTTACTCAAAGGTTCTTTTATGATTAATGTTGAAATCTATATTATCTGGAAAGTCGTTAATCGCTAGGGAGGCTTATCCCTATTGTAGAATAAATATTATTTAAATAAATTAATTGTTTAATTTATTTATTTAAATAAGATTAGAATTGTTCTAATTGATTTATTCACAACCGGTTTAATATGGAGAACCTAAAGGGTCACACCATAAAAGGAAGAATAATTATTTAAGAAGTTAATGGCATAATCGTAATAATATGTTAAGTATATTTAATTTAATCTATGGTGATAGAATAAATTAAATAGCTTAATATTTATTATTTAATATTTTAGAAATATTAAATATAAATTAATAAGAGGAGTCTTATTAATATTATTACAATTATTATTATTTTAATTTCTAAAAGAGTTTAGGAATTAATTTAATATAAGTACTCTCAAATATTCCTAATTGGATTAGGAAGGAAAATTAGTTAAAGGAGTTTAATTAATTATCCCTAATAAGATTAGGGAGATTAATTAATTAAAAGAATTTAATTAATTAATTAAAACCCAATTCCTTAATTGTTAAGGTGGGTTGCCCACATCTATAAATAAGAGGAGTCTTATTATGGGTGGGATGGGTTGTTGACTTTAACAAAGTACGTAATAATTCCAAGTTGTTGGGAGTGTGCCTTTTCTATAGAGATAGAAAACTAGGGTTAGCCATAACACCCATCTTCTTGAATTTTATTCTTCCTTGGTGGATCACCTCTAGAGGCCAAACATTTGGGTGGCTAACGTTGATCAAAGGAAGGAACCAAACCCGGTGGATTCAAGATTGAACGCGAAAGGATTTGGAGGTGAACTTGTACCTGAGGAAGCTCGATCTTCAAGGGTATGATTTATTCTTTATCTTTTCGTTTAATTAATAATAATGCATAAAGGATGATCCGGGTATATGGTTTGTAAATTTTTTAAACTCTGATTTTACACGCTTCCGCATTTTTTATGCAATTTGATTGCGCACATGAATATTATAAACCTAACAAGTAGGTGGAAAAACCAAAAAGCCAAGTTAGGAAATTCTATAAAAGGAAACCCTAGCTTAGACCAAACCTATGAAAATTATAAGCCAATACACTCATACAACCTGCTTATACAAGCCCTGGTGATAACTACAACAAATTTAGAGGCCAGAAATCCAAAATCAAGTAAGAAAGGTGCAAACCCTAATTTTTAGCTAGATCTTTGATGCTTTGTTCAAATTATTGTTTAGATGTTTAGAATTATGTTATTGTATGTTAGGAAGTATGTTAGGCTGATAGAACATGTTTTCATAACATCTAGATGCCTCAAATTAGTGCTTTTAGTAATCGGAAAATTTTGGAAAAATAAGCCTGATAGCCGAATGTCAGAGCTTATAGATTCGTGTATGTTAATAGTTAGGTCTGTTAATTGTATGTTATTTGTAGTCTGATATGAGGTCTTTAATCTGGAAAAGAAAATAGGTTCATTAGAACCATATATTTCAAGATATAAGTGGTCAAAGATGGTTGACCGATCATGAAGTTCTGTTTTCTTGGTAACGTAGAAAACTCGGGAACAGGTTGAGTCGGCTACTTTGACCAGCTTTTCAATGGCTTTCTGTTTGCTATTTTTATAACTTTTTATAATAGATTAATACCTTGATATATATACTATATATCTATGACCTTAAGTTGCTTAAACAATTCATAGGATTACTGGAATTAATGGTCAAAAGTCGTTAACCGAGCTTGACTAAGTTTTCTAGGTTACCAAGAAAACTGATGAACACGAAGAACAGCCTTTGGCTGTACTTTGCCCAACATAGATCGAGACCTTATAGTTATTCTTTGATCAAACCAGTAATATATATATATATATATATATATATATATATATATATGTACCTTGACATATAGACTACCAATTAGACTACCAATTATAACAAAAACAACACAAATCTATTACACATAATCAGAGATATGAAAGCCACAAAACCGTTGACCGACTATGACCACTGTTTTGGGTTACCCAGAAACCCAAGAACAGCTCTAACAGTTACTTTGAGCCTCCATAACTTCTTGTTATATGTAGATTATAGCACGAAATTTGTCTGATGTTGTACTACTGTATGAGTACTATAACATCCATACTTGTCCAAACCCAGAATCATTAATAGTAGCAAGATAGATCGTGGTCAAAATGGTCCCTCGACCATGACTGGTCGAAACCCAGAAACTCAAGAACACCTATAGCGACACTTCCTGTCACTATAGGGCTTTAGCTACAGACAGTAATTGTTTTTTTTAAAAATTAATTAATAAAAATTAGAAATAATTAATAAAAAAAATATAAAAACAGTTTTAAAAATTATAATAAATGATTATAATTAAATTTTAATATTTTAAATAAATTCAATAAATATTTTATTTTATTTGGATATTATTTAAAATTAATTTAATAATAAATTAATTTGAATAATTACTTATAAATAATAAATAATTATTGAAAAATAATATTAATGATTTAAAAATCATAATAAATGGTTATAAATTATTTAAAATAGTTCAAAAAATTTATAAAATTTTAAATAAATATTAATTATTTTAAAATATAAATAAATGATTTAAAAATCATTTAAAGGATAAATAAATACTTAAAAATTATTATAAGCTTTTAGAAATTATTATAATGGATATTTAAATTATTTAAAAATAATAAAGCTTATAAATAGAATTTTACTATTTATCATATTAGTTAATATGGTAAAGTCTTTGAACATCGAAAACCATATCAAACTTAACCTGAACAAATATTGATCTTGTATTTGAGTATTGTTATCAATACTAATGTGTTAGATTTATATGAATGAACATCTTAGGTGTAACGACCCCAAAATTCATATAATTTAATTCTCGACTAAGGTCGTTAATAATACATTCAACCTCTAATTTTACATCATTAAACGATAATACAACCATTGAAATTTTTAGAATAATTAAAATTTTCTATTACAAACTATTCTCGTTCCTAGAACTTTCAACCTTACATCTAAATATCTCAGAATCATTATAAAACTACAAGAGTTTACATCGCAAAACGGTATTACAATTTAACCTTAATACATTATTCAGAACCTTAAACATGGTCTAAATAATAATAACTCAGCCAAAGTATATAAATCTTCAAGTATCACATCTGATTAATATCTTTCAAGTAGCACATAACCTTACCTTAAATCTTTAACTTGCAAAAGTGGTTATTTGCAAGGTTGAGCTCGACAGCCCAGCAAAATCTAACAGTTTTCTTGCATCACATAGCACATAATAACATGCTCAACATATATCTCATAAACATTGGACTAACATAACATACATGTTGCATTTCATATAACAAGTATAAAGATTGAGTTCCTTACTCAATCAACATTCATTATTCAATCAACGTAGTCATAAATTGACTTTAACATTTCATACTTTCAATATGTATATAGAACATATCATACTATTTGCAACAAATATTTAAAACAGTTCATCATCAAGTTCACATAACAAATAGGAACTAAAAGACTTGTCTTGATCGTTGTTTACCAATAATAGTTGAACATCTGACAGTTATCTGCACTTCACGTGCCCTACACAATTATATAAACATACACATCAACTATTAGTCATATAAAAACACATAGTAATTGTAATGTAAACTCTACTCCACATCTCATAATCTTTCCTATTAATTAGCACATAATGTTCAATTAGATTGTGTTAACTTTTCGACTTATGTAATATTCGAAATTCATTCAGGTGTTTAAATCTTGCTAGGAATCATTATTGGTTTTATATTAAACCCATTTCATATTTTATAATATTCATTTCATTTGACTTAAAACACTTTTTACGTTCATTAACACTTATCAAGGCGTTTTGACGTTTATTCGTCACATGCCCTATTTGTCTCTCTTGTGTATGCTTATTATGCTTCTATAACTTATCTAATAAATTATTTATTAATGTTAAACATCTTTATGTTTACTAACATTCTTGTTTTATAACTTAGAAAAACATCTTTTATCGTCAGAAGCACTACACATGCATATGTACATGCCCGACGCCCTCCGATTACCTCTAAAACACAATAGTCTTAACGATGACCATTTTGACCACTGTTCCAGACATCAAATTGAAAACTTAAAGAACAAAAGTTATAGGTCTATTCGTCCTCATTCTGAATCATCCTGAATCACCTCAATCGGAGTTCGTATGAAAACGTTATGCTCATTTTAGTAAAACATGTCCGGTCAGTTTTTTTTAAAATTTGGCTAGACAGACTACCACACCCCCCCCCCCCACCGAGGTGGGGGTTTTTGTACTAGGGGTCCCATCGGGGCGGGGGTCCCTTCTACTAATTCGTAAATTTTCATACAAAACAATATAGAAAGCCAAATTAGGCCTACAAACTCCTTACTAAAAACCATACCAACCTACCCAAGGTGTAATATGTTTACAAAAATATAAAATAATATTCCTAACACGTTTCTACCAACATAAACAACATAAACATCAAAGATTACAACCTTTAATTTCACTATTTCTATTATTTCTTCTTCTTTTGACATTCATAGGGAAATTCTTCACTGTGAATTCGTTTTACATTCGTTTTGACTCGTTCAACTTGGGTTGTTTTCGTTTTTAAATAAACTAACAATATCCATCATCAATTTCAGATTATATCATGACTTCATCATAAATTTTGATTCCAAAATAAGCACTAATGTATATATATCATAAAAACTCAATTTCTTCACTTTCAAACATGCTTTCATGAATTCGATACTTCAAAAATCATCTATAGACAACATATAACAGATTATGTAATCCCAATACACATAAAACTAATTTCTCAACAAATTAACCATAGAACTTCAATTACAGAGAACTTAGAAAACAAAACTAAGAACTCGAAACTTTAATCTAGATTGCTTACCTTTAATTAGCTAGATGATTAGAGAAGCTTGATTAATCTTCTTCATCTTCTTTGATTCTCAAATTTTTCTTTCCAAATTATAGAGAATTATCTCCCTTTCTCTATTTCTCTCTTTTGTGTTCTTAATCTTAGAAAAATAAGTTACGTATATTTACTTAGCCCTCAGTTACACAATCCAATAGTCTCAGCAGTTATAGAATACAAAGGGGTCTCTAGGCCATGTTTGGCTAGAACCTAAAATCCCTTTTTTAATTTATTTTAATACTCCTCTATTATATGGTACATTTGTCACACTTAACCAAACCAATCTTATAATTTCATATTAAGTTGCATTGTGTTTATTAATAACTTAATTTATCAAATCACTCCTTATCAATATAATAAATATATTTAATAAATCATTCATCCTCTAATTTAATTATTTAATTAAATTAGAGCATTGTCATTCCATTAGCTTAATAAAATACGCACCGATTATAAAATTATTTATCATCAATTTACTTAATATCAACATACATGAATAAATTATTTCATAATAATTTCCATCAAATAATTACTTTATTTAATAAATATCTCAACTAAAATATTTATTTTACTTGATAATTATCTTAATTGTTTATAAAATTCACAATTAAATTACATTAACATATTACATTTATATGTAACACATTACCCTCTCATTTTATTAAAATAAATATATTTACATTAATTCACTATTTTAATTAAGTGAAATACTCTCAATATTTATGAAATTTAATCCATAACAATTCCATTGCCAATAAGGCATGATAATCAAATTATATTATTTTACACTCAAACTCAAAACATCTCATAATAAGAATTTTAATTATTAAATTTCTATTTTAATAACTTATAAAAATTTGGGTTGTCACATCTTTCCCCCCTTATAAGGATTCCGTCCTCGGAATCACCGAAACCCTACCTTACTCTGTTTCCATCAAATCTCTTCGTTGAATAACTTTAACACATTACCTTAATATATGTTTTATATTTTCTACTCCCACCATTCTTGATAATAAATTATTGTAAGTTTTATTTCATAAACTTTACTTATACTTAATTATATTTGAGTATCACATATTCTTTGATCCATTTATTATCCTTCTCTAAGGATCATTACTATATACTAGATTTTCAAACTCTCGGGACATTACATTCACCCCTTCTTCTAAGAATTTCATCCTCGAAATTTTATTTATTATTCTTCATTCATTCAATTTATCAAAATAGATTTTACGTTATTACTTTATTCATTCATTGGGTTCTATAACCACTTTCTTTCCACAAAGATTTTTCTACAATTATTAAACTTTTCTATTAAAAGTTTTACATTATTCTTCGATAACTCATCTCCTTCTCATTTCAAATTTTTTTTTCTCACTCATTCAATAAATTCATCAATCAGTGTCGCATTCTATGACTTACTTCTTTCTAAGGAATACTCTCCTTTTTCAGTTCTATCTTACAGAATAACAAGAATCTTCCATAATTGTTCAATAATTGGGAAGTAGTATGAATAACTCAAGAATTTAAAAGATTCCAAATCATGCTGAGGGGTCACAAGACCTTGAACTACGTCCACGGTTATAAGTACTCTATCAACTTAAACCTTAACAGTCATTAGACTATAAGGACTCCCGTACTTAGGGTGTTAAGCCCTTCGCAAGATGTATTGTGCACAAATATCTAAACGCATCGCGTAAAAATAATTCCACCATAATAGGGTTTTTCTTCTCAGTTCTTAGAGATGTAAATGAGAGTCATAAGACCACGAACTATGTCCACGGTTACAAGTAATCTTTCAACTTTAACCTTAACAGTAATACTGTAGGGACTCCCCGTACTTATGGTGATCAGCCCTTCGTACCATGTATTGTGCACAAACATCTAAACGCATACGCATAATCCCCTATAAAAGGGTTGTTCATCTCAGCTTTTCAACATCCGAATCTGCACCAAAACAATTTAGTTTCGTATAACTTCTCAAGAAACGCTTGAATTTAATGGTTGACGTATAGTAGCTGCGCTAAACGATTCCTTCAGAGAGCGGAGGTATATACGAATTGGTAATCGATCTAACTCACTGTGAAAACAGTGTAGACGGTACGAAAACTAATTTGTTGGTTGTTTATGGGAAGCCACTCATTGTACTATATTGAATACTATTAAAGACTCGACGCGTGCTGTGTTTAGACTTGTATGCGTGTACGTTGTCGACGAGAGAAGAAAATCGATATACCTTTAAAGTGGTTAGAGAATTATTAAGTAATTTGATACACGGCGAAAAGTGAAGATTAAAGGAATGTATATATGTGTTACATTTGAATTTTGTGTTTTTGGCGGAAAGAAGTACTATAAATGAGATTTTATAGTTGAGAGAAGTAGAGATTAAAACATGAAGTTTAATGTCTAAATTATTAAAGAAAATAGTAATCCATGAGGTGGAATCAAAGATGAGGTTGATTTTAGATGAGTTACCATTTATGAGGTATAGGTAAAGTGATTAGGAGTATAGGTTTCATTTCTACTAAGGCAAAACTTGTCTACCTCTGGTTTTGGTATGGCGCAGCTGCGCCATTTCCAAGTCTGTGACCAGCGCAGCTGCGCCGGTCTGTAGGATCAGTTTATGAAATTAAAATTCAAGAAATTGATTTAAGGACTCATAGGGATACATGTATACATCTATATACGTATATGGATGTATAAGGGGAGTATTTGAATACATATGTATAAAGACTAGTATGTTAGTGTGACGCCCCCAAAATAGGTATACATCACCTATTCTGAGTTGTCAATACATGGTACAGAAACAACTACAACTTTATTATTACAACAAGAAAGCGTGAGTTTGAATACAAATATTATCTTCTAGACAATATCTATACTCAAATAAATCCTCATCACATTTATTGATACATTATTTTACAAAAATGGTGAGGACTACTAAACAATCCTTTCTAAAACCTTCATTCCATACCAGGCTCGCATACTCGCTATATTCTCGCCTCCACGAGAAAAATGGAACAAAAAGAAAAGGGTGAGCTCAACTAGCTCAAGTAAAAATATTATGACTAAGATAATATACAACAAATTATCGTTAGTCTTCAACAGGAAAAATATAATAGAATACAATAGACAACAAATTTTAAATCAATATTCGCAATGAAATAATAATTCATTAGAAGAGTTAAGTAGAGAATGCAAACTACTATCTTCTATGTATGAATTTAAAAGTTCATCGTCATCTTTTATCCTCGTAACATCAATCAATATACATCTCGGAATCAAATATTCATCTTTGCACTCTGAGCCAAAGATATTCATCGATTAGTTATGTTCATTTAAACACTGTTCATCTTTGCACTCTGGGCCAAAGATATTCTTCAGAAATCATTCATCTTTGCACTCTGTGCCAAAGATATTCTTAAGAAATCATTCATCTTTGCACTCTGGGCCAAAGATATTCCATAATATCATCATTTAAGACCGAGGATGATGAAAATATTTTTTTTTTTTAAAGAAACGAATCCAGTGAAACAAAATGACAAGGATTAAGGATTAAGGATTCGTACTTGGTTTTATCCACGTCCAAAAATACCTCAAAAATAATCATAGTGGTGTAAAATTCAAGAATGATCAAAACATGGATACAATCGAGTTAGTATTCGAATATATGTTTTTGGACGAAAAGAAGAAATTTTATTTTTCTAATTGAATAGTACCAGTATACGTGAATAGTGCCAGATATCGTGAATAGTGCCGATATCGTGAATAGTAACTCCGACACCAAAAGATAGAAATTCCAAAAAAACATCTTCACGCTTCATGAATAGTACTCGTGAATAGTAACTCGTGAATAGTAACTCATGAATAGTAACTCATGAATAGTAACCCATGAATAGTAACCCCGAAACATGAAAAAGTTCCAAATTTGATAAAAGCTTCGGATCAACATTTCAAAGATAATGATATTGAAGAAATAATATCATTACGAAAAAAATAATATCCCTTACCTCGAAAGATCAAGACTTTCTAGCTAGAAATACGGGTATAGTCTTTGAAGGAACTTTGCACCGTCTAGCAATACTCAAAGTATACTCAAAATACTCACAAGAATACGCTCGATAATATAGAGAGAGAAAACTTCGATTTACGGTATGATTTTCAATTCTAACCTAAGCACCCTATTTATAGGAAAATGCTTAGAACACCAAAGCGAAAATTTAATAAAATAATAATATTTCTTAAAAATATTCAAGCCCACCTTAGAAATCTGATTTCAGATTATTTATAACACATGTGAGCCACTCAATTGCAACAAAAACGTTTTTCTTACAAAAATATTTTAAACTCCCAAAAATCAATTATTTTGACTTGAACTTCAATAATTCATAATAAATAGCCCTTTCATCAGAAAAATTCGAATCTCGCGAGTTTTTATAGGAATTTCAATTCTCTACAACTTTACAGAAGAAAGTTTTTCCAAATTCCAAATAGAAATTGACCGAAATCCACAAACGGTCGATTTTACAATTTATAATCAAATTTCAAATAATAAATGGGGTCCACCAACATGTTTAACATGTTTTAAACATTTATTGCAACAAAAATACTCTTCCTCCTCAGATACTCATATATCCCACATTCGTTGTAAAAATATCACCGATTAATATATTATTAAAATAATATATTTAAATGAATTATTTTATCGAGGAAAAAGATAAAATATTAATTTTCAACAATTGTCATTTTAAAAATTTTCTCCATCTATATCCACATAAAATCAATATTTTCCTCATCATATAAATCAATAATTAATTATTCACAAATAATATTACAAAATCACAATATTGACAAGGTGCGGGTTCCCGAGGAGAGGGGCTTTCAATAAGAATTTCTTCTTCTTGGCGGCCGCAATTAGGTGACCAAACCTCTCCTTAGATGAACTTTCTAGACATTGCCAATAATGTTATCTAATAATATTATTAGGATAATATGAATTATTGCTTCGATAATGAAAATATTGTGTAATGACAATTATTGAAACAACAATATAAAATATCAACGCAAAGAATTATTAACTCAATAAAATCTATGAATAAGAATTATTCGTAACCATTATTGAGTAGTGCCTTCTTACGTAAGAATCAATAATTGGTGCAATACCGTGTGCTACTGTTCAACAACGCGTATTAGTGTGTTTTAACCACCGGGTATTCCAACAGTATTAACGGTAACAACTACGCCGTTATTTAAAAACAACTTATATTTGTCGTTTTCTTCATCCAATCGCTTTCCGTTATGGGGCCCACACATGGCTGCGCCGTCGTACGAATATTCCCCGACAGTACGAATATTCCACGACCAAACGAATATTCCCCGACGATAATGAATATTTTATAACCACTTGCTTATTTTGAAATATTTGCGTATTTAACCCTTAACTATCCACATTAATCAAATCAACCCTTACTATTTCAAAATAATAAATAAAGGAAATTCCTTTTTATTTAAAAATTTTGGGGTCTTACAACCTCCCCTCCTTATGAAATTTCGTCCTCGAAATTGGACGTACGAACCTGGTGTTTCGAAAAGGTGAGGATACCTCGCTTTCATTTCCGTTTCCAATTCCGGTCATTTCCTCTATAGCATGATTCCTCCACAAAACTTTAACTTGTGGTATGACCTTTCTTGCGTAGGGACATGCTCCTTCCTATCCAAGATCTTGACAGTACCTCCTCACACGTTAAGTCTTCATTATCTCGTCCGGTTCTAACTCAATAACGTGGTTCGGGTCTTTCACATATTTACGAAGTACAGATATGTGAAACACATTATGAACACGAGACATACTCGGAGGTAACACAAGTCTATAGGCTACATTTCCTACTCGGTCAAGAATTTGAAATGGACCAATAAATCGTGGATTGAGCTTTCCTCTCTTTCCAAATCTTGTAACTCCCTTCCATGGAGCAACTCGCAACAATACATGATCCCCTACATTAAATTCCACGTCCTTTCGATGAAGATCCGCATAACTCTTTTTGTCGATCTTGTGCCGCTTTATATCGTTGTCGAATCATTTGGATCTTTTCGGTAGTCATACGCACTAACTTCGGTCCCAACAATGTTTCTTCACCCACCTCATCCCAACATATTGGAGAGAGCGACACTTTCGTCCATATAATGCTTTAAATGGAGCCACACCTATACTTGCTTCGATAATCTGTTGTTGTAGGAGAATTCCACCAATGGTAAATACTTATCCTAAGCGCCCTGAAGTCTAGGACACGAGTCTTAATAAATCTTCAAGAGTTTGAATAGTCCTCTCGATTGTCCGTCCCGTTTGGGGATGGTATGCCAAACTAAATCGCAATCTGCGTGCCCATAGCTTTTTGCAAGCTAACCCAAAATCTTGAAGTGAATCTTGGGTCACGATCCGAAACTATGGATCTGGGCATGCCATGCAACCTCACAATCTCATTCACGTACATACTAGCAAGACGTTCAAGGGAATAAGTCTCCCGTATCGGCAAGAAATGAGCAGACTTGGTTAATCTATCAACAATAACCCAAATAGCATTGATGCCTTGAGAAACCGTAGAGGAAGACCCGTGAACGAAATCCATAGTAATGTGTTCCCACTTCCATTCCGAATCTCAAGTGGTTGCAACGGACCCTTAGGTACAAGATGCTCCGCCTTTACACGTTGGCAAGTTAAACACATCGAGATAAACTTTGCAATCTCTCTCTTCATATTGTTCCACCAAAATGTATGTCGAAGATCACGATACATTTTAGTACTTCTAGGATGGATTGCAAATGGTGTATTGTGTGCCTCCATCATCATCTTGTACTTCAAATCAGAGTCGTTAGGAACACAAAGTCTAGAGTAGACTCGAAGTATTCCTTCTTCATCAATTCTCGCCTTAGGAATAGCTCCTTCTTGTACTTTCTTCTTCATACGATCATTTTCCGGCCCGGTGGTTTTAGCAACCTTAACTTTTCTATTAAAGTTGGCTCTTCTATGCGTATACTTGACATCATCGCATTCGTTCCCGCATATGATCTTCTACTCAATGTGTCACCTACCACGCTCGCTTTACCGTGATGGTATGAATAGTGTGGTCGTAGTCTTTCAATAGCTCGAGCCAACGTCCGCCAAGATGTTGAGTTCTTTTGAGTGAAGAAATATTTAAGGCTTTTATGGTGCGAATATATCTCCACTTTCTCCCCATATAGATAGTGCCTCCATATTTTTAGCGCGAAAACGATCACGCTAACTCTAGATCATCAGTAGGATAATTCCTCTCATACTCTTTAAGTTGTCGCGAGGCATAGGCTATGACTTTCCCACGTTGCATGAGAACACATCCTAACCCTTTGCACGAAGCATCGTCAGAGATAACAAATCCATCCGAACCGGATGGTATTGTTAGAACAGTGCCAAAATAAGTCTCCTCTTAAGCTCTTGGAAACTTTTCTCGCATTCTTCGCTCCAAACGAATTTTGTATCCTTCCGAGTTAGTTTGAGTTAATGGAGTAGCGATTCGAGAAAACCCTTCCACTTAATCTCCGATAATAACCAACTAAGCCCAAAAACTACGATTTACATCGCAGACTTTTGGTCGATCCCAACTTTGTATTGCTTCAATCTTCGTCGGATCAACAGATACTCCATGTTTTGACACCACGTGCCCAAGAAATGCTACTTCCTCAAGCCAGAACTCGCATTTCTTCAATTTGGCATATAGTTGGTTTTCACGAAGCCTTTGAGTACCGACTTCAAATGGTGCTCATGATCTTCACGACTTTTGGAATATATGAGGATGTCATCAATAAAGACAACAACGAATTGATCCAAATATTCCTTGAATACTCGGTTCATCATATCCATGAAAGCCGCAAGAGCATTAGTTAGTCCGAAAGAAATGACTAAGAATTCATAATGCCCATACCGAAGTTCAAGGCGTCTTTGGAATATCCTCGTTCTAATCTTGGTGATGATATCCGAGCGAAGATCGATTTTTGAAAAGAATTGTGCCCCCTTGCAATCTGGTCAAACAAGTCATCAATACGAGGTAGAGGATACCTATTCTTGATGGTGACATGGTTCAATTCCCGATAGTCAATACAAAGTCGCATACTCCCGTCTTTCTTCTTTACAAATAAAACAGAGCACCCCAAGGAGATGTACTAGGACGAATGAAACCGATGTCCAACAATTCTCGTAGTTGGACCTTTAACTCCTCAAGTTCAATAGGAGCCATTCGATATGGGGTTTTAGAAATGGGCTTTTGTGCGGGTTCAAGATCAATAAAGAATTCAACTTCACGTTCGGGGTAGACCGGGAAGTTCTTGAAATACGCCGGAAAGTCAATAACAACAGGAATATTATTCAAATTTGACGTGTCTTTATTCAAATCCATAACATGGGCTAAGAAAGCTTGACATCCGCTTTTTTAATAAACGAATAGCTTTATGATTAGATATGAGCGTTGATCGATTTTAATGGTTTAGTTGCTTGAATTGCATAACCGGGTTGGTTAGGAATATGAAAACTAACAACCTTACGAAAACAATCAATTTTGGCATGATGAGTAGTTAACCAATCAATCCCTAAAATCACATCAAAAGCAAGTATCTTTAAAGAGATAAGGTCAGCGGTGTAAGGTAATGGTGCCAACTTGAATCAAACAAGATTTATAAGCGAGTGGATGTGATGAAAGTTTCTCTAACGGAGTTTCCACAGAGATAGGTCAAAGTCTAATTTCTCCGGAGTCAAGTTTAAACGTTGAGCACATGCGGAGAGATAAATGAATGGGTAGCACACGTGATCAAGTAAGGTATAAACTTCGCAAGAATTTATAAATAGCTTACCCGTGATCACCTCGTTTGGGTTCCTCGCATTATGACCGATCCACAACAAACGCTCTTCCGGAATCATTGACTTTGACTTTTCGGGACGATCTTTTGAGTCACCGAATCCCCATTGAACTAGGTTTCGCTCTCATGTACAATCTCGAAAGCGATATGTCCTTCCTTTCCACAACAATAGCATACCTTGAGCTGTTGTGGGCAATTTGGGTGATATGTCCCTCTTTTCCGCATTTGTAGCATATGACGATGGGTGGTCGTTCTCCTCCCTTAGAACCCGATTCTTGTCGCCAAGACTGTCATCTTCACATGGTCGTTGTTAAATCTCCTCTTTAAAAATCTCCTCCGACTCGCTTCTTCTATTTTCATGGCCATGATTACCACCAGAGTGGTTACCATTTCTGTCCGTCTGTTTCTTTCTCCGCAGTTATCTTTATTACATTGATCGCTATCTCGTCACGATCTGGTTATGGTCCCTCAGTTGACCATACTCTCGTTATCTCGCTCTAATAATTGAGCCCTATTTACAACACATCGATTAAAGAGAAAATTTATGAGAAATGAGATATCGACGTATGCCGGGTTTCAAACCTCTAAGAAACATCCATACATATCGTTCCTCATTCTCCACCAAATGAGGTGCAAACCGGATAACTCGCAAACTTTGCCTCGCATTGAGACACCGTCATGTTATTTTGTTCCAATCGATGAACTCCACTTCCTTCATATGATTTAACACTTTCGTGAAAGTATTTGTCATTAAATAGCTTCAAACGTCTCCCAAGACATTTGAAAAGCGGGTGGATGGATGGTACGCTTCACTGACTCCCACCGATGAGTCCGCCTTCGCCACACGGAACATAAAGGTGGCGAATGGAACCTTCGTTCTCCGTGCATCCCAAGACATCGAATATCTTGGTAATTTGTTTGACCCATGTTTCCGCCATGATCGGATCTCGCTTTCCCTTAAATTCGGTGGTCCCAACTCTTTGAATCGCTTGGTTTGTGACAACCCGTGAATTGCTATCATTTCCTCCTCGTATTTTGAACACGAGTCTCCTCGTCTCGATTTTGCATGAATCGCAAAAACTTCTAAACATCCCTCGTTCATCATACGCTCAATGGTGTTGTTCACAGGAGGAACATTGCTGACTGTTGCACGTTCTCCTCGTTGGTGAGTACTGAGGCATCTCCACGGTCTCATTTCCATTGTTAATATTCTCGATTCGACATTTTCAAATACCGTCATAAAACAAGGGTTAATTAAGGAAATCAATATATCACATAATATCCCTATATCTTGACCAACTAACAAATAAGCTTAGGTAGGACACACTAGCGAAGGATTTACTCGTCTATCCCTCCTAGTTCTATTCCCCGATCTCCGCTAGAGATCATATCCTAAGCTCGATACCAACTGTGGACGCCCCAAAATAGGTATACATCACCTATTACGAGTTGTCAATACATGGTATGTAAACAACTACAACTTTATTATTACAACAAGAAAGCGTGAGTTTGAATACAAATATTATCTTCTAGACAATATCTATACTCAAATAAATCCTCATCACATTTATTGATACATTATTTTACAAAATGGTGAGGACTACTAAACAATCCTTTCTAAAACCTTCATTCCATACTCCCGACTCATACTCGCTATATTCTCGCCCCCGAGAAAAATCGAACAAAAAGAAAAGGGTGAGCTCAACTAGCTCAAGAAAGAATATTATGACTAAGATAATATACAACAAATTATCGTTAGTCTTCAACAGGAAAAATATAATAGAATACAATAGACAACAAATTTTAAATCAATATTCAAGAAGTGAAATAATAATTCATTAGAAGAGTTAAGTAGAGAATGCAAACTACTATCTTCTATATATGAATTTAAAAGTTCATCGTCATCTTTTATCCCCGTAACATCAATCAATATACATTTGGAATCAAATATTCATCTTTGCACTATGAGCCAAAGATATTCATCGATTGGTCATGTTCATTTAAACACTGTTCATCTTTGCACTACACGGCCAAAGATATTCTTTAAATCATTCATCTTTGCACTATAAAGCTAAAGATATTCTTAAGAAATCATTCATCTTTGCACTACAGCCAAAGATATTCAATAATATCATCATTTAAGACTGAGGATGATGAAAAATATTTTATTTTTAAAGAAACGAATCCAGTGAAACAAAATGACAAGGATTAAGGATTAAGGATTCGTACTTGGTTTTATCCACGTCCAAAAATACCTCAAAAATAATCATAGTGGTGTAAAATTCAAGAATGATCAAAACATGGATACAATCAGAGTTAGTATCCAGAATATATGTTTTGGATTTAAAAGAAGAAATTTTATTTTTCTATTGAATAGTACCGTGATATCGTGAATAGTGTCAGATATCGTGAATAGTGCCGAGACACGTGAATAGTAACTCCGACACCAAAAGATAGAAATTCCACAAAAACATCTTCACGCTTCATGAATAGTACTCGTGAATAGTAACTCATGAATAGTAACTCGTGAATAGTAACCCATGAATAGTAACCCCGACATGAAAAAGTTCCAAATTTGATAAAAACTTCAGATCAACATTTCAGCATAATGATATTGAAGAAATAATATCATTACGAAAAAAATAATATCCCTTACCGAAAGATCAAGACTTTAGCTAGAATAAAGGGTATAGTGTCAAGGAACTTGCACCGAATCTAGCAATACTCAAAGTATACTCAAAATACTCACAAGAATACGCCGATAATATAGAGAGAGAAAACTTCAGTTCGATGTGATTTTCAATTCTAACCTAAGCACCTATTTATAGGAAAACGCTTAGAACACCAAAGCGAAAATTTAATAAAATAATAATATTTCTTAAAATATTCAAACCCACCATAGAAATCTGATTTCAGATCATTTATAACACATGTGAGCCACTCAATTGCAACAAAAACGTTTTTCTTACAAAAATATTTTAAACTCCCAAAAATCAATTATTTTGAGCTTCTAACTTCAATAATTCATAATAAATAGCCCTTTCATCAGAAAATTCGAATCTCATGAGTTTTTATAGGAATTTCAATTTCTACAACTTTACAGAAGAAAGTTTTTCCAAATTCTAAATAGAAATTGACCGAAATCCACAAACAGGCGATTTTACTGTGCTATAATCAAATTTCATCTAATAAATGGGGTCCACCAACATGTTTAACATGTTTTAAATATTTATTGCAACAAAAATACTCTTCCTCCTCGATACTCATATATCCCACATTCGTTGTAAAAATATCACCGTTAATATATTATTAAAATAATATATTTAAATGAATTATTTTATCGTAAAAAGATAAAATATTAATTTTCAACAATTGTCATTTTAAAATTTTCTCCATCTATATCCACATAAAATCAATATTTTCCTCATCATATAAATCAATAATTAATTATTCACAAATAATATTACGTAATCACAATATTGACAACCGTGCAGCCTCAGAAAGAGGGGCTTTCCAATAAGAATTTCTTCTTCATTGGTAGCAATTAATTAGGTGACCAAACCTCTCCTTAGATGTAACTTTCTAGACATTGCCAATAATGTTATCTAATAATATTATTCAGATAATATGAATTATTGCTTCGATAATGAAAATACCGTGTAATGACAATTATTGAAACAACAAAGAATATAAAATATCAACGCAAAGCAATTATTAACTCAATAAAATATCGAATAAGTAATCATCGTAACCATTATTGAGTAGTGCCTTCACGTAAGAATCAATAATTGGTGCAATACTGGTGTGCTCTTGTTCAACAACGCAGTATTAGTGTGTGTTTTAACCACCGGGTATTCCAACAAAGATTAATTCAGAATAACTACGCCGTTATTTAAAAAACAACTTATATTTGTCGTTTTCTTCATCCAATCGCTCAGTTATGGGCCCACACATGGTCGCTACCGTCGCATTTAATATTCCCAAGCGACATACATTTAATATTCCACCACCAAACGAATATTCCCTAAGCGATAATGAATATTTTATAACCACTTGCTTATTTTGAAATATTTGCGTATTTAACCCCTTAACTATCCACATTAATCAAATCAACCCTTACTATTTCAAAATAATAAATAAAGGAAATTCCTTTTTATTTAAAAATTTCGGGGTCTTACAGTTAGCATTATGTACAAGTGAAATAATAAAATGTAACATAGTGCAATAGACCACTCCTATGGACCTTAGAAATGTATAAAATTGGAGTTAAATAGCTTGCTAGATAGCTCATATGATAGCAATGATGGTTAGCCCAATGGCTAGGGTACAGTGAATAGTAGTAGTTGGTGGGAGTTAGCCACCAACTCTTCTTTGCCCCTTGTGTAATGACCATAGGAGGGTAATAGATTGGTTATGAATAAAGACCATTAAATTAGTGCTAGTATATAAGCTATGAGAACCTATAATGTAATGATATTACAATATGACCATGTTATAAGATGTAATGTTAAGAATAATATTATTATGTGAGATTGTATTATTATAATATTGTGGACTACTAATTACTAAGTTCACATGTGTAGGTCTTGTGTGGCATAATTGGGGAAAAGCCAAACGTGACCTAGACCCGTAATATTTTACTATAGAAATAATGAGCTTGAGTTATATAACTCTAGTAAATGAGATAAATGAGATTTGTGTAGCCTAAGTATTAAAGTTAAACTAGGCTGGAGGTTTAACTAAAATTATTAAAAGAGAATTAATGATTAATAATTATCATTATAATATTTATGTGTGATATGAAATAATGGGTTGTGAATAATCAACAGAATGATAGTTAGCCCAATTAAAATATTACGTGTATTTAATGTACATGGATTATATAAATTCTATGTGTAAGGTATAAGTGGGTTGTATATGTATGCTCATTTATGGACAAATATCAAATAAACCTTAGTATGCTAATAGTAATACAAAATGCTGAGTTTTAAGGGTAGTGTCCCAAATTGTGTGTCATTTCTCCATACACGTGAAATACAAAAAGGCTAGCTAGCTAGTTTGCTTCTGCTTCTCCAAAATCCATAGCTTCCAAATGATGAAAAGGGGAGTGGGTTGATTTGATTTTCCACCAACTTCTCATGAACCATTAGTTTCTTCTTCATTCCATTGAGCAAAGTTCCAATGTTGGCAAAAAGTTTCCCTATAAATGAAGCAAGTTTCATTCTCTGACTTCTTGTTGATTACTTTGTGAAGTTTAGAAATTTGTGGGTGTGAGTGTTGTTAAGTTGGAGAGGAAACTTGAGATTGAAAGTAAAGAGTTTACTTCACAACTTCATACGGTAATATTCCTCTATATGTTATTGAATTCAAGTTTTGTAAGATTCTTAGAAAAGTACTAAAATACTTACTTTGAGTCAAAAGGTTTATGGTTGAAACATGATAGAATCGGTCAATTGATACTAGATGTTGTTAATATAGTCAAATGCGAAAACAACGAGAGTTAAACGAACCAATTTGGTTGAGAAACGAATTCGTAGTGAATGAATTCGCTAAACTATTCAAAATATGAAAACTGAGTATGAGCATGAGTTTTAGAGTGTTATTTGAGTTAGTTAATGTTTATGTTAATTGTTGGGTATTAGGTATGTTGTATTTTTATGAGTTACAAACTCATAGAATAGAAAATGAGCTAAATTGGATGAGTATAACTAATATTATGTTGATTGGAAGGATTTTTGGTCTGTGAAATCGTGAGGAGCAGAGCCTGAGGGGCTGTTCTGTGACTTGGGGCGCAGCTGTACTTCCCCCAAGGCCATTTAGGGCGCAGCTGCACCGGACATCAGTGTCTGGTGCACTGCTGTTGTAAATTAGGTATAACATTTTCATACGAACTCCGATTTAGGTTATTCAAGATGATCCAGAACGAGGACGAATAAACCTACAACTTTTGTTCTTTAAGGTTTTCAATTTGAAGTCGTTAGGAAGGGTCAAAATAGCCATCTTTGTGACTGTTACGTATTCGGAGGCGATCGGAGGGTGTCGAGAGAGCACATACGTAAGTATAGTGCTCCCGACGATGGAATATGTTATTCTAAGTGATAAAACACAAAAATGAAAGATGTTAGACATGACATATAAGATTACCTTACTCATAAGGGAATATGTTAGCACGAATTAGTATGTGTTTTGAAAACAAACTTAAAGTTTTGGAAAAATGAATATTTACGAACCTAGAGTCTTTTAAGCGATGATAGTCTAACACATACCTATTGTTGATATATGAGTATGCCTAATCATGAGAAGTGATTTAAAGTGTCTTTACTTATTATCAACTTACAATAGTTTAGTTAAAAATGTTTTCTAAAGAAAACTTGAAACTTTGAGAACGGACTTAAAGTAACTTCTGGACTTAAAGTTCTAAATGTAATAACATACATGCATGTCTTAGTTAGCTATGAAATGAGATTTAGAGTTGCACCTAGTTTCTTTAACTTAGCCTAGAATGACTTTTAAAAATGAATTTGAACTTGCCTTGCATGATTAGTTTAGTATGACATTGACTTTGAGAATAAAGTTTTGAAGTTTTGAAACTAAAAGGACGAACATTAAGTACTTGTGTTCTGATCTTATGTTCGACATGATAGGATTTTTATGCATTTAGGCATGGTAAGTAAGTGCACCCTACTAGATAGACATACTATGAACTATACATGTCTTAAAGTAAGATTTCAAGTCATAAAACGTGCTAGTCATATGATTACATGTAAGCATTAATATTGAAAGTTGTTTAACCTCGTTAGTGGTCATATAGTTAGACCCTTGTTGCATGAGCTTACTTAGCCGTGAAATAAATGGCAATAAAGCTATAAAGTGTAAAACAACTTAAGGTAAATACAAGAGGCACCAAGCTTGGGCTAAGATCTCTTAACATGTGGGTTAGTTATGTGTTAACAGTTATGCATGCTAAGAACCCGGATGAAACCAGAAAATAAATACTCACTTTGATGGCGAGGGGATCGTGCAAATTGCACCACCATCGTGAGCCTAATTATAGCCAAGAATCGCGCTTATGTATGCGAAAAAACGACTATTTTAACTTTGATCTAAACCTTAAAGCATGTGTGTAATGAATGTCTAAAGCTATAATACTTGACATAAATGATGTTTAAACATGAGATCATGTAATGGTTATATAAAACACAGAGTTGTTAAATTTTATTATAGTTTGTAAAATGTAAGAACATTGTAGATCGCGTATCTATAGACTTTGAATATGTGTCGAACACATAGCGAGTCAACTGTGTGATAAAGATTTATGAATGTTGATATGAAGCATGTGTACCTACGATGTACTATATATACATAGCTATTCTAAAAGTACGTTGAGAAAGTGAAGTGTAGGTTTTACGAACCTAGTTAGGAAATAATGTAAAATTATTATTACATTGAGAATGTATGAATATATGACTGATGGATATGAATCCATGATTATATAACTGTGTAGGAATACACAAAGTGCAGTTAAGCGTTAAGCAGTTAAGTCGTAGTTCATAAACTACGAATCAGGCAAGTCTTTCAGTTTCTATTTGTTATATAAATTCTATAACTGTTCGTTGAGTATATTATGCTATGCAAATGTTGATTTATATACATGAAATGCATATGAGATATGTATGAAATGTGAAAGTTGATCTTTGATGATATACTTGTGATATAAACTTATATGCCTATTATATGAGAAGTAACATGCGTAGTAAATGTTGATTGCTTATGAATGTATGAACTGTGTACGTTATTATATGCTACGTGCTGCATGAAAACTGTTAGAATTGCTGGGTCGTCGAGCTCACCCTTGCAAATAACCACTTTTGCAGGTTAAGGATACACGGTAAAGGTTACGTGTTATTTGATTGATAAAGTTCAATGGTATCGAAGGAGATTGATTTATTATTTAACTAGATGCTCTTGAACCATGTTTAGGTTCTAGTAGATGTACATGATAGTAGTTTATAATGTGTAATACATGTTAAGTTGTACTAGGCGGTACATAGTGAAATTTGAATTGTGATGTGAATATTTATACAGTAATTCGAATAGATGGAATCATAACATAATTTAATTCAGGGATTTGTATTTGATTCAAGTTAAGAAATCAATAAAAGAATATTTTCAAAGGAGATTGAAAAGTTTAAATTATTTCGCATATTTTTATAACATCAAATGTGATGTAAGACGGGAATGGTAAATGACCAATATTTGAAACTTACAAAAGTTTGTGGTCATTACACAGATCCTAGAAATGGAAAGAATTTATATTCTAAATTGTAATAAATAAGGTTATATTCATTAAGTTATGAATAAAAAATATAAATAGTTTCACGATAGTAGTATATCGTATGAATCGAATTCGAGGTTCAAAGGACCCGGATTTGGGGCGTCACAATAAATTCTACAAAAATTGGACATCAATCGAAATATATATATATATATATATATATATATATATATATATATATATATATATTCTCATATCTTAAAAAAATCTCAAAAATCTTTTTATGGCGTCATGATTATGACGTTGTCACACTACATCTCACCATAGTGGGCTGACGATCATATAATCACATCCAACACTAGGTTCATTTGCATTGATGACTCCATTGTTTATCATATCACCCGTTGCATATAGTTAAAATATATTTTGAAAATTTAAAAATCATTTTTTATCTAATCAAACAAACAACATAGATATACTGAATAATAAGACTTGCTTTTAAAAATTCTTTAGTTCACTAGTGTGATCCAACATTTTTTCAAAAATCAAAAGTACAACCATCGGCACGAAGTCAATAAATTTTGAAAGTCTAGCATAGCTAGTAGATTTAGAATATCTAATTTTCTCCATCAATTTCAATCTTTATACTAAATATTCTTGTATTTTAACTTACCATCATCCTATACCCCCACTATAGTTCATCAAACTTATCGCACATTGGAAGTTCAGGAACTTGCCACCTTAATATGACTTTACAAACTTATCCTAGTCAGACCATAGGCGTCCATTTGCTGAGGGGTTCAAAACATACCATATTATTATGAGTCACGAACTTACCATATGTATTAGTTTTAAGAACCACGCCTAATCCTAATAATATCTGACTAATCTTAATAGTTTCTAACTGTCAAATATACACATGAGAAAATAATCACCTTTTCACCACATATACATTGATAGCGCAACACCAACATTACAATGATTATCAATGTGATAAACTGAGCGAAAGCACAAAACCCTCACCCATACAAAGGTTTGTACAACTCAACCATCACCTGAGTCCTCAATTGAAATCCCTCCTACATCTATCTTACTCATAACTTATTTTTAACTTGCCCTTTACTCGATACGAATTCCTTGTACCAAATTATCTATAACTCCTCGTGAGTTTATCTCGTACTATATCATAGTACATTATCTTTATAGCATTAAGCTATAATTATTAAAACATTACAGTCCATATTTCTTTTATAACTTAAACAGATCACGTCGTGATCTTATTCTATAATCATCTCCCTTAAAATTCTTTTCTTAACTCGTGATCGTTTCATTGTATGATCCTCTTTCTTTTTTTTTCATCATTTATGATTTCATTTACGCATTTAATCTTCCAGACTTTGTCTATTCATCATTATTCGTTATCTTGGCTATTGGAGTTATGCAACTCCCATTTCTTATCTTTATATCTCTTCAAGATTCTTCTTTGAATTCTCTTGTTTATATAGCAATTCTTCCTTTAAGAATTTCTAACTTCATTTACGTTGCTCAACATTTCATTTGAGTTCCACATTTTTATTATACGTATCCATTTTCTATACTTGATACACATAGAGTCTCTAATAGTTTCAATATGGTATGCTGAATGGTTTCCCATAAACAACCAATAAATTAGGTTTCGAGTTGCTAGTTCGTATATACCTCCGCTCTATGAAGGAATCGTTTAGCTCAGATACCATACATCAACTATTAAAGAGTACAATAGTACCATACTTAAATATAACTTTTATTCTTATTCTTTATCATTCTGTTCTTATAGACTTTGTCTATTTATTATCACCTTACATCCTTATTATTGGAGTTGGGTAACCACACATTCATATTCTTTATAACTCTGTGAGATTTTTCTTTGAATCCTCTCATGCATGTTTTACAATAACAATATTCAGTAAAACATCAATTCTAGCTCAAGACCATGAGCATTTCATAATTTCTTTGAAAAGGACAACTCGATACTAAGTCCGTAAGTCCGGCATATCTTACGAGCACTTCTGGGTGATCAGCCCATAGTACTCTATGTTGATCAACACTACATCCATTAAACATATGTACATTTAAGTTTTGGCAATCTCGCATGCCCATCAAATAATCGATGAAAAATACATTTGTTTATTCATACTCAGGCTTACCTTGAATCTGTACCAAACAATTGGTGTAGGATAGCGTTATCAATTCTATATTGAAAAACTTGTAAATAAATCAATCAATCTTCAAGATTAGTCTAGCCAAGTTAAAACTGGCATCGACATTTTTGTAAAACAATTCATGCATCTCGTAACATGAATCATAGAAAACTTGGCTAACATGAAGGTTAGACAAATGTTTAAGAAAAACATGCCTTCAGCGTCTGCTACAGTATAATAACTTTTCCTTTCAGTCTTTATGGTCTCTACAACACATAACCACATAACATACCACATTAGGTCATGAATGAACATACATGGTTCCTAATGAATCTTACCCTTCTTCTCAATCTAATCATATATTAGATTTGTTACTATTGGTTCCGGCTTGCCATTATATTTTACATTATTCTTACCAACTTCTTTCTCTTCTATGTGTTACGTAGATTTACTTCATTAATCCAACTCGTTTCGAGTTAATCATCCTTCCTCACGGCTTACTAACATTATTAATCGAAACTCGATCGTCCTTCGTTAAGTACACTTTATTGCATTTCGTTTACGTTTACGTAATATTTAACAACATTTAGTTATAACTCTCAACGTTATAGTCATTATAATTATTGAATACATTTCACATTCCTTATATTTTACGTTTGTTGTTTAACTACTCATTAAACAACATTAAATTCCTAAAGTCATCACTATAACAGTGATTTAGGAAAGGTCTTATCATGTTCATTAAGTAATTACATAACCCATACTGGTATTGTAAACCATTGGATTCATAATTAACTTGGTCAACAAATTTCTATAGCCGACTTAGCACATTACGTTTTTCTCATTACGTTCATCTTCAATTGATTATTAATCTTTAATCATCATACATTAAGTGTTTAAAAATGCTTTAACAATGTTATATTTACACCTTAGTTCATTACTAATGAGTTATCATCCATTTTTTACTTATAAACATTCTTGTCTGTCGAAACCCTAGGACTGGTGCCGCAAAGACCAATATTATTCGTCAGATCTCGCACTGGCGTATGAGTTAGCGATAACCGAGACTTGGCCTTGGCGCTTTGGCACAAGGCCATCTTTTGGCCTTGGGTTGGCGACGCGGTGCCAACTATGTGTCTCAGCTAGTTTGCAAAATTTGAAAATTTTACGAACCTCCCGGACGCATAACTTCTTCGTTATAAGTCCGAATTAGCTCGTTCAAAAGCCTACGGTTCACAAATTACAGACTCTATGCGTTCATGCAAGAATTTTATCTATTTAACTTCGTTTGCTAAAAATTCACCTATTAGTTCATTTTTATAGAAAACGATAAACGTTCATGAACGTTCAACGCTCGTTTCTTCATTCTAAGTCGGAATCTGGTCATTTTTGAGTCCGCAACTCTATAATGCCAAATATAACTTGTCTCCATTGAAAACCAATGTTTCCAAGCTCAAAATCAAAATTCGACTTCCATTCCGAGAATTTCACTAATTCGACGATTATCGTCTAAACTCGTGAATTCTGCCTTAACTTCATTTCATATGATTTGTTCATCGTTTCAAATGGATTCAATCCATCATTTTAGCATCATGACATACTAATCTCATTAACTTATATACATGATAAGTTATTACTTATTCTTCATTAGTCTATAACTTGTAAAAGTATAAACTACTTATGAATTCACTTTGCATGACTTATCATAGCTTAAATCTTTTAACCATCATCCTTACTTCTTATTATCATACAACCTTATTATTTCAACATAAAACAAGTTCCTACAAGTTCTTCCTTGTTTCATAACTTATATGATTATGAATAGCTTATTCATGACTTATACGGCTTATTAAGACTTAAGCTCTTTGATTACTCATTCCTATCATTCCTTAGCATACATGTTCTACCACTACCCACCTCCCTACCAATGGAAGAGAAAGAGATTCATGGTTTAAGTTCTTACCTTTGAATATCACCTGACTAAGCTTTAATCTCCTTCTTGCTTCTTGAAATATGAAAGACTAACTTCCTAGCTTTTCTAGCTTATTTTCTCTAAGAAATAAGCTTTCAACTTGTTGGATGAAATGAACAACCACCAAAAATGAAATCCAAGCTCTCTATTTATAGGCAAGTCTAAGTTAGGGTTTAATGGTCATAAGACCACTCCACCTCCTTACTAAACCTCCATATTATTCATTACTTAAACCCTAAATTTACTTGCTCACCAAATAAGTTACATCACAATACTTAGCCATTAAGTTAACTTGTTAGGCACATAGCTTATCCTTTGCTTGTTGATCACAACTTTTACTTGCTCACCACACATAAGCACTTTACTTGCCTATCACATTAATTACTTGACCATCACATAACTTATCTCTTGCTTAGCCACCAAGCCTAAAACTTTACTTAGCCACCACTTGACTTATCCATTACTTAACCATTAAGTTTACTTGCTCATTACTTTTACTTAGCCACCAAGTACTTTACTTGTCCACTACTTTGGGTTATCCATGTGATCATGGGTTGCCCCATGGATCAACCTTGCTTCGGACTTTAAATTCAATTAATCTCATCTTATACTTTGGGCTTGCATTAACAAATCTTTGAGATTTAACATTAGCTTGTACTTGGGCTTACACATTAATCTCTATTGGACTTTACAATTTTCTATACAATCCTATAAGTCAAATTCATTTAACTTAAAGCCTTATAACGTATAATTTACGTATTTATCTCGTATTCTCACTCGTATACTTATTTATATATACGACATACTATGCTTCATTCATACTCGTTTAACACCTCGTATTATACTCGCATTCATTACTTCGTACAATACTTACGTATTATACAATTATCGTTCAATTCATTAATCGTATTTTATTTCCTTCTCGGAAATCACTTTCCCTAACCGTTAGGTTTTAAGTCCGCAGGCGAAAAACTGTGTTTACCATAACTGAAATATTATTGGATATTCCATCATACCTCGATATTCTATCATTACATATTTCTCAGAAATTCAAAAATAATTCCCGAGCAAAAATACGTGAATAGTGTTTTCAGAAAATTTCTCGGAAAGCCTTTATTTTCGTCTAGAAAATTCAAACATTTTAATTCTACCACGTAGTCAAAATACTACGACATTCCGATATGTCTAGGTCATAGAACGACCTTTAAATAGCTTACTCCCATAATTAATTAATTAAGTTCATTTAATACACATAATAAAAATAAAAATTTAAATCTCAAAAATCCAAATTTTCTGGGGCGTTACGTTGCTAATTCTCGAATTTTCATCCCAAACAATATAGAAAGCCAATTTAGGCCTACAAACTCCTTTCTAACAACCATACCAACCTACCCAAGGTGTAATATGTTTACAAAAACATAAACTAATATTTTTAACACGTTTCTACCCACATAAACAACATAAAAATAAAAAATTACAACCTTTAATTTCACTATTTCTATTATTTCTTCTTCTTTTGACATTCATAGCAAAATTCTTCACTGTAAATTCGTTTTACATCCATTTTGACTCGTTCAACTTGGGTTGTTTTCGTTTTTTAACATACTAACAATATCTATCATCAATTTTAGATTATATCACGACTTCATCATAAATTTTGATTCCAAAATAAGCCCTAATGTATATATATCAATAAAACTCAATTTCTTCACTTTCAAATATGCTTTCATGAATTCGATACTTCAAAAATCATCTATAGACAACATATAACAGATTATGTAATCCCAATACACATAAAACTAATTTCTCAACAAATTAACTATAGAACTTCAATTACAGAGAACTTAGAAAACAAAACTAAGAACTCAAAACTTTAATCTAGATGTCTTACCTTTAATTAGCTAGATGATTAGAGAAGCTTGATTAATCTTCTTCCTCTTCTTTGATTCTAAGAATTTTCTTCCCAAATTACAGAGAATTCTCTCCCTTTCTTTAATTCTCTCTTATGTGTTCTTAACCTTAAAAAAATAAGTTACGTATATTTACTTAGCCCTCGGTTACACAATCCAATAGTCTCAGCAGTTATAGAATACAAAGGGTCTCTAGGCCATGTTTGGCTAGAACCCAAAATCCCCTTTTTAATTTATTTTAATACTCCTCTATTATATGGTACATTTGTCACACATAACCAAACCAATCTTATAATTTCATATTAGAGCATTGTCATTCAATTAGCGTAATAAAATACGCACCGATTATAAAATTGTTTATCATCAATTTACTTAATATCATCATACATGAATAAATTATTCCATAATAATTTCCATCAAATATTTACTTGATAATTATCTTAACTATTTATAAATTTCACAATTAAATTACATTAACATATTACAATTATATGTAACACATTACCTTCTCATTTTATTTAAACAAATATATTTACATTAATTCACTATTTTAATTAAGTGAATTACTCTCAATATTTATGAAATTTAATCCATAACAATTCTATTGCCAATAAGGCATAATAATAAAATTTTATTATTTCATACTCAAACTAAAAACATCTCATAATAAGAATTTTAATTATTAAATTCCTATTTTAATAACTTATAAAAATTTGGGTTGTCACATTAGGTGTTTATTAACGAATCGAGTAGCATTACCTGACTGATCTCCGCCCAGGCAAGTTTTATATACCCTAAATTACTTACACAAGTTAACTAAATCCTGTTTATTCGTTGAACAAGATTTTTATCTTAAAATGTTGTTGATATAATATACTACACCTACACTTAAATTACCTCTTATTGTAAGTTTATTGCTATAGCTTCCACATAACTAGGAAATGAATTGTTTATTCATATGATATTTTTTATTCAGCATAAACTGTTGTGTCAAACCAAATTGTTTTGGTAAGACATCCTATACTGACGTTGGGTGTCCCGTAAGGGATCGAGGTTTGGTCAATAATATATTGACATTAATTTGGGTGCATTTGAGCACTGGTAGGATGAGATGCATACTCCTAGGATATTAAATAGGATGATCCCCTATCTCATATCTAAAACAAAGTTTCTAAGTCTGTGTGACTGACAGAAATAAAAAGTCCAAAAATGGTTGAAAAAGAAATTCCAGAAATGGTTGAAAAAGAAATTCCGGAAATGGTAACAACTATCAGTTGAAATTTGAATTGTTATATTTCTTTAAAACATATATTGTTTTAAATATAAAACCTGCTGAGCATGTCATAGCTTACCCTTGTAAAATATTCCCTTTGCAGTATTAGATGGTAACCCTAGAACATCTGAGTATATAAAGAGAAGCGTCCCTACTTAGATTAGCTTAAATTTTTGCCTAGTTAATTGTAATACTTTGTAATAAGAAATTCTATATGAAGAATCATGTAACCGAACCTTAATGTTATGTTATGATATATATATATATATATATATATATATATATATATATATATAACATCGTTTATTTCCTCAACCGTGTTTTCTTTCATATATAGATGTAATTAGAATCTTCAATCTAGTTTGAGATCCTTGGGAACTATTTATCTGAGTGAGGGTATTGATAACATGGACTGTTCATGTTGTTGTTAATACTCTGGATTTCGGATAAATAGTTATTATCGATACAATAGTGTAATTCGTATGACATAGACTATACATCTTGGTGACGGTATTGGTAATATGGACTGCTCATGTTATTTTTGATACTCTGAATTTTGGATAGATAGATACAATTCATAGATACAGTTCATATATCCAAGTGAGGATATCCAAACACAGTAATAGTTCTCTTGAGAATATTCATCTGCTATGGGATACTGTGGATCTTAGATATATGGGAATTTTATATGGATATAAATTGTATAGTCAGTCAATTAGATATAAGCATATAATCAGATAGCATGTGTGTATAGATTTAAATGTGTTATATATATTGATTCGTCGTAAGCACCATATCAGATACCATGGAATTATAGATATGGGGGCATTAAAACAAAGGGATGCAACAATTCAAGAATGCGTTATCCGATATGTGTTGTTTGAATAGAAGCACTCTTTGGCAGAGTATAAGATGATAAATCTGAAACCTGAGAATTCAAATGTCAAAGATCAGCTAAAATAAGAAACAACTGAACGAGTGAGAATGAAGGATGAATGGGTAAAAGCCACACGACGCGTTGATATTGTGGAAAGAGAAGTTTGATCCAAGAAGGCTGAAATAGATGATATGTGTTTCTCTTTTTGGACAGCAATTGGGAGAACCCAACATCGAGTTTTGATTTACCTTGCACATTGCGGTCAACCCCAATTTGATATGGATCAAAGATTAATGATTCAGATTATGGATCAGGAGTACGACGAAGCAGTTGAGGGTGGAATATGCCCTATAGTGAAAGTCAATTCCATCAATAATAATGACACCAAAGGTTATCCTGGACAAGTCAAAGTCGGTGGTTAAAGTGATAGCGCTTTTTGTAACTTCCCAAAAAGCGAGGAACCGAACGAAGTTATCACGGGTAAGCTAATCATAAACTCTTGTGAAATCTATACCTTATTTGATACTGGTTCTACCCAATCTTTTATTTCTCCTACTTGCGCTCGACGTTTAAATTTAACTCCGGAGAAATTAATCGTCACTTAGAGAAGAAGAGTATGAGATACCATGATGATTAGCTTTATTGTAAGTGGGAGATTGAAAGTAGTATGCATACAAACCAATCATGTTTGATGATAAAGCATATACTTTGTTACAATTTTATTCATTTAATAATAAAAAGTATTAATTTATTAAAGGCTTTTAATTATCTACACGATGTTGTTTTATAATATGTGATAAACCAATAGTTTTAAGTAATGGTTTTAGAATAATGATGATGATCATTCTAATGAGATCTAAATTCTTAGAAAGCTTAAACCTAGAATAGTTCTCAATCGTTGGATTACTAAATTGGGGATTAGTGAATCCAGTAGATTGGTACATGCATTGCTTGCCCATTGGATGAGGATGATTGATCTCATGATCATTTGTGTGGAGATACTAAATCAAGTATGTAGGTGCTTATTAGAGAATAAGTTCACTGAACGTGGCTCGCTAAGGAATACCTAATGGAGTTTTACTTTCCTGTGAATGGGAATTCCTGTAGTTATAGTAGTACATGTGATCCTTGGACTTGAGATCGTCCAAGTATCTTGTGTATGATGAGTTATATTTTGACTTATTCCTTAAGACCCTTAGGGTATATCAAAGGGTATGCTTGGGTATAATAAGTTATACATGGAGATAATGTATGATCAATAAAGAATCTACCGCTTTTAGTAAAAGAAGAGAAATGTCCTATGTGATTCGATAAATGACAACAAAGTAGTCCTTGGCCAAGGCAGAATGAAATTAGAAAGGAGTTTCTAATATGCATTATTTGGAGTTGTGCATTTAAGAGTCGAAATACATATAATTAAATAAAATAAGACTTGACAGTAATTTCATGTCTTATATTTAATTGGGACATTATATGGTGGAAGGATCTAATTGTACGGTAACTATTTACTCAAATGTTCTTTTATAATTAACGTTGAAATCTGTATTATCTGGAAAGTCGTTAATCGCTAGGGAGGCTTATCCCTATTGTAGAAAAAATATTATTTATTTAAATAAATTAATAGTTAAGTATATTTAATTTAATCTATGGTGATAGAATAAATTAAATAACTTAATATTTATTATTTAATATTTTAGAAATATTAAATATAAATTAATAAGAGTCTTATTATTATTATTACTATTATTATTATTTAATTCCTAAAGGAGTTTGGGAATTAATTAATAAAAGTACTCTCATATAATCCTAATAAGATTAGGAGGTTAAATTAATTAAAAGATTTTAATTATATATTCCTAATAAGATTGGGAGCATAATTAATAAAAGAAATTTAATTAATTAAAATAAAAAATCCAATTCTTTAATTGTTAAGGAGAGTTGCCCACATCTATAAATAAGAGGAGTCTTATTATGGGTGGCGTGGTGGTTGACATTTTCATAGAATACGTAATTCCAATAGTTGGAAAAGTATACCCTTTTCTATGAGAGATAAAAAAACTAGGGTTTTGCCAAACACTCATCCTCTTGAATCTTTCTTCTTCCTTGGTGGATCACCTCTAGAGGCCAAACACTTGGGTGACTAACGTTAATCAAAGGAAGGAACTAAATCCAGTGGATTCAAGTTGAACACGAAAGGATTTGGAGGTGAACTTGTACCTGAAGAAGCTCGAATTTTCAAGGGTATGATTCTTGTTCTTTATCTTTTCGTTTAATAAATAAATATGCATAAAGGATGATCTGGGTATATGGTTTGTAAAATTTTAAACCTCTAATTTTTTACGTTTCCGCTTCTTTTATGCAATTTGTTTGCGTTCATAAATATTACAAACCTAACAGTGGCATCAGAGCCAAACCTTTATGCGAATTATTAATTGTTTTGATTTGATATGTATATTGATATGTGTTTAGAACAATTTAATTGAAGATAATTTGTTGCATAAAATTTATTTTAAAAAAATATCATTGGCGAAAGCTGTTTTGGTAAACTTTTTTTTTTATTTTTGCCGAGTCTGTGGCTTTCTTTATTTTCAAGGTTTCGTGAATCATGTAAAGAAGTAACAGAATGCATGTTTAAGTGACTAGTAATAATGTTCCGAGGATCATGATAGTTAATATAAGTTATATATATATATATATATATATATATATATCTTTTGATTTACTTCATTAAAACTGTTTTCAAAAATCATTTCATCATTTATCAGAAGTCACCTAACTTACTGTAGAACACCTTGTTCGCTGTCAACCATAGGTAAGTCTCTTGTGCGAGCAGTGATGGGTTTTAGAACAGTAGGTATGAGTCTACCCAGGTAAGAGGGTCTGAATGGAAAAAAAAAGTGAATATATTTTTGAACCCAGTAATAATGAGTAGGTTATTTAGATCTAACTCCTCAGCTAGTCATAGGTCAACCTTGCAACCTTTACCCCGATATAGTTAATCGTAAAGAAAAAAAGCTTATGAAAATATTAGTCAAGTTTTACATAACTGGAATATACCCAGAATTTCTCCCAAAGAAATTTATCAGTCAACATTTTTAGATAACTTTAAAACAGATTATAATGTTAAAACAGTTGAAAAGGTTTATTCTATTAACAAAGAGTATGAAAATCGTAGCCTTCTTTCCACAGATGTTATTAAAAAACATAGAAAAAAGGGTTATAATTTCATCCACATAGGTCTAGTTCAAGTAGCAGTTAAACCATTGAATATTAAAGGAATTAATTCAAGTATCTACCTTTGTCTCAGAGATGCTAGATTTTTGAATTATTATCCGAGCATAATAGGTGCTATGGAAGCCAGTCTGTACAATGGTCCTATCCATTTTAATTACTTTCCTGACTTCACACTTAGTCTAAGTGATCAACACCTATTAAAAGCTTTAACATTAAATATTAAAACAGCAGGAGAAATTACACAAATGATTGAAGGTTCTCAACCAATTGCTCTAATCTATAGAATTTATTATAAGACCATGAAGACTAATTTGAATGTCCATGCTCTTAATAAAAGCCCTAAAGATCACACTGTATTAATTCAAAGTTCAACCAATGATGCTAATATCCAAATCCCTAGAACAATTCTATGGAAAGATATTACGTTACCCAGTCAATGGATTTTACCAAGTGAAATACCACAGCAGCCTGTAGTAAACAACGTAGTGAACATTGAAAACATAAGGCAATTTTCTGATGGAACTGTCAAAGTTAGCTTTGAACGTTCTAGAAGACCAGTTATTATAGAGGACTATTCTAGTTCTTCACTCCTTCTATGGATCTTGCCTAGAAGAGATTCTGAAGTCCTTAGTAACCCTTCTATAAGAGACATTAAGTTAAAAGGAATTTTAAATCAAGGTCAAGCAAGTCATCCTTGTTATTCTTGTCACCCTCAGAATTATCCAGCCGAAGAAGAAAGCTCTTCTTCTCCGACTCCTTCTGAGCTTCCAACTCAGTCTGATTTTGATGTTCCAATTAATAATCAATTAAGAGTCATTAAGAAAGAATTTGTGTTAGATTGGATTAATCTTGTGAATGATTTTAACTCCAAATCTAATAAAAATAAAAGACATCAATTTAGAAAAATTCACCCAACTGAGAAGGAAAGAGATAAAATAGTCAATAAATGGAAAAAAAAATTATGAATAATGAAAAAATTAATATGACCTTCTATGATTGGTATGATCAATATCAATTTAAATGCAATGTTATAACCAAAACTCAATGGGATAAAGAAGACAAGTCTAAAGTTTCGTCTAGTCATCCACCCTTAGAATCTGTCTTAATTTCAGTAAAAAATACTTCAATCACGGCAAGTCCATTTAAAATCTCCAATGGAGTTAATGATGATAAAAAATTATAGAACGCTTAAATTTTAGTAACCAATACCTAGCAAATCAGTAGGAAAACAGTTAGACAGATTGAAGAAAATTTGAAGAAAATATAATTAAAAAACCGAGTCAAAAATTGTTCAACCACTATTAAAACTACCGTAGAAAATAGAGAAAAATTAGGTTTACCTAATAAAGACGTTGATCTTACAGTAGCTATTGATCAGTTATTTAAAAAATTAAAAACAAAGACTAAACTAGAAACAATGATGATCATATTGTTGTTATCGATCGATTAATTTCGATAATGAAGGCGATGAGTCGATCGATAGTCAATCAGCTACCTCATCAGTGCAAGAAATTGGTATTCTATACCAACTCCTCCAGATCTGCAATTTGAATAGAGAAATCTAGATAAACAATTTTCTGTTTCGTCTAATAAAATCTATGAATGGAATATTGACGGATTTAGCGAACAAGAAATCCTCAATAAGTTATATCATATGTCCATGGTGGCAAACAAACTATCTAACTAAATTCAACACTGACTCAACCAGATATTGTTGAATTATCGCCGATGGATTTACTGGTATTCTCGGATCTTGGTGGGAAAAACATCTCACTGAAGACTCTAGATTATCTATAATCCAAGTCATTCGGTTAGACGACGACAAGAACCCGATTTTTAATGAAGCTATAGGCATAGGGCCACCTGATGGAGTAAATACTTTGATTTATACTATAATAAAACACTTCGTAGGAACCCACAGAACATCACTGAAAGAATCCACGATCAACTAAGTAATCTCACTTGTCCCACTCTAAGTGACTTTAGATGGTACAAAGATGTTTTTACTTCTAGAGTTATGATGAGAAATGACAGTAATAAACCCTTCTGGAAAGAAAAATTTGTTAATGGTTTACCATCCTTATTTGCTCATAAAGTTCGTGAAGAACTTAGTAAAAATTTAGGATATATTGATTATGATAATCTCACTTATGGTGACATAATCAGTTATATTCAAAAGATAGGATTAAAAATGTGCATTGATTTTAAGTTAGCCAAACAAGCTAGTAAAGACAAGAAGAAAGCTAAATATGAGCTTGGAACATTCTGCGAGCAATATGGTTTACCTCTTGTGGCTCCTTCTAGACGAAAGCATAGGCATACACATATTGACTCTCACAGAAGTCATAGACGTCACAAGAAAAGACGCAGTCATCATAAAGATAAGAATCAAGATAATTATTATAATAAGCCCAAACCCATTAATAAAAAACATAATAAAAGACCTAAAAAATTTGATAAAAGTAAAATTGTGTGCCACAATTGTGGGCAAAAGGGTCATTATAAAAGTGAATGCAAAATAAAACAGAAGTTGTCTCAGTTAAATATTACTAGCGAAGATACTGAATATATATTAGAGTTAATGAGAATAGAAAATGAAGTTAGTAATAATGAAGACTCTAACATTTCATATCCTCTGATACTAACAGTGATAATAATTCAAGCAAAGCTTGACCGATTTAAGTCACCATCCTGTGCTAATAATTGCAATGAAAATTGTTGCACTAAAAAGATTAATGTAATTAACAAGGATGATGAAGAAAGTTCTTTGTTAATTGACTTAATTAGTAAAATCACTGATCCTTAGTTAAAAGCCCAATACAGAAAATAGTTAAAGGATTTATTAACTAAAGATAATAGAGAAAACGATAAGTTTATTAAAGCTAAAGAGAAACCAATTTTTAGTCTTAATAAAACTTTGGAAAGATTTAAATCTCCAGTTAAAGAAGTCAGTCTTCCAGAATTAAATCAAGAAGTTAATAAATTAAAGAAAGAAATAGCTAATTTAAAGATAGAAGTCTCTAATCTAAGAAAAGATTTTGATAAAAGGCCTGATCTTCAGATCAATGATTCCTCATCCAGTGATGAAAATCACGATGAACCAGAATCATCTGGTACTAAAGATATTTCAGACTTATTTATTCAAGGTCTTTCACTTAAAAGAATTAAAGACATCACCATTCAGAAATGGTATGTTTCTATTAACCTAGTTGTGGATAAAAACTTTTACAATATGACCATCATCGCTTGGTCGATACAAAAAGTGCACTTAAATCAGTATCCAAGAAGGTCTAATCCCAACTAAATATTACAAAAAAACCAGTGAAAAATTGAATTTAGCTAATGGTAGTCAAATGGAAATAAAATATAAATTACCTAAGGTACATATTTGTCAAGATAACATGTGTTTCAAAACATCTTTTGTTTTGATTCGCAATCTTACAGACAAAATTATTTTGGGTTTACCATTTATATACTTATTATACCCATTTACGACTAGTAATAAAGGATTAACTTGTAAACATTTAGGAAAGAAAATAACATTTAAGTTTCTTATTAAACCAAGAGAAAGAGATTTAAAATACATTCAGGAAGAATCCATTTCCAAATCATTGAATTTAATAAACTGTAAATCTACACATTTGAATTTTTTGAAAGAAGAAATCAAATATAAAATAATTTAAGAACAACTTCAAAATGAAGAGATTCGGTTAAAAATTGAAAAATTAAAAACCTACACGAAGAATAACCTTTGTTCTGATTCCCCCAATGCCTTTTGGCATAGAAAGAAACATATGGTTAGGCTTCCTTATGCTAAGGAATTCAAAGAACATTTAATTCCCACTAAGGCTAGACCTATTCAGATGAGTCATGAACATATGGAGTTATGTAAGATTGAAATCAATGATCTCCTCAATAAAGGGTTAATTAAACCTAGTAAATCTCCTTGGTCTTGCTCTGTTTTTTATGTCAACAATGAAGCAGAAAAAGAAAGAGGTGTACCTCGTTTAGTTATTAATTATAAACCATTGAACAAGGTCTTAGAATGGATCAAAATTCTCTTCCCAACAAAGACGACCTTATCAATAAAGTTAAGTAATGCCACCATTTTAGTAATTCGACCTTAACTGCGGTTTCGCAAATTGCCATTCATCCCGATGATCAAGACAAAACAAAGATTCACCACTCCATTTGGACATTACGAATGGAATGTTCAGGCATTTGGCCTAAAAAATGCTCCAAGTGAATTTCAAAATATTCTAAATGACATATTAAACCCTTTCACCCATTTTATCGTTGTCTATATCGATGACATTCTTGTTTACTCCAAGACTATTGAAGAACATGAAAAACATTTAAAATCGTTCTTCTCTACTATTAAAGTAAATGGTCTTGTTCTTTCTCCTTCCAAATGTAGCCTGTTTCAGGTCCGAGTAAGGTTTCTTGGTCATAATATCTTTAATGGACAAGTTCAGCCTATTGAACGAGCTATTCAATTCGCTGACAAGTTCCCAGATAAGATAACCAATAAAACCTAACTGCAGAGATTTCTTGGCTCGCTGAATTATATAGGTAAGTTCTACAAGAATCTCAGGAAGATTTGCAAACCTCTTTTTCGGCGTTTGCAAAAAATAATCTTCCACCTTGGATCGACATTCATATACTTCGCAATTCAACAAGTAAAAAATATGTCAAGACATTGCCCTGCCTTGGCATCTCCAATGATTCAGCTTTCAAAATTGTTGAAACCGACGCCTCGGATATTGGATTCGGAGGCATTCTTAAACAAAAGTTAACAATCGATTCCCCAGAACAAATTGTTCGATTTCATTAGAAGTGCATGGAATGCTACATACCAAAATATAGTACTATTAAAAGGAAATTCTTTCATTAGTATTATGTATTAATAAATTTCAAAATGACTTGTTAAATAAGAAATTTCTGGTTCGCATAGATTGCAAGTCAGCCAAGTACATTTTAGTTAAAGATGTTGAAAACTTAGCCTCTAAGCATTCTTTCGCTAGATGGCAAGCTTTATTAAGCATTTTTTATTTTGATATTGAATACATTAAAGGCAAAAATAATTCTATTCCTGATTTTCTTACCAGAGAATTTATTCATACAGGTACTATACAGTCATGAGTGTCAGACGTTCATCCTCCTCTCAGGGTTCGGGTCGCCCTATTGGCCCAAGTAATCAGCCCAAAGGTACCTTAGTTCCTCACCCATTACCCTCTCGCTCATCACCAATCAAATTTTTGTTTCAGGAACAATCCCCAAGCCTTTCACACAAAATTTCTAGTTAATAAGCCTGAACCCATTGATCCATTCAGTAATCCAGCCAAGACCTCGTCTTCAGCTCCCAGTCACTCCCCCTCTGAGCATGTGCTCAAATGGGAAAGTTACTTGTTTCATATTGAACCATACATGAAGCCAAAAAATGATCCAGTTAAGCTTGCTGCCCAGTTTTTCCCTCCTAGTTGACATTTTCCTCCAGCCGCTCCTTATAAGTCTCTTGATTATTATAAGGACATTCTCCTTGAAACTGATTCAGTAAATATCAAACCCATTTATGCAAACAATGATAAATCAAAAGTTCTTTATCATACTTTGTATATTAAACATTTCCTTCAGATTTCTGATTGGGGTAAAAATCCCTCCAATCTAATGGATCTCTCCAGTCATAGTAATCCCTTTTGTTTTTATGATTATATTGACGCCTGGTATAAGGTTCTCCTTCATCAGAATGAGTCCCATAGTCATTCCTGGTTTATTCAATTCAATCATAAGTTCAAAAGTCCAATCCCTTATTGGTTCGTCCTCTGGTGGTATAGGCATGGTTCTACCTATGACCTCCTTCCCGACCCCCTTAAGGTTCAAGTTACTCATTTTGCTAATAATAGTAAACCAGATTCAAAGAATGAGAACATTCCTCTCACTCTTCTCTTTATTAGTAAATACAAAGTTCCCTGGATCCTCAAATGGCAATATGGTATTTCACCACCCTCTGTTGCTAGTAATTCGGCAGTTATCTTTGATCCACTCCCTCGACTTTCCCGCTTTTTCTACATCAAGTGGTGCGATAAGTTCGACGTTAACAGAATCATAGGTCAGGTTCAATAGGAATTTCCGTCGCTTCCTATTCCAGCTCCAAGATTAATTCCCGATTATTCAAAGCTAAGGATTCTAAAGTCATTCCTTTAGAACCCTCTTCCTCAAGTCAGAAAAAGATTTCAAAAGAATCTAAGTTAAAAACCAGTCCTACTGGTTCTTCCTGTTCCCGTAGCATTCTGATTTCAAAGATTGCTCCGGTAGTGAATTAAAACTTATTGCTCAAGCCCTCAATAAAAGAATTGATGAGTTACACGAAGAAGCCTCTAGGCATTCCTCAGCTTCTTCCCAGAATGATTTAATTAGCCAATTTACAGAAGATAATGGTCTGTACGATCCTTACGGCACCATCAACCTTCAGGATGCTCAGGACCCATTTGCCTCGACATCAGCAGCTTTTACCGAGCCATCGTTCGTCACCAAAGACTGCTTCCGGCGCGATTCTTTAGCCATCGCTCAATTGCTCAAAGACTCGCCCTTTACCAAGCCATCGTTCATTTAGCCAAGACCGCCTGGCAGAGCAGCTTAAATGATTCCACTTTTCTCGCCGAAAAGTAGCTCAACAAAGAAAAGGAAGTTCTTTTCCACCAAAGCAGTGTCACGAGTCAAAAGTTATCGGCCAGTTGGTCAAAAGCGTCTGTAATAGTCAAAAGTTAGCACTGTTTATCAACAGTTGCTTGTCTGTACTTTTACTTTTGCTTTAGTAACTTGCTTTTACTTTTGCTTTTACTTTTGTAATTCACTTTTACCTAAGTGAAAAGTTTCTTACTTTACCCCAGTGAATGTAATAGTTCCCTTTCCTTATTCTATAAAAGGAAGGCGAGCTCATTTGGCAAATTAGTTTTCGAAACTTAGAAAGACTCTGAGCTCTCTCTCTCTCTCAGAAGAATCTTTGGTTTCTACCTCTGATCAGCCTACTTAACCACTCTTCTCCAATTCTCTAGTTAAATGTTTTAATTTTCTTAAGTACTTGTTTTATTTCCCGTTCTTAGTTTGTACATAGCTTGTATTATTAATTCAATTCAGTTACTTATTCATTTAAAGACTGTGTTTTATTTGTATGCGCTCTCTCTGTTCTTCCCATTTATCTGCTTCCGCCCCCAAATGGTTTATATATATATATATATATATATATATATATATATATATACACACACATTACGTAACCGATCAAAGTGAGGAGTCTCTTTTAACAAAATGCGGATATTTTTTTTTTTGCTTTTTTCTGAAACAACTAAAAAAAAAGTTTAATATTTTATGGAACTGGAATTTTTCCATAATTCAGTGTTTTGATTGTGACTTGGATACATATTACAAAATAGGTCCTGTACAGACTCAAAACACTGTATTATGAAAAAAATTCCAGTCCCATAAATATTAAACTTTTTTTTAGTTGTTTAAAAAAAACAAAAAAAAGTCCGCATTTTAGTATCATGAGGGAGTCCTTACCTGATCCAGATATATATATATATATATATATATATATTAATCTTAATTATTTTATTATTAAAATAAAAAGTTTATTTTAATCTTAAAATAATTATTTTAATTTTAAAATTGGATTTCATGCTAACTAATTAGAGTTGGAATTGGATTCCATGATAACTAATTGGAGTTGAAATTGGATTCTATGTTTCCTAAAATAAAAGAGTTTATTTGTGAATAGGAAAGTGAATCTATGTTTCCTTAAATAAAGGAGTTTATTTAGATATAAAATATGATTTCATATTATTCAAATTAAAGGAGTTTATTTATGAATAGGAAAGTGAATCCATGTTTCTTAAATAAATGAGTTTATTTGGATATGGAATAAGATTTCGTATTTTTCAAAATAAAGGAGTTTATTTGTGAATAGGAAAGAGAATTCGTGTTTCCTTTAATAAAAGGAATTTTTTTCTTGAAATTGAATTCCATAATTAATTAAAATAAAGGAGTTTATTTTGATTAAAATAAAATAGTTTATTTTATTCAAAATTGGATAAATTATAATAAAAGAGATTTATTTTAATTTAAATTTGGATTAAAATAAAATTGTTTATTTTGATTCAAAATTAGATTTTATACTAACTAAATTTGCCCATTAAATGATATCAATATATATATTGAATGTTTGTTATTCATGAGATGAATGTTATTTATTGATGCATATGGTGATGTGTATGATAATAAATGGTATTGATTATGGACTATTGACCAATGTGATTAGATTTTATTTTAGTTGGATGCATTAATGTGTAACGCCCCGAAATCCGGTCTATTTTCACATCCGGACCTTGTACGTCACGATCCCATACTCGTCCAAACATACATCATTATATAGCTAAATATAACAACATACATCCTCAAATCCCAAGTTCTAAAACCTTAAAACCTCTTTCATTACAAATAATGATAATTACACTATTCTTTACATCTTGCACTAGCGACTTTTATCCGCCACCAAGGATATATAATCGTTCATTAAACTATTCTATAGTTTAATTCTATCATTCAATATTACAAGTCTTCGCTTGATCTTCACGCTCATTCATCTAATGAATGGCACTTCTTCTGGATACCGATCATCTGGATATTTACGGAATCCGTAAGTTCTTTCTAACACGTTCGCTGAAAATATTTTTATTTAAAGCAAGTGTGAGCATTCAATTTCTCAGCAAGTCATAGCAGTTGAATAAACAACTTCAAGAATTTAAACATTTCTTTAAGACTTCAATAACGGAACAAAGGTTATGAAGCAACTTGAATAATAGGAATAATCTCGATTCCTATAATTTTAAAACATTAGTAACATTCACTTTGAAATACTTTCATTCGTCTACCTTTTTCATACCCATTCTGTCTGGTTGGAATCAATAGCATAAACGTAATAATAACCGTTCATGTATAAACATAACATACTCATATTGAACAGTTCAATCACAGAATAGTTCATATCATAGAAACACCAAAGTGTTTAAATTGTGGCACGAGGCCTTATATATTCTAACACCTTGTACAAATATCAGACATTTGCACATAGACAGAACTTCTCAAGTTCATCATCTGAGAAGTTTTAAAAACTAGCATTCATTTAAAATATGAATGAAGTTAGGAAACTTACCTTACGCACAGCTACAGCTTATAGTTTACGGTGAACTGCTCATTCCAATTCCTATGTAGCGTATAAGGAAATAACACATACACCAATTAGTCATATACTTGACTTACACATTAGTTTACTTAACTTTACTTCTTAGGGTTCACGTTCTTATAAACTAAGTTTACGCGACCAGCTTCCTTTACTGGTTAACGGCTTCATGACATACGGAGATGTCTTACTTAATACGTTCATCATCTTTGATGATTTACATTCTTATCTTCTTCTTATAACTCTCCTAGGACTCAACACACATCGTGTCTCTACTAGTAGTCCATATGGTACTCTGAGTGGTTTCCCACAAACAACCAACAAACAAGTTCCCGTTTCATCTACACTGCCCATAACAATGAGTTAGATCGGTTGCCAGTTTTGTATATACCTTCACTCTTTGAAGGAATTGTTTAGCCCAGCTCCCATATGTCAACCATCAAAGGTTACGATTGCACCACAACCTAACTTATCTTAACTTATCCGAACTATTAAACTATAATGTTTGTTAAGTTAATTTCTTATTCCTTATGGCTTTCTGACAAATAAATGTCATACCTCAAGATTCATTCTTTATCGTCTAAGTCATACAGTCTTTTATATACTCAGAACGATTATTCAATGTTCATTCTACGCATTTATAGCGTTAAGCATTTTATGATACCTTATTCTTATCTTACAATGTCCAATTTATTTGACTCAGAACATTATCCAAGTTATAAACATTAACTCGGCTTCTTTTACGTTATACGCATTTTGTCCTTAATTCACTTTTCTCCATTTGTTCACGTGTTTAATCATTGATCTTTATTTCCTTACGGTCAAACCATACACGGGGTGTAGGTTCTATCCATTTAGTATTCGCGTACACTGAACCTTTAACTCGGTTCAAGTGTCCGACGCTTACATTTCATTCTAACATTCTCATCCGACTCACATTCGACTTTCATTAATCTTATTACCGTTTGCTACGGCTTTCTTTAAAATTCATATCTTAACTACTACTCCCATCAACGTCTAAGTCATATAACCAATGTATACTTAGAACGTTCGCTCAACATGAATATGATTCACGAGGATTGTTTACGTATTCAACATTTACGTTACTTGCCTGTTAATTCTATTCAACCTTCATCCAAGGTTTTAATTAATTTCATTCGTTACTCGTCACCTGAACCCCATGTTCAATATTCTTTCCTAATGTCAAAGCCATAAGGTTCGTTATAAGCTAAGACCGATCCTTCATCGCAACAACGTTGCGTTCACAGCTTCTAAACGCTTTACATTCATCTCTCATGACCACGACATAACATCGAAATGTTATTGATTACCCTAGTCAATCAACGTTTAAGGAATCACAATTAGAGCAATCACACACGTTCGTTTCATTGTGACTACGGTTCCCGGGCATTGCTTCCGAAACCTGCATCTACATTCTTTATCTTTTAATCTCATTTAATCTTTTCGTTCAACCTTCATCAAAGGTTTAGTACACATAATTAAGTGTTACATTAGCTGAGTTACATGCTCATATTTCTTTCTTGCACATCCCCTAGTAATTGAGCATTAAAAATCTCATTTCTGGCATTGCCTACACCAACAACATTGTCTTCATGCGTTCTTTCCTTTCTTTTCAAGGCCACTACGCCCACTTAGCAGTAGCTAATGCCACGAGCTCACGTTGCGGCGCCGGCCCCCAAGGCATGACTAGTGCTGCGGCGCCAAGCATGAAAACTAGAAAAATTTTCAAAGTCTTTTACAAGCTTGAGACGCTGACTTTAAAATCTCATATCTTATTCTTTATAACTTAGAACGAGGTCATTCCAAAGCCATTTACTTCCTTATCTTACTTACTTCGATTACCCTCAGACAGAACTTCGCTCTGAATCCGTTAAGATGCCATTCAAATGGCTTAATCTACGCTTTTCGTTCGTTTTACGTTTTTAACGTTTTCGTTCGTTCGTCCGTAATTCGGTCATCCGAACTCGGAACTCACTCGTTCTTAAGTACACGACTCACATTTTCTATGTTCTCGTACATTCTTATGAAACCCTACATGCTCAGGTTCATTTACTAACATTCTAATGCTCATTCATCTTTTAAGAAATTTTCACCATAACTTCGTTATAGCTCAATTTTAATCCGTTCTTCATGAACGTTTCTAATGTTCCTAACCAAGCAATAAGCAACTAACTTATACGCGATGGTTTTAAACTTTTCCATCAACAACAATTATCCTACGATGGTTTTAAATTTGTCCATCAACAACATTCTTCGTGTTCTTCGCGCGTTCTTCATTTTTAATCGATATTTTGATTACAATTTCACTTTTCTTGGAATTTGATGTTATAGAACATCATTCCTTACTTATTTGACCTACTCATTCATAAGATTCATTTGGATCACTCAAAATCCTTACGAATCTTATACTTCCTTAAGAAATTTATTAACTAAATTTCTAATTCTTATTTCTTTGTTTTCTCATGATTTCAACTATATGAAATCATTCTTAACTTCATCTACTTCTTATCTTCATTAAGTTATGTTTTTGAACATATTAAACTTAAAGAAAATTAGAAGAAACTAGGGTTCGGATTCCCGTCTTCTTTAATCTTCTTCCGTCGGACAAAGCATGCACTCGGGCAAGCTTTTCCTCATTCTCTCCCTCTTCATCCGAACTCTCTCTCTCTCTCAAGTGTTGGTTGAAATTTTCCAACCAAACAAATGAACTTAAGGCTTGTTTATATAGAAAACCAAAGCTACAGGTATTTTGGTCATTTCACCCCCACCTCCTTACTATTCATGGCTTAGCCACCAAGTTTACTTGGCCACCGCCCTTACTTGGTGGCCAAGTGGCCACCCCACATGCCCATGGGTCTTCCACATGGGTTGCCCCATGGGTTTTACCCATCTGGTGACCCATCGGTTCAATCCGTGGTTTATTTTCTTGGATCAGGCTTAATTAAATTTAACACTGGGCCTTACATTAATTCTTGCTGGGCCTACCTAGGCTTGATTACACATTCCATTGGGCTTGATATAATCCAAGTCCAATTGGATTCTTCAAAGTCCATGAACTCAAAGTCCCTTTAGACTAATCGTATTCTACGTATTCCATTCTCGTATTCTCATATTCTCTTCGTATATCGTTCGTACGATATTCATATTATACGTCATACTAATCTTCGTACTATACTCATATAATAACTAGTATTATACTCATATTTCTCACTCATAATAACTCTAATTATTATACGAAATCATAAAATTATCCGAACTCAGTTTTCCCAACCCTTAGGTTTTAAGTCCGTAGGCAAAAACTTATTTTTTGCCGTAACTGAAATATTATTGAATATTCCATCTCCTCTCAGAATTCTAACATTACGCATTTCTCGGAAATTCAAAATAAATCTCCGAGCAGAAACGGATGAATAGTGCCTATTTCGTCTTTTTCCCCGGAAATATTTTTGTTCTCGGAAAAATTTTATTTTTATCTTGAAAATTCTTACTCGTTCAGTCTAGCTCATAGCCAGAATCCTCCCGATTAATAATCATTCTAGGTTATAAAACGATTAATAAACACATAGCACATAATAGTATTAATAAAATTCATTTTATTAATAACTAATTCTTTAAATCTTAAATTCTAGACAATCCAATTTTTTGGGTTGTCACATTCTTACCTCCTTCAAAAAAATTTCGTCCTCGAAATTTCTTAAAACCAAACCCTTACCCGGGTCCTCACATTCTCCCCTTTTTCAAAGAATTTCATCCTCGAAATTTTAGTCAACCCTTATTCTCAACTTCTCTTCAAAGAAGTTCTTATCTTTCATACATTCCCTACCCTTCATAACTTATCAAGAATCATGAAGTGAAAGGAATAACTAGGAATATAAGGATTCCTTTAAAACATTTCATTCTTTTGCTGAGGGGTCAAATTGACCATGAACTCTTACTAGGTTAAACATCCTTTCGCCGTAAACCTTTCTTACACGGTAAGTTTACAATCACAAAGAAGGTAAACCACCTCTTCCATACGTAAGTGATCAACCTATCGTATAACCCCATTTCAGGGCATGTTCACCTCAGACTTAATCATTGGATTCCGCACCAAAATAATTTGGTTCGGCATACCATTCGTCTTAGCCAAATCAAGTAGCTTAGACCATACCAATAAATTGGACATCAACTTGAAACATTCGTTTAGTCAACTCACTTGACATCGACCAATTCTTTAAATTCTTTTGCAATACATCAAAACGTTTCATGACATCATGATACCGCACTTTTCACAGTACGTTGAGGACTTCGTCAGTTTATGACTTCATCATTATGCATCATACCATAGTGGGTTGTTGATCCTAAGATCACTTCCAACACTAGGTTCAATTGCATTAATAACTCCATCCTTTTACCATCCTTGCATCAAATGCACTGATGATATAAAATTTATTTTGATATTTAAAATCAATTTCTGTCTAGCCGAATCAACTAGCATAGACATATCAAGAATAGTTCTTTTAAAATCCATTGGTTCCAAAAATTGAACAAATTCTTTCATTTTCCAAAATGTGCACTTCAACACGAATTCAAGAAACTTCGAAATCTAGCATAGTTAGATGACTTGGAATATCTTATCATCCATCTTCCTTCATTGTCTTACTTGTGACAATACTTAATCTTCTCTAGCACCTTCAATGCTAAGTCTACTGTAAATAACTCATTTCAGTCTAAACATTCCTATACCTTAGCACAGTCCATCAACTTACCACACATTATGAGTTCAGGAACTTTTCACAATAATATGAGTTTAAGAACTATCCCAGACAGACCATAGGCATCCATTCGCAGAGAAGTTCAAAAACATACCATATGATTATGAGTCATGAACTTACCATAAGTATGAGTTTCAAGAACTCGCACCTTATCTTATCGTTCTCTACCTACCAAGTATATACATGAGAAAAGATTCACCTTCTCGTCATATACATCTTGATAGCGTGACCAATTTCAATGATTATCACTGTAATAAACTGAGTGGTTGTAACACCAAGCACAAACCTCTGCCCATACAAAGGTTCATACAACTCAGCTATCACATGAGTCCTCAACTGAAATCTTACAACTTCTAACTTTCTCTTTACTTAATATGAATTTTCTTTAATTCAGATGCTATCCTTTACAACTCAATCTGAAGTTCTTCTTCCCGCATTTACTTCATAGTACCATTCATTCATAGCATTAGCTACAAATCATACATCGCTTAATGTATTTCATCTCACATTATTACGATTTACTATGATCACGTGGTGATCTTCTTATCCTTCTCTCTACGATTATAGTCTTAGGTACTCATACCTAAGGTTTATAACATATCAGCTTTGATACCAACCTGTAACGCCCTGAAATCCGGTTTATTTTCACATCTGGATCCCGTTCGTCATGATCCCATACTTGTCCAAATATACATCATTATATAGCTAAATATAACAACATACATCCTCAAATCCCAGGTTCTAAAACCTTAAAACCTCTTTCATTACAAATAATGATAATTACATTATTCTTTACATCTTGCACAAGTGACTTTTATCCGCCACCAAGGATACATAATCGTTCACTAAACTATTCTATAGTTTAATTCTATCATTCTATATTACAAGTCTTCACTTGATCTCCACGCTTATTCATCTAATGAATGGCACTTCTTCTGGATACCGATCAGCTTGATCTTTATAGAATCCGTAAGTTCTTTCTAACATTGTTCGCTAAAAATGTTTTTATTTAAAGCAAGTGTGAGCATTCAATTGCTCGGCAAGTCATAGTAGTTGAATAAACAACATCAAGAATTTAAACATTTCTTTAAGACTTCAATAACCGAACAAAGGTTACGAAGCAGCTTGAATAAAAGGAATAATCTTGATTCCTATAATTTTAAAACATTAGTGACATTCACTTTGAAATACTTTCATTCTTCTACCTTTTTCATACCAATTCTGTCTGGCCAGAATCAGTAGCACATACTTAATAATAACGGTTCATGTATAAATAGAACATACTCATATTGAACAGTTCATATAATGGAAACACCAAAGTGTTCAAATTGTGGCACAAGGCCTCATATATTCTAACACCTTGTACAAATATCACACATTTGCACATAGACAGAACTTCTCAAGTTAAACATATTAGAAGTTTTAGAAACTAGCATTCATTTAAAATATGAATGAAGTTAGGAAACTTGCTTTTACACATATACTACAACTTATAGTTTACTATTTGAATCTGTTTCATTCCAATTCCTATGTAGCACATAAGGAAATAACACAGACAACAAATAGTCATATACTTGACTTAAGCATTGGTTTACTTAACTTTACTTCTTAGGGTTCACGTTCTTATAAACTAAGTTTACGCGATCAACTTCCTTTACCGGTTAACGGCTTCATGACATACGGAGATGTCTTACTTAATACGTTCATCATCTTTGATGATTTACATTCTTATCTTCTTCTTATAACTCTCCTAGGACTCAGCACACATCGTGTCTCTTCTAGTAGTCCATATAGTACTCTAAGTGGTTTCCCACAAACAACCAACAAACAAATTCCCGTCTCATCTACACTGCCCATAACAGTGAGTTAGATTGGTTGCCAGTTTTGTATATACCTTCGCTCTTTGAAGGAATTGTTTAGCCTAGCTCCCATATGTCAACCATCAAAGGTTACGATTGCACCACAACCTAACTTATCTTAACTTATCCGAACTATTAAACTATAATGTTCGTGAAGTTAATTTCTTATTCCTTATGGCTTTCTGACAAATAAATGTCATACCTCAAGATTCATTCTTTATCGTCTAAGTCGTACAGTCTTTTGTATACTCAGAACGATTATTCAATGTTCATTCTACGCATTTATAGCGTTATGCATTTTACGATACCTTATTCTTATCTTACAACGTCCGATTCATTTGACTCGGAACGTTATCCAAGTTATAAACATTAACTCGGCTTCTTTTACATTATAAGTACTTGTCCTTAATTCAGCTTCTCCACCGTTCACAGGTTTAATCATTGATCTTTATTACCTTACGGTCAAACCATACACGGGGTGTAGGTTTTATCCATTTAGTATTCGCGTACACTTAACCTTTAACTCGGTTCAAGTGTCCAACGCTTAAATTTCATTCTAACCTTCTCATCTGACTTACATTCGGCTTTCATTAATCTTATTACCGTTCGCTATGACTTTCTTGATAATTCATATCTTACTTACTACTCCCATCAACGTCTAATTCATACAACCAATGTATACTTAGAATGTTCGCTCAACATGAATACGATTCAAGAGGATTGTTTACGTATTCAACATTTACGTTACTTGCCTCTTAATTCTATTCAACCTTCATCAAAGGTTTTAATTACTTTCATTCATTACTCTTCATCTGAACCCCATGTTCAATATTCTTTCCTAATGTCAATGCCATACGGTTCGTTATATGCTAAGACCGATCGTTCATCGCAACAACGTTACGTTCACAACGTTTAAACGCTTTACATTCATCTCTCATGACCATGACATAACATCGAAATGTTATTCATTACCCTAGTCAATCAACGTTTAAGGAATCACAATTAGAGCAATCCCTCACGTTCATTTCATTGTAACTACGGTTCCTGGACATTGGTTCCGTAACCCGTGTCTACATTCTTTATCTTTTAATCTCATTTAATTTTTTCATTCAACCATCATCAAATGTTTAATATACTTAATTAAGTGTTACATTAGCTGAGTTACATGCTTATATTTCTTTTCTTGCCCAAAGAATTGAAAGCAAAAAATCTCATTTCTGGCATTGCCTACACCAGTAACAAGTACACTGGTTCTTTCTTTTTCTTTTCACTACATGCAAGACCACTTAGCAAGAGCTAATGGCCCGAGCACTGTCAGAATCTGGACTAATTATCGAAAGTTATGATTCGGGGACATAATCCTTTTAAGAGGGAAAGATGTGACAACCATAATTTTGTAAATTAATTTTAATATTTATTGGATTGAATAAATATTTTTCGATGAATTAATTATTAGATTAATTAATTAATTGATGAAGTGGTGATAGATTAATTTAATTATATGTGTTATATTTAATAAATTAATGTGGTGAATTTTTATTATTCGAAATATGTGATTATGTGAGCTTATTGAATTAAAAGAAATATTTAATAAGCCTATGTTATTTTAATTAATTTAATTATTAATTAGAGACTTAATAATTTGATATTATTAATCAAGAGAATTTGAATTATGTGACTATGTGTATTAATGAGAATTTACTATATTTTAATTAAAATAAATTAATTTAGATAATTGATTTATTTTATATGGATGTGACATTATTTAAACTATATAATAAAGCTTTATTAAATTAAATGATTTTTAAAACCTATTCTATCTAGCCAAACATGGCACTATGGGAAGTTTAGGGCAGTTACCCATGACTGGGTAATTGACCACCAACGCGTCAGTTGATTTCTATATTATATACGTCTTCCTTTCATTTTCTTTCATTTTTTTCTAAGTCTAATATTAAGCAAAGAGAGATACAGAGAGAGTTGAGAAAATTTTGAGAGAGACTGGGAGAAACTCTGTGATTGAAGTAGAGAGAATTGTCAATTTATCTAATCTACGCTTGGGTAATCTCTACAACCCAATTTATATATTTTACATCTTTTAAAGTTTTCATGAATATGGTTTTATTCATTATGTAATTCTCTGAAATTTGGAAATTCTTTTGTTATGTGAATATATGTAATAATTCGAGTTGTAAGGCATGTTATATATATATATATATATATATATATATATATATATATATATATTGTGTGTTTCCATATCATTAATTTCATAAGATTACAACGTATGATTATGGCTTGTTATTTCAAAAATTTGCAGAGTACGTGATATGGCCATATGGCCTTATACGTGATTTTTATATGCTAAACATAAATTATTTTGCAAAATTCACACACTTAAATGATTATGCATGCTAAAACGAACAAAATTAAATTTGAATGGTTGAATTTGGTCAGATATCAAATCAAGTGGCATCAATTTTAGAATTTATGTTCAAAACTTCAAGAACATCAAGAACAGTATAATTTGCACGTTGAATTCTGTAATTATATGTTTTTATGGGTGAAAATCACTCTATATATGTTGGGTAATGGTTATGTATAAATTCTAGCATGTGGGTATGTTTAATTTGGTGAAATTTATGATTATGTAGAGTTTATTTCGCTGAATTCTGTGTTCTTCGTGAACCGGAAATTCAGAATCTGGAGTGTCGTCATGCTACGCCAACTCCGTGCTCGAGACTTGTGGCCAGAAGCCAATACCACAATACAATGACAAAGAGCAAGATAGTATAAAAGTGAAATAGAAATACCACTTAGTAGAATGGTCAGAATTGAGTTTTTTAAAGTGTACAAGTATAGAAACGAGTTAGTAACTTAGTCTAATGATTTTAAAGACTTGTTAGACCTATAATGAGATGTTAAAATAAATTCTTAACATGTCCATAACACAAGTACGTGTGGATTGAATGATCGAATGCATAATTAGTTTATTTTTCTTGAAGTCTTAATTTTACAATAAGTGTAATAATTGACTAAGTATAGTCATGAATTCGAGTTAAACAAAGAGTAAAGTTATGATGTTAGTACGTTATTATTGACTGGTATTGTGAACGTAATTGGTATGTAGGATTTAATTCAAAGAACGAGTTTGTTTACGTGTAATCTACGCACGAGGCAAGTTTCTTACCCTAAACTTTCGTTGAGCAAGTTTCCTAACCCTACTTGTTATCGTTATATAAGTTGATTGATTTATCTTTCTACATTGAGCAAGTTATCATTATTATTGATTTAGCATGTCTTGTATATTAAAGTTTATTAATCCTTCAAGCATGATGTTGTTATACAATAATTATTCTATTTTATACCTTTGAGATTTTATCCAAGTTAAATTATCAGTTTATTATTAAACCTTGTTAGACTAGCGAACCCTTATTTGATTCGACTAGTCCATAGTCGATGAGCGTTCTAAATTTCAGAACCCTTGATGAATTATCCAAACCAAACTTCCTTTGGTGCGGACTCGAATGTCAAACTGAGATGAACAACCCTGTATAGGGGATTATTTACGCTTTAGCGTTAAGATATTGTGCACGGTATGGTACTAAGGGTTGATCCACCTAAGTACGAGAAGAAGAGTCCATAGTCTTATGACTGTTAAAGGTTTCAAGTAATAACACTTGACAACCTAGGACATAGTTCAAGGTCTTATGACCCTCAGAATTTCTTTTGATTCTTGTTATTCATTCTTGATTCAAAAGTTGAGCTTTATATTAGAAGTTATTATTTCTCTCGCATGTTATTATTCATTGTTATATTGTTATACTTATGGGAAATCGTGCTCACTCTTGCGTAATAATAACATTGCAGTTTAGAACGAAAGAGCAGACGAACCTTCCACTAGTAAGGGCAAGGGCAAGCTTAGCAAGTAATGAAGACTGTTTTGATAATGTGGTTATGTGATGTAATTAGAATTGATGTTACTAAGACTTATTTGTTTATATTTTCCGCACAGATGTTTTAAGGTTAGAGTAACCTAGGATTTATTTATTATTCAGTTGATGTAACCCCATAAGGGGAGAGATTTATTATTAATTCTATCTATTGCATGGTTTGAAATTTATTTATGGGTAGATAGATAGATGATGCTTGTACAGTGAACACCAAATCCTGTGGAAACGGAAGTACCGGATTTGCGGGTGTCCCACTCACGCTGCGACACCGGCCCCCAAGGCACGACTCGCGCTGCGGCGCCAAGCATGAAACCTAGAAAAATTTTCCAAGTCTTTTACAAGCTTGAGACGCTGACTTTGAAATCTCATATCTTATTCGTTATAACTTGGAACGAGGTCGTTCCAAAGCCATTTCCTTCCTTACCTTACGTACTTTGATTACCCTTGGACAGAACTTCGTTCTAAATCCGTTAACATGCCATTCAAATGGCTTAATCTACGCTTTTCGTTCGTTTTATGCTTTTAACGTTTTTCATTCGTTCGTCGGTAATTCGGTCATCCCAACTTGGAACTCGCTCGTTCTTGAGTTCACGACTCACATTTTCTACATTCTCTTACATTCTTATGAAACCCTACATGCTCGGGTTCATTTACTAACATTCTAATGCTCATTCTTCTTTTAAGAAATTTTCACCATAACTTCGTTATAGCTCAATTTTAATACGTTCTTCATGAACGTTTCTAACGTTCCTAACCAAGCAATAAGCAACTAACTTATACGCTATGGTTTTAAACTTGTCCATCTACAACAATTATCCTACGATGGTTGTAAATTTGTCCATCAACAACATTCTTCGTGTTCTTCGCGTGTTCATCGCGTTCTTCATTTTTAATCGATATTTTGGATTATGATTTCACTTTTTTCTTGGAATTTGATGTTATAGAACATCATTCCTTGCTTATTTGACCTACTCATTCATAAGATTCATTTGGATAACTCAAAATCCTTACGAATCTTATACTTCCTTAAGAAATTTATAAACTAAATTCCTAATTCTTATTTCTTTGTTTTCTCATGATTTCAACTATATGAAATCATTCTTAACTTCATCTACTTCTTATCTTCATTAAGTTATGTTTTTGAACATATTAAACTTAAAGAAAATTAGAAGAAACTAGGGTTCAGATTACCGTTCTTCTTTAATCTTCTTTCGTCGGACAAAGCGTGCACTCGAGCAAACTTTTCCTCATTCTCTCCGTCTTTATCCGAACTCTCTCTCTCTCAAGTGTTGGTTGAAATTTTCCCACCAAACAAATGAACTTAAGGCTTTTTTATATAGAAAACCAAAGCTAGGGGTATTTTGGTCATTTCACCCCCACCTTCTTACTATTCATGGCTTAGCCACCAAGTTTACTTGGCCACCACCCTTACTTGGTGGCCAAATGGCCGCCCCACATGCCCATGGGTTTTACACATCCGATGACCCATTGGTTCGATCCGCGGTTTATTTTTCTTGGATCGGGCTTAATTAAATCTAACACTGGGCCTTACATTAATTCTCACTAGGCCTACCCTAGGCTTGATTACACATTCCATTGGGCTTGATATAATCCAAGTCCAATTGGATTCTTCAAAGTCCATGAACTCAAAGTCCATTTAGACTAATCCTATTCTACGCATTCCATTCTCGTATTCTAATATTCTTTTCGTATATCGTTCGTACGATATTCATATTATGCGTCGTACTAATCTTCGTACTATACTCATATAATAACTAGTATTATACTCGTATTTCTCATGCATAATAACTCTAATTATTATACGAAATCATAAAATTCTTGAAACTCACTTTTCCTAACCATTAGGTTTTAAGCCCGCAGGCGAAAACTTCGTTTCTGCCATAACTGAAATATTATTGAATATTTCATCTCGTTTCAGAATTCTATCATTACGCGTTTCTTGAAAATTCAAAATAAGTCTCCGAGCAGAAACGGATGAATAGTTCCTATTTCGTCTTTTTCCCCAAAAATATTTTTGTTCCTAGAAAATTTTTATTTTTGTCTTGAAAATTCTTACTCGTTAAGTCTAGCTCGTAGCCAGAATCCTCACGATTAATAATCATTCTAGGTTATAAAACGATTAATAAACCCATAGCACATAATAGTATTAATAAAATTTATTTTATTAATAACTAATTCTTTAAATCTTAAATTCTGGACAATCCGATTTTTCGGGTTGTCACAGAATATATGATTTTTATTAAATGGGGTATGCGTACCTCGTCTTCTCTAATTTTTCCTAATGTAAATTCTATCTTCCTCCTATCTACTTCCCCTTGACTACTGATCAAGGTTTGTATTTATTTTAAATTATTTTGTAATAGTAATAGTTAGAATTAATTTTGAAGAATTAGAGATCAAAGAGCAAGGAGCGTTTGAAGACTCATTTGTAATGGAGCCCAGATATAAATGTAATAGTTACATTTAAATATTAATTCTTACACCCCTAGGGTTTGACCTTTTTGGTTCACTTGGTGGCTCTAGTGAACCACACTAGAATAAAAGTCCATAATCAATTCGGGTAGAATATAATATTCTATATGTGCATGCTTATACTATATATATATTATATATTATGTAAACATGCTTCGCATGTTAATTAATATGACGCGTATTTTATATATATGTGTGCATCCGCGCTAAACAAGATGAGATAAATTAATAACAAACCCCTCAAAGATTTTATATTAAGTCCTAAGCGTTCAAAGATATTTTGAATATCGAACGTCGCCTTCTAGCATGATAAAAATAATAGAGTATCAATTAATTATTATAAGTTTGTTGTGTCACCACAAGGCTTATCTTAATACTTTGAGATGTTAATTTTATCACATTTGATGCTTATAAGGAAAATTGAACAATGTTGTTTTGTTGTGTCACCACAAGGACAATATTTTTCTTTTTTGAATATATGGAGTGCTAGGTTGGACTTAACTTGGATAATTTTAATTCGTATGTGCCACCACTTGATCAAAATAATCTAAGAGGCAAAATACAAGGAGTTGCATAGTTGATGTAATTGACAAGAGTTGTCTACCTATTTATTTATATATAGTTTGTTGTGTCACCACAAGGCTATATACATTTGAAATGGGATCCTAATTCTCACTAGCAAATCTTTAATTAGATTTTGTCGAACTATATAAGTGAGGGTAATATAGTTTGATGAAAATAGTGGGAGATACCAAATTAAAACAAGACCTAGTTTATTTTGGTAATTAATAAAAGAATGTATGCTAAAATATTGTTAATTACAAATTCATTTACAGAATTATACAATGTCTAAATTAATATCACTGCGAAATATATTAGATGTTAATTAACCGGACTGAATTACTTGGATTGATTAAGGAATTGGAGAATAGTTCTCATGGCTGAAAAGCTATCTTATGTCCTTAATACGCCTATCCCTGCAATGGTTGCAGACAATGCCTCTGAGGAAGAGATTGCTACTTTTAGAATGTGGCAAGATGATGCATAGTTGGCTCAATTCATCATGCTCGTATCCATAAGTAACGAGCTTCAGCGTCAGCATAAAACTATGGATGCTCTTACTATATTCCTACACATCAAGTAGTTGATGGTGAGGAAAGTAAGACTGAAAGATATTAGTTATCCAAGGAGCTCTTCCGATCTAGAATGACCGATGACACTACAGTACTAACATATGTCCTAAACATGATCAATTTGATTGAACAATTAGGATAACAGGTTTTGTCATGGATTGACAGTTGAGCCAAGATTTGATCTTGCACTCACTCTCGGACTCCTTTCACAATTGTTGTGAATTTTTCATATAAACAAGCTAGATATCAGCCTCGCTGACTAGCTTAACATGTTGCAAAATGATGAGAGTCACTTTCTAACTAAGAAAGACCAAGTCTTATTGGTAGGGGCCAAAGTATCTTCTGAAAAGAAAAATAATTCAAAGAAGGTAAATAAAAAGTCAAAAACAATGGATAATAAGAACAAAACTGATACGAATAGCAAATGAGTTTGATTCCACTGCAATAAGCCTGGAAATTAGAAAGGAAACTATAAGAAGCATCTTATAGAGGCTAACTAGAAGAAGCTTAGTGAAGCTTCGGTTACAAATATAGTTTTTGTTCATTATTGAAATAAATTTTCTTTAAGTTAAGGTTCTACTTGGGTATTGGATACTAGCTTTGGTTATCATAAATATAGATTTATGAAAGGACCAAGCAGAAGTAGAAAGCTAAACAAAGGATAAATAATCCTATGACTGGTAAATGAAGTAAAGGTTATTGCATTAGTTATAGGAACTTATAGTTTTAGCAATGCCTATGGGCAAATCTATTATATCAATAAGTTGTTATTATATTTTAGTTCTTGTTAGAAACATTATTTCTATTTTGTTCTTGGACAATGAAATCTTTTGTAACATTCTAGAATTTTAATTGTTATATTAAATATTTATTGAATTATTTAAATATTTAATGGATGTGTTTATTGTTGAATAAATAATTGTTCAAATTTGAATTGATGTGGTTAATTATTTGTTAAATAAATAATTAAGGAAAATTAATTATTTTGCTAATTTAATTTAATTATTAAGTTAGAGAATTTTGATTAATTGAATTACTATTCTTTTTGTTGGAATTGTAAATAAAAAGAATGTGTTAGTTGATTAAATAAAGTTATAATTATATAGAAAATTATAATTTGTGATATTGATTTATGTGTTAAAGTGATTTGATAAATTATTTTTAGAATTAATTTAATTAAGTTAATGTGTGACAAATAACCTTTTATAAAAGAGTTATTAAAATAACTTAAAGGAGTTTTAATTCCGTTTTGGCCAAACAAGGCCTAATGCCTATTAAGTCTTTAATTTATTTAAGTTTTACCAAACAAGGTGTAAGGTTAATGGGTTATTTTTTTAGTTAGTAACCAAACAAGCCTTATGGATTTTGATTTTAAAATTCACATAACTGATATCAGTTATGTTTATAATTATATTATATAATTAACATATATAATATCTGTATACGTTATTTGTTAAGACGTATGTTAGAGGAGAGAGGTTAGAGATAAGAAAGAAAACTCAGAGGAAGAAGAAGAAGAAGAAGAAGAAGAAGAAGAAGAAGAAGAAAAGAAGAGAGAAAGAAAGGCTAGAGATTGGGGAAGGAGAGGCTTGAGAGAGAAAAGAATAGCCATATCATCTTCTATTAAGGTATTCTCCAATTTCTTTTTAGTTTTAAAAGTCTAGTTTCTCTTCCCAAATTTCTCTGTATAATTTTTGTGTAAGCATGAATTATTGTGTTATGTGGCTTTATATGACTTATTAGTGATGTTAAAATGATTTTCATAAGTTATAATCTATGAATTGATGATATGTATGTAATTTGGGAAGAAAAATATTTTACAATGAGTTTTGGTGATTATATATTGTCTAGTTAAAATAGAAATTATGGGTTGAATAGTTGTTTTATTGATAAATTGGCTTTTTAATTTGTTAGAGTATATATATATTTTAATAAAATTCTTTGAATTAATGGTTTTGGTTGCAAAACAAAATTACAGTGGTTATTTTCTTCAAAAATATCAAAAAAATGAGTTTTAGCCAAAAACAATGAAATTGGGTGTGTTAATTTTGTTGTTTATGTTGTTATATGAGTAGAAACATGTTAGGAATCCTTGAATTATGTTTACATGATGTTTTGTATGAATTATATGTAAATCAGTCTGTTAGAAACGAACTTGTAGGCCAAAATTGGCTTTTTTTTGTGTATCAAGTCATCAATCGAGATGGCGATTTCACCACTGCTGGCCTTGACCAAAGATAGTAGTAGTCATGGCCACAACACCAAAGACCACATCGAAATTGGCCTTCTTGCAAATTTTATTCATGGCACAACAGTAGTGCCATGCTCACACCGCAGCGCGAGTTAGCAGAATGGTCTGACAGTGTACTTTTTGTACACAAAATTTTAAGAAAAGTTATGTGATGATAGTAGGACTGCTAAATGTTGATTTTAGTATATCTATACTATAAATAAGTATGTTATTAACAATTAACTTGTGTTATAACTCGATTATGTGATTAAAAATCCAATTTTAAATGATGAACGTACTTAGTTATGTTTGTAAGATGGTAATGACTAATTATGTCATGATGACATATGTTTATAGGATATTGTGATTCGTATTGATTTGGTTTAGCCTACGAGCAAGGCAAGTTCTCTAACTCTACTTTTGTAATTGGAATCAATTATTGTTCCCAATATAATAATGCAAGATTTCTAATTCTTTATCTTGTTGAACTATTTATTGTTTCAATTCGATTACCTTAAGAATGATGCAAGTTTTCTAAACTTTCTTTTTACATTGAGCAAGTTCTTTAACTATACTTTTAGAATTATGCAATCGCTTAAATTTTCTTTGAGCAAGTTTTTCTAATCCTTTATCTTGTTGAACTAATTATAGTTTTCAATTCGATTATGATATAATGATGTAAATTATTCTTGAGCAAGTTATTCTTGTATTTAACTTGTTGTTTAGCATGCAAATTTATATATTCTAATGTTGAACATTTTTATTGATCAAATTGTTATGCATGCTTAGTATTCAATTCTAATTAACCTTGGCTTAGTATTGTTCAAGCAAGGTGTTATTGTTATTCAAATTGAATGCTCTTAGATTATTTCCTAAAGCATGACTTTAGTTTACTATGATTGATTCAATCACGATTATTCTATAGTGAAATGTTCTTGGTTTCATTCAACTAACCCTTAGTTGATGTTCGTTGAATTCAAATTACCCCAAAGCTTATCCAAACCAAACTTTCAAAAGTGCGGGCTTGTACTCTAAATATTGAGATGAACAACCCTAATGTTATGATTAGGGGTTAACTTACGCGTAGCATTAAATGTTTGTGCACAATACATGGTACGAAGAGCTGATCCCCCTAAGTACGAGGAGTCCTTATAGTCTTATGACTGTTAAAGTTGGAGTTAAAAGATTACTCACAACTATGGACATAATTCATGGTCTTATGACCCTCGGTTATAGTTATTCTACATTTTGGATTTCAGTTTCTAATTATTGATGATAAAGTACTATTCATTGTTGATGAGCCTATTATTGGCAGTTATTATTACTATACTCCTATTGATTTCATATTGTATCCAGTGAGCAATTGTTTTGCTCACTCTTGCATATTTTAAAACTCATTGCAGCTAAAAAAGAGAATGTAGATGAACCTTCATCTAGTAAAGGAATGGGAAAAATGTGCAAGTGATGAAGACTTATAATTTTACTTTGATTGAGATGTTAGATTTTTATTATGATGATCTTAGACTTGGTTTTAATGAAGTTTATTTAATTTCCGCATTTGAATGATTGTAATTAAAGGTTAGATAACCTGGGAGATTTTATTATGTAACCTTTTAATGGGAAAGGTATTATTTATCCAGTTTTATTGTGGTTGGATAGTTAGATATGAATGTTTGATTAAGTGAACACCAAATCCTGTGGGAATGAAGTACCTGGATTTGGGGGTGTCACATCTTTAGTATTATATTTAAGAACAATTGTTGTTCTATTTACGTGAAAATAATTTTGCAAATTGAATAAACTAGTATAAGAAAAGGAGATGATCATTCAAAGAGTTGAATGTGTGTATTTGCTGAAATACAAGTGTGAATTATTTGAAAGGTTCAAAGAATTCAGAAGTGAAATAAATTGGCAAAGTATTAAGATTCTTTGATTAGATTAAGGAATAAATACATGTGCAATAAGTTTCTGGATCATCTCAAATGGTTTTCTCATAATGGACACCTCCTGATACGTAATAATTGAGTGATGTATCTGAAAGAAAAATTGTACTTTATTGGACATGGTGCATTCCATAATGATTTTACCGACATTCCAGTATCCTTTTGGGATAATGTACTAAAAATGGATGCATATCTATGAAAAGGTAACCTCAAATTCTGACCCGAGACTCCATAAAAGTTATGGACAGGGAGGATTCCTAATCTTAAGTATGTTAAGATAAGGGGTTGTCCAACTTATGTGAAAAAGGTTTCAAAGGATAAGCTTCGGACAAGATTTGAAAATTACAGATTTTTGGGACATCCTAAAGTAAGTTTAGGGTATATGTTCCATAATCCTACTTAGCAAAAGGTGTTTGTTGCAAAACATACTGCCTTCTAAGATAAAGATGTTTATCATTGAAGGGGCTAGTGGGAGGATAATACATCTTGAAGAGTTCAAGAACCACAAACCACTATAAGTCAAATAAGAGGAACTTGTAGATAGAACTATTGTACCACAATTGAATCGTAAATCTGGAATAATACCGAAGATACCTGCAAGGTATGGATTCATCATGGATGATGATGATGAGGTACGAATCATAGAAGATGATGATCCAATTACATAGGATGAGGTCAGAGTTATAAACACTCGAGAAATGGATTGAAACAAGCTTCTCAAAAATGGAACATTCGTTTTGATAAGATAATCAAAAGAGTTTGATTTTATCAAAAACAAGAATGAACCTAGTGTGTACAAAAGGGTCAGTGGGAGCACTGTGACATTCCTAGTATTATATGTTGATATACTATGGATTAGGAATGACATACCAATGGTATAATCAGTAAAGATAAAGTTGTCTAAATATTCCTCCATGAATGATTTGGGAAGAGTATCTTAATTGGGGATACAAATCTATATAGATAGATTCAAGAGGATACTCGACTTAACCCAAGGAACATATATTCATTTGATGCTAAAGTAGTTACATGGGATGTCTCATGTTCATGAGCCCTAGAGTGTATCTCTCTTAAAAGTCCCCATAGACTCCTGAAAAGAGAGATCGCATGAGTGGCAATCATGTATACAATGAAATATATGAGACCTGATGTTGATCAGTCATATTCCGGAGAAGTTCACTATGAGTCAGTGAAAAACATCTTAAAGTAATTAACCGACACTAAGGATATGACCATATTCATGGTTGGTCTAAATTAAAAACAGAGGGCTTAATAGACTCAACTTTTTCAAACAGACCAAGACAACAGAAAATCCACTTTAAGGTAAAGCGTTACCTTGAACGGTGGTGCAGTGAATTGGAAAGGTTTCAAACAACAAAGAGTTGCTGGTTTAGTGACAAAGACAAAGTATATAGCTGTAATTGAAGCTGTAAGTTGATTGTTTGGATGAAAAGTTCATTACAGAACTAAGAATAGTTCCTATGTCTCATCTTGGATCTAAACATGTGTTATGGCACTTTCATTTGATTAGAGGAATCATTGAAAGATGGGAAATCACTATAAAGATAGTGGACTCTTAAGAACAACATTACATATCCATTTACTGAAGCTTATCCAACAGCAGGATAATCGTCACTTAGAGAAGAAGAGTATGAGATACCATGACGATTAGCTTTATTGTAAGTGGGAGATTGAAAGTAGTATACATACAAGCCAATCATGTTTGATGATAAATCATATACTTTGTAACAATCTTATTCATTTATTAATAAAAAGTTTTAATTTATTAAAGGCTTTTAATTATCTACACGGTGTTGTTTTATAATATGTGATAAACCCATAGTTTTAAGCAATGCTTTTAGAATAATGATGATGATCATTCTAATGAGATCTAAATTCTTAGAAAGCTTAAACCTAGAATAGTTCCCAATCGTTGGATTACTAAATTGGGGATTAATGAATCTGAATAAATTGGTACATGCGTTACTTGCTCATTGGATGAGGATAATTGATCTCATGATCATTTGTGTGGAGACACTAAAGTAAGTATGTAGGTGCTTATTAGAGAATAAGTTCATTGAACGTGGCTCGCTAAGGAATACCTAATGGAATTTTACTTGTCTATCAATAGGAATTTCTGTAGTGATAGTAGTAAAAGTGATCCTTGCACTTGAGAACATCCAAGTATCTTGTGTATGATGAGTTAGATTTTGACTTATTCCTTAAGACCCTTAAGGTATATCAAAGGGTATGCTTGGGTATAATAAGTTATACATGGAGATAATGTATGATCAATAAAGAATCTACTGCTTCTAGTAAAAGAAGAGAAATGTCCTATGTGATTCGATAAATGACAACAAAGTAGTCCTTGGCCAAGGCAGAATGAAATTAGAAAGGAGATTCTAATTTGCATTATTTGGAGTTGTGCTTTTAAGAGTCGAAATACATATAATTAAATAAAATAAGACTTGACAATAATTCCATGTCTTATATTTAATTGGGACATTATATGGTGGAATGATTTAATTGTACGGTAACTATTTACTCAAATGCTCTTTTATGATTAATATTGAAATCTATATTATCTGGAAAGTCGTTAATCGCTAGGGAGGCTTATCCCTATTTTAGAATAAATATTAATTATTTAAATAAATTAATAGTTTAATTTATTTATTTTAATAAGATTAGAATTGTTCTTATTGATTTATTCACAACCGGATTAATATGGAGAACCTAAAGGGTAACACCATAAATGTAACGCCACCAAAATTAGGTATACATCAACCATCTTGGGTAGTCAGATACATGGTACAGAATTTAAATACAACTTACTAATATAACTGTCGTGTACAATACGACAAAAACTGTGAGTTTGAATACAAATATTGTCTACTAGATATTATACAAACTCAAAAGGAGTCCTCATTACAATTATTTTCACACTATTTCATAGAATAGTGAGGACTACTAATGCTATCCTCTGGACCATTACTCCGCTTCCGACTCGTCCCAAAGCCTATATTCTCATTTCTCAAGAGAAAAAGTGAAAGAAAGGGTGAGCTCAACTAGCTCAAGAAGAAATATTATGACTAAGATACTGCAGAATAAATTATCATTAGCCTACAACAGTGTTAAACTGATAAAATATAATGAACATCAAGTTTAACTACAGCGGAACCAGCAATCCATTAAAAGAGTCAAGTAGAAATTAAAATCAACTATCTTTTATGATGTAAAAGGTTTTCATCATCCTTTATAAATTGAGACTCAAACTTTAATAAATATTCCACATCATCAAATCACCCCTGCACTACGGCCAAGGATATTCTTTAGTATCACGACCACAATTATTCATGCACTACGGGCTAAGAATATTTGTGTATTCATTAATGCTCATGATCATGCCAACAAGTGTCCATCAATGCACTATGGGCCACTGAGGATTTTTACCACATCATTTGTAACATTACGGTCATGATTACACCGAATAATCTCTAGTCATAATCATACCAAGTCCATCTATGCACTACAGGCCACAAATGACTTTTAATATAATATAAACATGAGGATGATGGCAATGATATAAGAATTCAATAATACAAGTTCAAGAATTAATTTATCTAGGAACCAATAACATCCAAAATCAACATGATCTTCGCTTTTAGAGAGTAAAATTCAAGAATATCGAGAAGAATATTTTCATGAAAGGATACTGGATGAAGCGCAAATATCAAGGATATTCCACTAATTTCATGGAGTATAGAAGTCAAAGTTTTAACCAACTGGGTATAATAAAGAATGGAATAACAAAAGAAATTACCATGCATGCGATAGGCGCATTGAAAAGTTATTCCAATGTAATAATAAATAACGGAACCAGTCCGACGAAAACGCATGCATGTGATATTCCAATGTAATAATAAAGAATGGAACCAGTCGAAGCATAAAACACATAGGATGTGATGTTCCAATGTAATAATAATAAAGATGGAACCAAGTGGGTGTAAAACACACGCAGCAGGATGTTCCAAATAATAATAATAAAAGGCTTTTAACTAAAGTCCTGTAAAACACATGATAGGATGTTCCAACAGAATAATAGAAGAATGTCACCAAGTATAGGGTAAACCACGATACAGTATTTCCAATGTAATAATAAGTAATGGAATAACAACAGTTCTCTTCATGAAGAAGAAAGAATAACACCCTTACTTTTAGTAGAAGATTGAATATCGTAGTAGTGTAAGAACAAAATACTCTTCTTCTTTCTTTCTTATCTCTCTATACTTTCTCTCTATAGCTTGAATGAATTCGTGAAAAATAATGAAGCACTAGGCCTCTATTTATAGAAGATTTTCTAGCTTAGCACCGCCATGTGAAAAGGCAAGTGGCTCGATTTAATCGGTGATGTGAAAAGAAAAGTGGTTTGGACGCTTGTAATGTGAAACGACAAGTGGTTCGATGCCCGTAATGTGAAACGACAAGTGGTTCGACGCCGTAATGTGAAACGCGACAAGTGGTTCGATGCTCGTAATGTGAAACGACAAGTGGTTCGGACGCTCAGTAATGTGAAACGACAAGTGGTTTGACGTCTGGTAAAGGTAATTACTATCGACGAAGGTAATTACTATTCACAAAGGTAATTACTATTCACGAAGGTAATTACTTATTCATAAAGGTAATTACTATCGACAAAGGTAATTACTATTGATGAAGAGACTCTTAGATGATGACATATGGGCCCCCATAAAATAATCAAACTTACCACAAACGTCTCATAATGACTCTTTATATACATCAAGGATTGAATAAATATTACCACAAATCATTTTATTTTTAATCAACACATATTTAATCTCTCAAAAATTATTAATCATTTATAACTTGTCGTCTTAATTATTGATTTAATACTATATCATATTATCTGAGATGATCTTTGTGACAATAATTGAATCAATAATATAAGAGATATGATGCAAAGAATTATCGTAGCAATAATTGAGCATAGTTGAGTGACTTCTCACATAAGCATCAATAATCAATATCGTGTGCTACTATACAACTACGCCAGACATTCTTGTACTTTTACTATCGGGTAGTTCAACAATTTTAATCTGTAATACCTCTGCCAAGTTATTTTTATAGAAAGATAATTTTGTCGCTTTTCTAACTACGACAATACTTAGTTAGGTGGGGTCCACTAATGATTGAGTCGTCATCTACGAATATTCCCCGACAAAAAAGAATATTCCCCACCAAACGAATATTTTATAACAACTTGCTTACTTTGCAAAATTTATAAATATTACCCACAACTATAACATTATATCAAATTTATTCCATAATATTCAAAAATAATATTTATAGAAAATTCATCTTTATTTATAAAAGTTGGGGTCTTACAACCTCCCTTCTTATGAAATTTCGTCCTCGAAATTAGGGTACGATGCACTGGTATGTCAAGAGGTAAGGATACCTTGATTTCATTTCGATTCTAACTCCCAAGTCATTTCCTCAACATAGTGGTTCCTCCACAAAACTTTGACTTGAGGTATAACCTCGAGCGTAGAATATGTTCCTTCTTATCCAAGATTTGAACAGGAACCTCTTCATACGTCAAATCTTCCGCTATTTCGTCCGGTTCTAACTTAATAATGTGGTTCGGGTCTTTCACATATTTACGTAACATGGATATGTGAAAAACGTTATGAACACGAGACATACTTGGCGGTAAAGCGAGTCTATAGGCCACAGTTCCTACTCGACCGAGGATTAAAAATGGAACGATGAATCGAGAATTGAGTTTTCCTTTCTTTCCAAATCTTGTAACTCCTTTCCATGGAGCAACTCTTAGCAACACATGATCTCCTATATCGAATTCCACGTCCTTTCGATGAAGATCAGCATAACTCTTTTGTAGATTTTGTGAGGTTTTTATACGTTGTCGGATCGTTTGAATCTTTTTCGTAGTCATACGTACCAACTCCGGTCCCAACAACGTTGCTTCACCCACCTCATCCCAGCATACTGGAGAACGACATTTTTTTCCATACAACGCTTCGAATGGAGCCATGCCAATACTTGCTTGATAATCTGTTGTTGTAGGAAAACTCCACCAATGGTAAGAACTTGTCCCAACTTCCCTTGAAATCAAGGACACGTAGTCTTAATAGATCTTCAAGAGTTTGAATAGTCCTCTCCCATCATTCTGGTCGTCTCGAGGATGATATGCCGAAGCTAAATCGTAAGTCTGTGCCCATAGCTTTTTGCAAACTAACCCAAAATCGTGAAGTGAATCTTGGGTCTCGATCGGAAACTATGGATCTGGGCATACCATGAAGTCTTACAATCTCGTTTATGTACATACGAGCAAGACGTTCAAGTGTATAAGTTTCTCGTGATCTGTAAGAAATGAGCGGAGACTTGGTCAATCTATCAACAATGACCCAAATCGCATTTATGCCTTGAAACCTTAGGAAGACTCCAGAACGAAATCCATGGTAATGTGCTCCCACTTCCATTCTGGAATTTCAAGTGGTTGCAATGGACCTTTTGGTACTTGATGCTCCGCTTTAACTCATTGACAAGTTAGACACCTTGAGATAAACAACGTTATCTCTCTCTTCATATTGCTCCACCAAAATGTATGACGAATATCATGATACATTTTGTTACTCCCAGGATGGATTGCAAATGGTGTGTTATGCCCCTCCATCATGATATTATACTTTAAGTCAGGGTCATTAGGAACACAAAGTCTGGAGTTGACTCTAAGTATTCCTTCTTCATCGATTCTTACTTCCGGCATAGCACCTTCTTGCATTTTCTTCCTCATACGCATCAGCTCCAAGTCTGTAGCTTGAGCAGCTTTAACTTTATCGATTAACGTCGGTTCTACACGTATACTCTCTATCATCACATGCGTCCCTGGAGTCTTTAACTCTATCTCCATCCTTTGCAAGTCACACAAAATGGGCCTTTGTGTTGACAATATCGCACTCGTACTTGCATATGATCTTCTACTCAATGCGTCAGCTACCACGTTTGCTTTTCCAGGATGGTATTGGATGGTATGATCATAATCTTTCAGCAGTTCAAGCCAACGTCGTTGTCGCATGTTGAGTTCCTTTTGAGTGAAGAAATATTTGAGGCTTTTATGATCCGTAAAGATCTCCACTTTCTCCCCATACAAGTAATGCCTCCAAATTTTAAGTGTAAAGATAATGACTACCAACTCTAGATCATGAGTAGGATAATTCCTCTCATATTCTTTGAGTTGTCATGAGGCATAGGCTATAACTTTTCCATGTTGCATAAGAACACATCCCAACCCTTTACCCGAAGCATCATCAGTAGATGACAAATCCTCCGAGCGGATGGTATTGTCGTAACAGTCTTTGAAATAAGTCTCCTCTTGAGTTCTTGAAAACTCTTCTCACATTCTTCGCTCCAACCAGAACTTTGTATCTTCCAAAAGTCATTTGAGTCAATGGAGTAGCGATTTGAGAAAATCCTTCCACGAATCTCCGATAATAACCAAATTAAATCGAGAAAGCTACGACTTTGATCATCGATTTAGGTTGTTCCCATCTTTGAATAGCTTCAATCTTTCTTTGGGTCAACAGATATTCCATGACTTGATACCACGTGGCCAAGGAATGCTACTTCCTCAAGCTAGAAACTCGATTTCTTCAACTTGGCATAAAGCTTATATTCACAAAGCTTTTGGAGTGTCGACCTCAAGTGTTGCTCATGATCTTCACGGCTTTTGGAATAAATAAGGATGTCATCAATAAAGACGACCACAAAGTGATCCAAATATTCCTTGAATACTCGGTTCATCATATCCATGAAGGCAAAGAGGAGCATTGGTCAATCCAAAGGACATGACTAGAATTCATAATGCCCGTCATCGGAGTTAAAGCCGTCTTTGGAATGTCGTGGTTCTAATCTTCAATTGGTGATATCCGAACGAAGATCAATCTTTGAAAAGAATTTGGCTCCTTGCAACCGGGTCAAACAGTCATCAATACGTGGCAATGGATATCTATTTTGATGGTGACATGATTCAACTCCCGATAATCAATACAAAGTCGCATACTCCCATCTTTCTTCTTCATGAATAGAACAGAGCACCCCAAGAGAGAAGTACTAGGACGAATAAAGCCAATGTCTAACAATTCTCGTAGTTGGGTCTTTAACTCCTCGAAGTTCAATAGAGCCATTCAATATGAGGCTTTGAAAATAGGTTTTTATCTGGGTTCAAGGTCGATACAAAATTCAATTTCACGCCCGGGGTAGGCCAGAAGTTCTTGAGAATACGTCGGAAATTTATTAACAATAGAAATATCGCTCAAAAGCGACGTATTTTTGTTTAAATCGTGACATGAGCTAAGAAAGCTTGACATCCGCTTGTCAATAAACGAATAGCTTTATGGCTTGAAATGACCGTGATTGATTTTAATGGTTTGGTCGCTTGAATTCGCAATAATAGGTTGGTTAGAATATGAAAGCTAACAACCTTATGAAAATAATCAATTTTTGCATGATAAGTAGTTAACCAATCAATCCCTAGAATCACATCAAATGCAAGTATTTTTAATGAAATAAGATCGACAGGTAATGTGAGGGTACCAATTTGAACCAAACAAGACTTATAAATAGTGGATGTAATGAAGGTTTCTCCCAACGGAGTTTCCACAGATAAGTCAAAGTCTAATTTCTCCGGAGTCAAATTTAATCGATGAGTGCAAGTAGGAGAAATAAAAGAATGGGTAGAACCGGTATCAAATAAAGTATAGACTTCATTAGAGTTTATGATAAGCTTACCCGTGATGACCTCATTCGGGTTTCCTTGCTCTCTGGGAGGTCACAACAAACGCCTCCCTTGACCACCTGGGTTTAACTTTTTCGGGGACTACCTTTGGTGCCTCCATCCTAGCTGAATTTATCTTTCAGAACGACAAAATAGAGCTAAGTGACTTCTCTTCCATAATTATAACATGCTTTGACTGGCATGGTAGCAGTTTTGGACTGATGTGTCCCTCTCTTCCTCATTTGAAGCATATGATAGGTGGTCTTTCTCCTTCCTTAACAACGGGTGCTGGTGCTGACGTCTTTCCATCATTATTGAATCTTCTTTTCTTGAAATGTCCATTCTTATTGTTTTGGCCCTGATTACCACCGAAGTTGTTACCATATCTGGCCTGTTGATTCCCTCCACGCTTGTTGTCACCGCTTCGATGACTACTCTCTCTGGTATTATAATTTTGCTTTATTTGCTCTCTTTTTAGTTGCGTTGACTCGTTATCGCGCTCCACTAATCGAGCCCTATTTACAACATCCGAATACAAACACAGTTTATGAGAAATAAGATGTTGACGATCTCCGACTTCAAACCTCTTAAAAACATTCGCGCCATTCTCTCTTCATTATCCACCAAGTGGACGCAAAACCGTGATAACTCCGCAAATTTTGCCTCGACACAACACTGGCCATATTGTTTTGTTCCAACTTGATAAACTCCACCTCCTTCATGTGGTAATACTTTCGTGAAAGTATTTTTCGTTGAACAGCTCCTGGAACTTCTCCCAAGATATCATCAGTACAACAGGTTGTGTACGTTTTACCGATTCCCACCAGTAATTTGCCTCTCCGCGCAATATAAAGGCGGCAAAAGGAACCTTTTGCTCCTCGGAGCATCCCAAGACATCAAATATCTTGGTAATCTGCTTTATCCATGCTTTCCGCGAAGTGGTTTTGGCTCTCCTTAAACTCCGGTGGTCCCAGCTCCTTAAATTGTTTAGCGGTGACCGCACCGAGAGTTTTCCGTGTTTCCACCCACGTTTTGGATAGGAGTCGCTCTCTTTCGTTGTTGCATGAATTGCATAAAGCCTCGAACATTTGATCATTCATCATTTGGTCGGTGTTGTTGTTTGCATGAGGATATGTCGCCTTTCACGATGCACATTATCCTCGATTATTGATATGTGGTGAATCAACGATCGCTCGTGCTCCATTGCTATTCTCAACATTCTCGGATGTCATTTTCAGATCATCGCCACAAAACAAAAGGTTAATTGACATGTAACATATTATCCATATATTTTGACCAGACCAATAAAATAGCACATAAACTTAGGGTAGGTCATACTAGCGAAGGTATTCCCTGTCTCTCCCCTCCTAGTACTATTCTCACATCTTAGCCGTGGATCATATCCTAAGCTACGATACCAATTTGTGAAGCCCCCAAAATTAGGTATACATCACCCATCTTGGGTAGTCAAATACATCGTATGTAATTTAAATACAACTTACTAATATAACGTAGGTAATACAATACGAAAAACTCGTGAGTTTGAATACAAATATTGTCTACTAGATATTATACAAACTCAAAAGGAGTCCTCATTACAATTATTTTCACACTATTTCACAGAATAGTGAGGACTACTAATGCTATCATCGGGACCATTACTCCGTTCCCCGATTCGTCCCAGCTATATTCTCATTTCCTGAAGAGAACAATGAAAGAAAGGGTGAGCTCAACTAGCTCAGTAAGAAATATTATGACTAAGATAATGCAGAATAAATTATCATTAGCCTACAACAAATGAATGTTAAACCGATAAAATATAATGAACATCAAGTTTAACTACAAATGAATCAAAGAATCCATTAAAAGAGTTAAGTAGAAAATAAAATCTACTATCTTTTATGATTTAAAAGGTTTTTCATCATCATTATATATTTGAGACTCAAACTTTAATAAATATTCCACATCATCGAATCACCCTCGACATTACTTAAGGATATTCTTTAGTATCACGACTACAATTATTCATGCACTATGGGCCAAGAATATTTGTGTATTCATTAATGGTCATGATCATGCCAACAACTCGTCCATCAATGCACCACAGCCACCGAGGATTTTTACCACATCATTTGTAACATTACTACCATGATTACCTTTGAATAGTCTCTCGGTCATAATCATACCAAGTCCATCTATGCACTACTAGGTACGCAGATGACTTTCAACATAATATAAACATGAGGATGATGGCAATGATATAAGAATTCAATAAAACAAGTTCAAGAATTAATTTATCTAGGAACCAATAACATCCAAATCTGTCAACATGATCATCGCTTTGTAGAGTAAAATTCAAGAATACCGAGAAGAATATTTTCATGAAAGGATCTTTGGATGAAACGCAAATATCAAGGATATTCCACTAATTTCATGGAGTATAGAAGTCAACGTTTTTAACAACCGGGTATAATAAAGAATGGAATAACAAAAGAAATCACCATGCATGCGATGAATAGACAAGCAAGTTATTCCAATGTAATAATAAATAACGGAACTGTGTCCGGCGTAAAAACGCATGCATGTGATATTCAAACAGAATAATAAAGAATGGAACCCGGTCCCGCGTAAAACACACAAACAGGATGTTCCAATGAATAATAATAAAGATGGAACCAGTCCTGTAAAAACACATGCATGTGATGTTCCAAATGTAGAATAATAAAAGAATGTCACCAAGTATAGGGTAAACCACGTATACAGGTTATTCCAACAGAATAATAAGCAATGGAATAACAAAAGTTCTCTTCATGAAGAAGAAAGAATAACACCCCTTATTTTTAGTAGAAGATTGAATAATGCAGTAGTGTAGTAACAAAATACTCTTCTTCTTTCTCTCTTATTCTCTTTATACTTTCTATCTCTATATCTTGAATGAATTCGTGAAAAATAATAAAGCACTAGGTGTAAGACCCCAAATTATTAATAAATGAAATTTATTTTCCTCTATTTATTATTTTGAAATAGTAAGGGTCGATTTGATTAATGTGGATAGTTATGGGTAAAATACGCAAATATTTTGAATAAGCAAGTGGTTATAAAATATTCATTATCGTTTGGGAATATTCGTTTGGTCGTGGAATATTCAGATCATTTTGGGAATATTCGCATTTACCAGCAATAGTCTTTTGTGGGCCCCATAATAGAAAGCGATTGGATGAAGAAAACGACAAATATAAGTTGTTTATAAATAACGGCAGTAGTTGTTACTCAATTAATATCGTTGGAATACCAAGTGGTAAAAAACACACTAATACGTGTTGTTGAACAAGAAGACATACCAGATTGCACCAATTATTGATTCTTACGTAAGAAGGCACTACTCAATAATTGTTACAAAGAATTATCGCTCAAAGATTTTATTTTATCGATTCAATAATTGTTTATTGATATTTTATATTGATGTTGTTTCAATAATTGTCATTACACAAAGATTTTTTATTATCGAAGCAATAATTCATATTATCTCGAATAATATTATTAGATAACATTATTGGCAATGTCTAGAAAGTTTCATCTAAGGAGAGGTTTGGTCACCTAATTGCGCCGCCAAGAAGGAGAAATTCTTATCGAAAGCCCCCTCTTTCTCGAACCGCACGGTTGTCACAATAATGTGATTCTCGTAATATTATTTGTGAATAATTAATTATTGATTTATATGATGAGGAAAATATTGATTTTATGTGGATATAGATGGAGAAAATTTTTAAATGACAATTGTTGAAAATTAATATTTTATCTTTTTCTCGATAAAATAATTTATTTAAATATATTATTTTAATAATATATTAACGGTGATATTTTTATAATGAATGTGGGTTATATGAGTATATGAGGAGGAAGAGTATTTTTGTGGCATTAAATGATTAACACATGTTTTGTGTGTCGGTGGACCCATTTCTTGACCGAAAATTAATTATAGACTATAAAATCGACCGTTTGTGGATTTCGGTCAATTTCTTTGGAATTTGGGAAAACTTTCTTCTGCAAAATTGTAGAGAATTGAATTTCCTATAAAAACACGTGTGATTCGAATTTTCTGATAAAAAAGCTATTTATTATGAATTATTGAAGTTTCGGAGGTCCGAAATAATTGATTTTTGGGAGTTTTAATTAATTATTTTGAGAAAAACTTTTTTAGTGAGTTTGTGAACCTCATTTAACATGTGCTATGGCTGAAATCAGATTTCAAAGGTGGGCTAAGGAATTTTGTTTATAAATAATATTATTATATTCAATTTTCTGCTTTGGTGTTCTAAGCAATTTCCTATAAATAGGGTGCTTAGGTTAGAATTGAAAATCACACCAGAAACTGAATTTCTCTCTCTATATTATCGAGCGTATTCTTGTGAGTATTTTGAGTATACTTTGAGTATTGCTATACGGTGCAAGTTCAAGTCATAGCCTATATCCGGTGTTTCAACTAGAAGTACTGTCTTTCGAGGTAAGGGATGTTATTTTCTTCTCAAATGATATTATTTCTTCAATATCATTATGCTGAAATATTGGTTGGAACTTTTTATCAAATTTGGAACTTTTTCATGTCGGGGTTACTATTCATGAGTTACTATTCATGAGTTACTATTCACGAATTACTATTCATGAGTTACTATTCACGAGTTACTATTCATGAGTTACTATTCACGAGTTACTATTCATGAGTACTATTCATGAAGCGTGAAGATATTTTTTGGAAAATTTCTATCTTTTGGTGTCTGAGTTACTATTCACGATACTAAGACTATTCACGATACTAAGACTATTCAATTAAAAATAAAATTTCTTCTTTTTGTCCAAAATATCTATTCTGGATACTAGCTTTGATTGTATCCATGTTTTGATCATTCTTGAATTTTACACCACTATGATTATTTTTGAGGTATTTTTGAACATGGATAAAACAAAGTACTTAATCCTTAATCCTTAATCCTTAATCATTGTCATTTTGTTTCATTGGATTCGTTTTTTTAAAATATATTTTCATCATCCTCTAATCCTAAATGATGAGATTATTGAATATCTTTGGCTCAGAGTGCAAAAAGATGAATGATTTTTAATGAATATCTTTGGCCCGTAGTGCAAAAAGATGAACAGTGTTGAGATGAACATGACCGATCGATTAATATCTTTGGCCCGTAGTGTAAAAAGATGAACAGTGTTTAGATAAACATGACTAATCGATGAATATCTTTGGCCTCAGAGTGCAAAGATGAATATTTGATTCCGTATATATATTGATTAATGTTACAGGATAAAATATCGACGATGAACTTTTAAATTCATATATGTAAGATAGTAGTTTGCATTCTCTACTTAACTCTTCTAATGAATTATTATTTCCACTGCTAATATTGATTTAAAATTTGTTGTCTATTGTATTCTATTAGATTTTTCCTCGTTGAAGACTAACGATAATTTGTTGTATATTATCTTAGTCATAATATTCTTTACCGGGCTAGTTGAGCTCACCCTTTTCCTTGTTGTTCCATTTTTCTTCTCGTGAGGCTAGAATGTAGCGAGTACTAGTCTGGGTATGGAATGAAGGTTCTAGAGAGAGTTGTTTAGTAGTCCTCACCATTTTTGTAAAATAATGTATCAATAATTATGATGGGGATTTATTTGCGTGCGGATATTGTCTAGATGGCAATATCTGTATTTAAACTCACAAATTTATATGTTGTAATAATAAAGTTGTAGTGATTTCGCATCATGTATTTGGCGACTCAGAATGGGTTGGATGGAATGGACCTATTTTGGGGGCGTCACAGTTGGTATCAGAGCCATAAGTAAAGAGCCCCGAGCCTCTCGATGGTGACTTCCTGTTTATGGGGGATGCACCGAAGCCAGACTCTCCGTAGGATGGCAAACCGATAGTACCATTGTGAGGTCTTTGTGGTTGAAGCACCGTGAGGTCGAGTTGGTAAGCTTAGGATATGATCTCTGGCGGAGATCGGGGAATAGAACTAGGAGGGAGAGAGCGAGTAAATCCTTCGCTAGTGTGTCCTACCTAAGCTTATTTGTTAGTTGGTCAAGATATAGGGATATTATGTGATATATTGATTTCCTTAATTAACCCTTGTTTTATGACAAGATTTGAGAATGTCGAATCGAGAATATTAATAGTGGAGTAAATGAGACCGTGGAGATGCTGTATTTTTACCAACGAGGAGAACGCAACAGTCGGGCAATGCACCTCCCATAACAACAACACCAATCGAAAGCGAGATGATGAACGAGGGATGTTTAGAAGCTTTTCATAGTTCATGCAAAATCGCACGAGGAAACTCGTGTTCAAAATACAGAGGAAATGATAGCAATTCACGGGTGGTCAAAACCAAGCAGCTTCAAAGAGTTGGGACCACCTGCATTCGGGGAAAGCCGGATCCGATTAAAGGCGAGACGTGGGTCAAACAAATTACCAAGATATTCGATGTGTCTGGGATTCACGGAGGAACAGAAAGTTCCATTCGCTACTTTTATGTTCCATGGCGAAGGCAGACATCGGTGGGAATTGGAAGTTGCACTCCATCCAATTGCACTCAAAGATGTCATGGGAGACATTTCAGAAATAGCTTCAATGACAAGTACTTCCCCGAAAGTATTCGCTATATGAAGGAAGTGGAGTTTATTAGATCGAGCAGTAATAAACGACGGTGTCCCAAAGACGAGGCGTAAGTTCATGGAGTTATCCTGTGTTTGTACCTCATTTGGTGGAGAATGAGGAACGATGACGCGGATGTTTCGAGAGGTTTGAAACCTAAGATACGCCAAGATCTCATTTCTCATAAATTTTCTCTATTCTATTCAGATGTTGTCAACAGGCTCGATTGTTAGAGCGAGATAACGAAAGTACGCTCAACCGAGGGACCATAACCAGGATCATATCAAGATAACAATCATCGTAATAACGATAACCTAGCGGAGAAAGAAGAATACTGACAAAGGCGTAGAACCACTCCGGTGGTAATCGTGGCCATGAAAATAGAAGAAGCTTAGCCTGGGAGGAGATTTTAAAAGAGGAGATTCAACAACGACCATGTGAAGAGTTCAACGCCAAAGAGTAACTAGTTCCAAGGAGGAGAAAGACCACCGGTCGTATGTTACAAATGCGGAAAGAGGGACATATCAAAGCCAAACCGCCCACAACAGTTTAAGGTATGCTATAATTGTGGAAAAGAAGGACATATCGCCGAGATCAGACGATATCGAAACCCAAATCCAAGCGGGAATGGTGACTCAAAAGGATGTCCCGTAAAAGTCAAAGACAACGATTCTCGGAAGAGCGTTTGTCGTGACTTCCATCAAAATGCGAGGAACCCGAACGGTTAGTACATCGGGTTAGTTAATTATAAATTTCATGTAAGTTTATACCTTACTAGATACCTGGGTTCTACCCATTCTTTTATCTCTTTGCTTGCGCTCAACGCTTGAACTTGACTTCATGAGAAATTAGACTTTGACCTATTTATGGAGACTCCGTTAGAGAAACTTTCATTACATCCGTTGTTTAGAAATCTGCTTGATTGATTCAGTTGGCACTATCACATTACCGTTAACCTTATTTCTATAGAGATATTTGCTTTTGATGTGATTTTAAGGTTAACTACTCATCATGCCAAATTGATTTCTTTCGTAAGGTTGTTAGTTTTCATATTCCTAAGCAAACCGTTATTCAATTCAAGCAATCAAACCATTGTAGTCAAACATTTTCATTTCAAGCCATGAAGTCATTCGCTTATTACGGATGTCAAGTTTTCTTAGTCCATGTTATGGATTTGAATAAAGACACGCCGATTTGAATAATATTCCCTGTTGTTATTGAATTTTTCCGATGTATTTCAAGAATTTCGCTTACTTCCAAAGATCGATATTAAATTTTGTATCGACTTTGAACCCCAGACAAAACTCATTTCTAAAATCTCATATCGAATGGCTCCTATTGAACTTCGTGAGTTAAAATTCAACTATAGAATTTGGTACCGAGCCTTTATCCGGTGACTTCCTTTGTGGAATGCACCGCGCGATTCTTCGTAGGGGACACCATATTCGCAAGCGATAGTAAACCGATAGGTGTCATTGTAACGTGCTATCCAAGGTTGGGATATGAGTCACATTGAGAACAACCTAAGTCAGAATCTAAATACGTAGCTTTTAGGCTTAGTTGGTTATTATCGGAGATTCGTTGAAGGATATTCTCGAATCGCTATTCCATTAACGCAATTGACTCAGTGAGAGATACAAAATTCGAATGGAGCAAGGAATGTGGGAAGAGCTTCAAGAACTCAAGAGGAGACTCATTTCAAGACACATGTTCGACCATGCCATCCTCGAAAAGTTTAACGTGGTAGCCGACGTGTTGAGTAGAAGATCGATACAAGTTCGAAAAACGATATTGTCAAAGACTCATTTCAATAATTTACAAATAATAGAGATGGAGATGAAAACTCTAGTTACCCACGTGATGATATACGAGTATAATCGATTTTAATCGATAAAGTTAAAGTCGTCTTCAAGCTACACACCGGAGTCGATGAATTTGAAGAAGGAGGTGCAAGAAGTTGTTATTTCAAAAGCGAGAGAATCGGTGAGGTGAGGAAAGCTCAAACCTTCGATTTATTAATCCATTTAAAATTCTCGATCGAATAGGAACCGTGGGCCTATAGACTTGCTTTTTTACCGCCAAGTACGACGCGTGTTCATAATTTTTTTTCACGATCGAGGTTACGTAAATATGTGGACTAACCCGAACCACGCTATTAAGTTAGAACCGGACGAGATAGCCAAGACTTAACGCACGAGAGAGGTACTGCCAAGATCTTGGATAGGAAAGAACATGTCTTATGTACCGAGGTTATACCACAAGTTAAAGTTTTGTGGAGAAACCATGCTATTGAGGAAATGACCTGGGAGTTGGAAACGGAAATGAAAGCGAGGTATTCTCATCTTTTCAAACACAGTATACGCACGCCAATTTCGAGGACTTAAATTTCATAAGGAGGGAGGTTGTAAGACCCCAAATTATTAATAAATGAAATTTATTTTCCTCTATTTATTATTTTGAAATAGTAAGGGTCGATTTGATTAATGTGGATAGTTATGGGTAAAATACGCAAATATTTCGAATAAGCAAGTGGTTATAAAATATTCATTATTGTCGGGGAATATTCGTTTGGTCGTGGAATATTCAGATCGCTTTGGGAATATTCGTGACGATTTACTTAGCAGCCTTTTTGTGGGCCCCATAACGAAAAAGTTTATTGGATGAAGAAAATGACAAATATAAGTTGTTTATAAATAACGGCAGTAGTTGTTACAAGATTAATATCGTTGAATACCCCGGTGGTTAAAACACACTAATACGCCGTTGTTGAAACAAGAAGATACCAGTATTGCACCAATTATTGATTCTTACTTAAGAAGGCACTACTCAATAATTGTTACAATAATTACTGCTCAAGATTTTATTTTATTGATTCAATAATTGTTGCATTGATATTTTATATTATCGTTGTTTCAATAATTATCATTACACAAGATTTTTTATTATCGAAACAATAATTCATATTATCCTAATAATATTATTAGATAACATTATTGGCAATGTCTAGAAAGTTCGCTTAAGGAGAGGTTTGGTCACCTAATCATGCTGCCAAGAAGGAGAAATTCTTATCGAAAGCCCCTTCTTCGGGAACGCTACGGTTGTCAATAATGTGATTTCGTAATATTATTTGTGAATAATTAATTATTAATTTATATGATGAGGAAAATATTGATTTTATGTGGATATAGATGGAGAAAATTTTTAAAATGACAATTGTTGAAAATTAATATTTTATCTTTTTCTCGATAAAATAATTTATTTAAATATATTATTTTAATAATATATTAACTGGTGATATTTTTATAATGAATGTGGGATATATGTGTATATGAGGAGGAAGAGTATTTTTTGTGGCATTAAATGATTAACACATGTTTTGTGTGTCGGTGGACCCATTTCTCGACCGAAATTTGATTATAGATCGTAAAATCGACTGCTTGTGGATTTTTTGGCCAATTTCTGCTTTGGAATTTGGAAAAACTTTCTTCCGCAAAGTTGTAGAGAATTGAATTTCCTATAAAAAACGCGAGATTCAAATTTTCCGATAAAAGGGCTATTTATTATGAATTATTGAAGTTTTGAGTTTCAAATAATTGATTTTTGGGAGTTTTAATTAATTATTTTGAGAAAAACTTTTTTGGTGAGTTTGTGAACCTCATTTAACATGTGCTATGGCTGAAATCAGATTTCAAAGGTGGGCTAAGGAATTTTGTTTATAAATAATATTATTATATTCAATTTTCGCTTTGGTGTTCTAAGCAATTTCCTATAAATAGGTGCTTAGGTTAGAATTGAAAATCACACCGTAAACTCAAGTTCTCTCTCTATATTATCGATATTTTATTCTTGTGAGTATTTTGAGTATACTTTGAGTATTGCTATACTGCAAGTTCAAGTCATAGCCTATATCCTGTTTCAACTAGAAGTCTTTGCCTTTCGAGGTAAGGATGTTATTTTCTTCTCAAATGATATTATTTCTTCAATATCATTATCTTTGAAATATTGGTTGGAACTTTTTATCAAATTTGGAACTTTTCATGCTCTGGGGTTACTATTCATGAGTTACTATTCATGAGTTACTATTCACGAGTTACTATTACTATTCATGAGTTATTATTCACGAGTTACTATTCACGAAAGTACTATTCATGAAGCGTGAAGATGTTTTTTTGGAAAATTTCTATCTGTTTGGTACTATTCACGAGTTACTATTCACGTGATACTAAGACTATTCACGATATACTAACACTATTCACCTAAAAATAAAATTTCTTCTTTTTGTCCAAAATATCTATTATGGATACTAGCTTTGATTGTATCCATGTTTTGATCATTCTTGAATTTTACACCACTATGATTATTTTTGAGGTATTTTGAACATGGATAAAACAAAGTACTAATCCTTAATCCTTAATCCTTAATCATTATCATTTTGTTTCACCGGATTCTTTTTTTAAAAATATTTTCATCATCCTCGGTCCTAAATGATGATATTATCGAATATCTTTGGCCCGTAGTCCAAAGATAAATGATTTTTGATGAATATCTTTGGCCCGTAGAGTGCAAAGATGAACAGTGTTGAGATGAACATGACCGATCGATTAATATCTTTGGCCCAGAGTGCAAAAGATGAACAGTGTTTAGATGAACATGACAATCGATGAATATCTTCGGCTCTGTAGTGCAAAGATGAATATTTGATTCCGTATATATATTGATTGATGTTACAGGATAAAATATCGACGATGAACTTTTAAATTCATATATAGAAGATAGTAGTTTGCATTATCTACTTAACTCTTCTAATGAATTATTATTTCATTGCGAATATTGATTTAAAATTTGTTGTCTATTGTATTCTATTAGTTTTTTCCCTATTGAAGACTAACGATAATTTGTTGTATATTATCTTAGTCATAATATTCTTTACTGGGCTAGTTGAGCTCACCCTTTTCCTTGTTGTTCCATTTTTCTTCTCGTGGAGGCGAGAATGTAGAGAGTACTAGTCGGGGTATGGAATGAAGGTTCTAGAGAGAGTCGTTTAGTAGTCCTCACCATTTTGTAAAATAATGTATCAATAATTATGATGGGGATTTATTTGCGGTGGATATTGTCTAGATGGCAATATCTCGTATTTAAACTCACAGTTTATATGTTGTAATAATAAAGTTGTAGTTATTTCGGACCCATGTATTTGGCGACTCAGAATGGGTTGGATGGAATGGACCTATTTTGGGGGCGTCACACTAGGCCTCTATTTATAGAAGATTTCTAGCTTAGCACCTGCCATGTGAAAAGGCAAGTGGCTTGACGACTAGTGATGTGAAAAGAAAAGTGATTTGACGCCTGTAATGTGAAACGATAAGTGGTTCGACGCCTGTAATGTGAAACGGCAAGTGGTTTGACGTCTGGTAAAGGTAATTACTATTGACGAAGGCAATTACTATTCACAAAGGTAATTACTATTCACGAAGGTAATTACTATTCACAAAGGTAATTACTATTCACAAAGGTAATTACTATTGACGAAGGTAATTACTATTGACGAAGAGACTCTTAGATGATGACATATGGGCCCCCCATAAAATAATCAAACTTACCACAAACGTCTCATAACAAACTCTTTATATACCTCAAGGATTGAATAAATATTACCATAAATCATTTTATTTTTAATCAACACATATTTAATCTCTCAACAATTATTAATCATTTATAACTTGTCGTCTTAATTATTGATTTAATACTATAACATATTATATGATGATAATCTGCGTGACAATAATTGAATCAATAATATAAGAGGTATGATGCAGCAATTACTGTAGCAATACTTGAGCATAGCTGAGTGACTTCTCACGTAAGCATCAATAATAATATCGTGTGCTACTATACAACTATGCGTATTATTGTACTTTTACTAAGGGTAGTTCAACGGTTTTAATAAGAATAACACCTCTGCCGTTATTTTTATAGAAAGATAATTTTGTCATTTTCTAACTACGACAATACTTCCGTTGTAGGGGTCCATTAATGATTGAGTCAGTCATTTAATATTCCCTAACAAAAAGAATATTCCCCACCAAATGAATATTTTATAACAACTTGCTTACTTTGCAAAATTTATAAATATTACCCACAACTATAACATTATATCAAATTTATTCCATAATATTCAAAAATAATATTTATAGAAAATTCATCTTTCTTTATAAAAGTTGGGGTCTTACAATAAAAGGAAGAATAATTATTTAAGAAGCAAATGGCTTAATCGTAATAATAAGTTAAGTATATTTAATTTAATATATGGTGATGGGATAAATTAAATAGCTTAATATTTTGGAAATATTAAATATAAATTAATAAGAGGAGTCTTATTATTATTTAATTCCTAAAGGAGTTTGAGAATTAATTAATAAAAGTACTCTCATATAATCTTAATATGATTAGGAGGTTAAATTAATTAAGATTTTAATTAATTATTCCTAATAAGATTGGGAGCGTAATTAATTAAAATAAAACATCCAATTCCTTAATTGTTAAGGAGAGAGTTGCCCACATCTATAAATAAGAGGAGTCTTATTACAGGTGGGGTGGTGGTTGTCGTTTTCATAGAATACGTAATTCCAATAGTTGGGAGAGTACACCCTTTTCTATGAGAGATAGAAAAACTAGGGTTTTACCAAACACCCGTCTTCTTGAATCTTTCTTCTTCCTTGGTGGATCACCTCTAGAGGCTAAACAATTGGGTGGCTAACGTTGATCAAAGGAAGGAACCAAACCCGGTGGATTCAAGTTGAACGCGAAAGGATTTGGAGGTAAACTTGTACTTGAGAAAGCTCAGATCTTCAAGGGTATGATTCTTGTTCTTTATCTTTTCGTTTAATTAATAATTATGCATAAAGGATGATCCGGGTATAAGGTTTGTAAAATTTTAAAACTCTGATTTTCCACGTTTTCGATTATTTTATGCAATTTGATTGCGTTCATGAATATTACAAACCTAACATGATATATATATATATATATATATATATATATATATATATATATATAAATCAAGTAAACGCTCTAGACATAAGTCTAGGCTCAATCGAGGCATAAATCGATAATGTTAGTCCATACATAAATATATACATATATAAGTATATATATACAGACAAAAAAGAAAACCACGGACCGAAGTTCGGGCAAACACACGCAACACGACTCTCAACGTGAAGAATAATATGTGCAAAGATGAAGAGAAAGGCTTTATATAGTATGAGAAGGCTTACAGTGGGCTTTCAAAGCAGGCTTCTATGACTCTAGATGGATAAACACTCAGCTCCCGCTGGTAAAAATATAGCTATATGTGAGCTAACATGTATTTAAAATGAGAAAGCACTCAATATAGGGTGTGTGTAGAGAAAATTGGACAGGGCTTCCTCGCCTTTTTTCTCTTTTCAACTGGCCACCCCAAGCACTCTATTTATAGAGGGTGAGCCGAAGATGTACATGTGGCAGCCGTAGATTCATCTGCAACTGTCCGGGGTGCCCCGGCTCTGCGGGTCCCTTTGTCTCAAAGTATGTGCACTCATGTGTTGTGATGTCCGCTCGAACTTGCAGAACTTCAATCCGAGCATCCGAATGAGGTTTACAAGACCTTCTTCAGACTACTTTTGTTGAGAGTTATGCAATGACATGGGATTAGAGGTTGTATGAAGTCAAGAAGAAGGGACCATGCCCATGGTCTTCAACGCGTAATAGTCACTCAGGATTGGAACTCCTTGGCTCTTATGGGACATTGTTGTATATATGTATGAAGTGTTGAGACAGTGCGCAGGGGTTCGAGGTGTCAAGATGACGTTTTGACTCCTCACCGGGGTTATCTCCGGTTTGGGCTAAGAGTAGACGTTGCTCAGGGTTACATCTGAGATTGGACTGCTGCAAGTGTTTGATTTCCGCAAGGTCATCTGTAAGTGTGCCTGTCTTCCCAGTGTTAGCTCCGGGTCTTTGATATGAGTGCCTCGGCAGGAGGTCTGAGATTGAAGATGATCGCATGCATTTGAAATAAGCATTTCCAGAGTTATCGTCGAAACTGCAACAACATTCCTTGGGGTTATCTCCAAGGAAGAAACTCGGGGTTATCTCCGAGGTTGGAATTGATACTCCCGGTGTGTGTTCTAGGGTTGAGACTGATCTTGCAGTAGTATCCGAAATGGATGTGAATTATCTTCCAGGGTTATCTCCGAAAGACGAATCTGCCATTCTGCAATGCTAGTAACAGGTGTGTAGAAAATTTTGAGTGTCTACATATGCCCCTCTTTATAATATTCATGCAATGCAAGGCATGGATAGTGTTAGTTCCCGGAGGCACAATAGTTATCTAGAAGGGGGGTTGAATAGATATTTAAAATTATTTTCATTTTTCTTTGTCAGTTTTGATAATGATTTAAACACAACGGAATTAAGGTTTGTTTGATCTCCCTTTTAGATAAAGTGAGTTAATGAGAGTGAGGTAGTTATAACAGTTATAGCAGTTATAGCAAGAATAAAATAGACACAGCTATTTTAAGTGGTTTAGAGCACTTAAAGCTCCTAGTCCACTCTTCTACTCCTCGAGTAGGAAATCCACTAAGGATGTCTGTTACACTTTTTGAATCTAACAGATTCCTTCTAGACCAATAGTCTAGGAACTTCTTAGTTCACTCTTGAAATCTTCAAGTCCAGCAGACTTGGTTTTTCATAGTTCACTTTAGAACTCTTCAAGTCCTTCTGAATTGGAACTTCTTACTTCACTTGTTTGGCTATTGTTGAGTTCTTGATTTGTGCTACTCAGTTTTTGTCAAGATCTTGTTCAAAAGAACTGAGTAGCTGTGCAAGCTTTCTCTTTTTCTCAGATCGTAGAGTTGAGCGTTGAGTATTCTTGCTTTTTGTTTAATTGCTTGCTTAATTGAATCATCTGCAGATGTCTTGCATATATGTGATCTTTAAAATTTGCTCGTTGAATCCATCCATTGAAGCATTTAATGCGTTTGACATTTCTGATCTTTGATGCAGACTTTTCTACATATCTTCTAAATTGGATTCTGGCCCACTGACACAGCAGACTGCTTTCTAACCTAACACCTGAAATGGTGTTTTCATCTGTCCCATGGTCCTTTCCTTAGCTTCTTTAATACTTCTCTTTGTTGCATACTAAGGATATTTTTATGCCATTGGGACTGGTGATTACTTCAATGTTTGTAACCCATTCCACATTTGTTAAGATTTTATCTTTGAACAAATGATCAAGGCCCACAACTTCTGACACATCCAGATGATACTCTATGATTCTTATCGTCGTGTCTTGCCACCTTGGTGCTTGATGCAACCAAACGAGAACACTACGATTTCTCTTAAGGGCTGGCATACTACGACCTTCACTTGCTTGTCTTGCAGACTCTACATTTCCGAAAGCACACTACGATCTCTGAGTTGGTTTCGGCAAACATCTGGATCACACTACGATCTCTGAGTTAGCTTCGACAAACGTCTAGACCACTCTACGATCACTAGACTGGCCCTTCAAGGTAGTCATACTATGATCCTTGATGCTCTACAATTTTCCAATGGCTTCTGCAGATTCTTGCTCAGCCCATTAGACAGCAAATCTGTTTGAAGCCTATCTATTACATTTCAAGATATAGATCAACCTAACATCTTTGATCTCTTTATCTATACATTCATTTACAAAATGATGAACATTGAAAGCTTAGATCAACCTAACAATTTTGATCTATCACTAAGTCCATGTACATATATTCCTTGAAGGACTTCACATAAAATCATGAACGTTTACTTTAAACATCAAATCAAGATATGCATTCTTCCAACAATGTCCCCATATTTGATGTTGACATAACCAAGGAGATTTTATGTCATGATTATCTAATTCTATATGCAGTGCATCAAAGTAAATATGACTTAATATTTCAGTGAGCATATGAAATTTCTTGAGAATAAGTATGAATTTATTGATGTTTGAGGATAAATATTACATTTAAACTTAGTTATATCAATAAGAGTTGAGTTTTAACTTATCTCTATTTCTTTTGCCTTTTTCTTCTCGGAGGATTTGCATATTCCTCAGCTTTTCTTGTCCTGCTAGCTTCATCTCTTCGTGTTATTTCTTCCAGCTCTCTTTGACTAAGTCTTTCATTATGATCGTGCCTATTCATGAACGCAGGATCTTTAATTGGAATTCTTAGGCCTGTTATGGACACCTCGTGTGAGCTGGGAGAAGGCCTTTGACTTCTTAATGGTTGTGCCATGATAATTGGCTCATCATTAGATCGTTGAGTATGATGGCCAGATCGTGGAGTCTATTGATGATATTGCTTTGGAGGACTCCTTAAAGATTGAGCAGAAAAGGTGCCTCTGCCTTTGCCTCTACCTCTGCCTTGATCTCCTTTCCCTTTATTCTACCCTTATATGTCAGCATCAAGGGTTCGAATGTCTTCTAAGAGGCAAGTCATTCCTTGAACAAGCTCATTGAGTTGACTTTGAGTTTGAGCAATGTCCTCTCAATTTTCTTTGATCAGAGCATCAGATCGAGTTTCCCATTATTGGAGGACGGCTAGAATATTGTCAGTCTACTGTCCTTGGCTAACGTAAAATTATTGGAATTCTTTTACGGCAGTTTGTAGATTGATGAAGCTCTACAACATAAGTTTATTCTGAGCTTCATGAGTTGTCTGTAAGACAAGAAAAGCATCCCTGTGTCTTATGGCTACGAGAAAGTGGATCTCATCCATGTCTTTTATGCTCTGAATCATTTCTTTGATGATCTCCCTAAGCTTCTTTGTGAGCTCAAAACTTAGGGTGCTTGGGAAACTATTTGCAGCACTGGTCATTTTTGTTAGTCTCATTTGAAAGAGTTCAGTGTGTGCTTCAAGACTATCATTGATTTCCTTGATCACTTTCTTTGACACGTCTGACAAATCGGTTTTAGTGGGCAGTTCTGAAAGAAGTTCACTGAGTTACGGAATGTGTGGAGGAGGGGGTGTTCTCTTGTACTGATCTTATAATGAGTTGAGGGCAAGATCAAGGTTGAAGTATTCATTTGTGGATGAGGAGGGAATATCGGATGGAGGGGCCTGTGTGTGGGTGTCTGGAGTAGGTGGCTCTACGATTAGAGCAATGAACTCTACGATGGGGCTAGAGTCAATAATCATAGAGATGAGAGGAGTTGGGATCAATATGAAGTTGGGCATATTTGGTTCATCATTTACAAAATTTTGGGATTCTGCAACTGGGAATTTATTTAGTGGATTAAGAACTACTTCCAACCATCTTGGAAATTCATAAAATTTGCTGAAAAAAGATGGTGGATAGTGATTAACTTTGAAAGAGATTGGGATAGATAATACCTCGTGCGCAATTCTTGAAGAGGGACCATTTGTGATTAGTTGTTTGGCAAAGTTAAAGTTGCATGGGAATCCATGAGCCAGCATAGAGATGGCTAGATATTCTTTGAAGCTCAAAAACATGTGATTCCAGGAGTTTAGAATTTGAGCTTGATGAAAAGGAATCATGGGTAGATAGGAGAACAGCTGATTATAGACAGCTTTCCTATACCCATCATAGCCTACAACGATGATCTCGACCTCATCATCTTCGTCCTCTTCTCTGTCTTCATTTAAGGATTCCACTACATCAATGACTTCTCTTTGTTCTTGCTCTAGTTATCTCTCATTTATTGTAGGAGCAGCTTCTTCTGTCATGGGGATATCATAAGGCTCCCCCTCAACGTGATCATCCATATGTATTTCCAATGGCTCCCCCTCAGCTCGAGCACTTTCTAGGGTGAGAGCTTGTGACGCCCCCAAATCCGGGTTCTCAAACCTCGGGTTTGGTACTCACGATCCATCATCATCATAAGTATTCTATAAACTATTGCAGGATAATAAACATACATTGTTCATTATAATAAAGTCTTCCAATCAATAACCCAAAGTCTATTAACCTTAACTTATACATACCTTAATTAAGTTATCCTTAGTAACACAAAAGGTTTACATTACCAATGTACATAATATAATATAATACATAAACATTCTTAGTATCTATTCCGGCACTTTTCCTTTGCCTTTGTCCTTCTTGGACGTCTCTGGCCTAGCTGAAATAAATGTCATGATATAGCAAGGGTAAACAATAAATTTACTTAGCAAGTTTAAGTACAAGAAAGATATATCATGATTAGCAAGAAATTTATCGTTCAATGTTCAACAATAGAAATTAATTACGAAAGAACATGAATTAAGTCTTGATAACTGAATATTCGAATGATTGAATAATAGATACTGAGTGATCAGAATGACCATGAACATATGTTAAGGTTGTCAGTACTTAAACTGCTCCTTTTAATAAGTTTTGGTAATCAAGGGGATCAACCTTTCATACCCGATGTATTATTCATAAACACTTATTGTACGAGCATTAATTATTTTTCAACAATGCTTTAATCAAATTGTTCTTTTTCTCAGTCTTGAGTTCTTACCAAGTCAATTGGTGAAGAACAGCTTTAAACAACATATTTGATTTAACAAATTTAGACATACTTAATCTAGCTGATATAATGAGCATAAATTCATATCTTAAATAGTTCATGAAAAGGCATCATGGGTAGATAGGAGAAAAGCTGATTGTAGACAGCTTTCCTATACCCATCATAGCCCACAACGATGATCTCAACCTCATCATCTTCGTCCTCTTCTCTGTCTTCATTTAAGGATTCCACTACATCAATGACTTCTCTTTGTTCTTGCTCTAGTTATCTCTCATTTATTGTAGGAGCAGCTTCTTCTGTCATGGGGATATCATAAGGCTCCCCCTCAACGTGATCATCCATATGTATTTGCAGTGGCTCCCCCTCAGCTCGAGCACTTTCTAGGGTGAGAGCTTGTGACGCCCCCAAATCCGGGTTCTCAAACCTCGGGTTTGGTACTCACGATCCATCATCATAAGTATTCTATAAACTATTGCGGAATAATAAACATACATTGTTCATTATAATAAAGTCTTCCAATCAATAATCCAAAGTCTATTAACCTTAACTTATACATAACTTAATTAAGTTATCCTTAGTAACACAAAAGGTTTACATTACCAATGTAAATAATATAATATAATACATAAACATTCTTAGTATCTATTCTGGCACTTTTTCTTTGCCTTTTAACTTCATGGATGTCTCTGGCCTAGCTGAAATAAATGTCATGATATAGCAAGGGTAAGCAATAAATTTTCTTAGCAAGTTTAAGTACAAGAAAGATATATCATGTTTAGCAAGAAATTTATCGTTCAATGTTCAACAATAGAAATTAATTATGAAAGAACATGAATTAAGTCTTGATAACTGAATATTCGAATGATTGAATAATAGATACTGAGTGGTCAGAATGACCATGAACATATACTAAGGTTTTCAGTACTTAAACTGGTCCTTTTAATAAGTTTTGGTAATCAAGGGGATCAGCCTTTCATACCCGATGTATTATTCATAAACACTTATTGTACGAGCATTAATTATTTTTCAATAATGCTTTAATCAAATTGTTCTTTTTCTCAGTCTTGAGTTCTTACCAAGTCAATTGGTGAAGAACATCTTTTAACAACATATTTGATTTAACAAATTTAGACATACTTGATCTAGCTGATATAATGAGCATAGATCCATATCTTAAATAGTTCATGAACAAAAGAACTTTAAATAATTCACAGTTCAATAATATTAGAACAGGAATTTAATTGCACTGAGTGCGAGTATCAATAATCAATATAGATGTGAATAATAAATAATAATTATCATGCTTTGAAAAGAATAACTCAAGTTTGAGTTAGAGAACTTGCCTGTTCGATGAGCTACAGATAACTAGCTTTAAATAAACTCTTTGAACAACCTAGCATTGACAATGTTGGTCTATTAATTAGTACTGCGCATAATTGTATGTGTATACGCTTACTTGTGCTATTATCTAGCAAATAGTTCAATCACGAGGTACACATAATATAATATACTATCATTAGTCCATAAGATATTTAATAAATCTTAGGTTAATGATTTAATTAATTTATAATATATTTTTTTTAAGTAATAAACACTTATTAGATCTTTAAACAATTTATTATAATTGTTCAATTAATGAGTTATTTAAATTCTCTTCATTTAATTACTATTTAATATTAGTTAAATAGTAATTAATTAGTTATTATTTAATAATAAATAATAGCTAATTACATCTACTTATTATTTAATGTTCATTAAATAATAAATAATTAAATTATTAATATTATTTGTATTTAATTAATATTTATTATTAATTAAATAATAATTATTAATTTATTTACTTCATTAATCTTTAATTATTCATTACTATTAATAAATGAATAATTAATTAACATTAATCCTTATTTATTATTAAATAATAATTAATTATTTATTTATTCTTGAATAACAAATAATTAATTTACTTATAAGTCTTTAATTATTCTTTCTTGTTAGTCTAAGAATAATTAATTATCACTGATTCTTATTTATTATATAATAAATAATTATTTACAAAATTTATATTAATGTAATTAAGTAATTACATTATTATTACATGATCTTACTTAAAATATCCTTTAATCGTTATTTAATATTAATTAAATAATAATTAATTAATAGTATAATTCTATTTATTATTTAATCTTAATTAAATAATCAATAGTTAGTTTATTACCACTTAACTCTACTTAATTATCACTTAAATAATAATTAAATAGTTGATTATATTTAAATTATATGTAATTAGTTTAATCATCATTTAGTGGCATTAACAATTATTAATTAGTAAGTTTTAAATGATTTAAATGAGTTTAAACCATTAATTACTTAATAATTACATAACTGTCCAGATAAATTCGGAATTAAATATTTTAATATTCTTCACAATTTTAGAAAATTTTTGGTCCCGAACCCTTCATCAAAACTGGCCGAAAACTAGGTGAACCAAATTCGGAGAAAGTTTGTCCTAGGATTCAGCAGAAACCGAACCTAGTAGTTTATATGTATATATTTTCTCTAATTTTCCAGATTTGGGGTCCTTTACTAAAACTTAAATAAAATGAAATATACAACTCCGATTTAGGTGCAGTCAGTATCGTTGGATTCGTATCTTCCCGAGCTACCATTTTCATTTATCAAACATTAAATTTGGACATGTTTTAGTTATCGAAAATAGACAGAAACCGGACTATTTTGCACAGTCCTTCATCAGTGAGGTGTTTTTAGAAAAAAATTCATATCTTGCTCATTTTAAAACATTTTTGCATGCTTCAAAAGTGATTTTGTTCTTAACTTACATATCTAGCATAACAAGAAAGAAAATCACATAAACTATTAGTAGGTTTCAAAAAAAAAAAAATCTTCAAGGTCAAGTTTTTCGGTAAAACTCATTTTCATGCATTTTACTAAACTTTTCTACACAAACACATATCAATACACAAGTTAAATCGATTAAACTCTATATCTATCTTTCTAGCATGCTTCTAGCCATTTAAAGCTTGAACTTCATGTATCTAGCATAAAGTACACTAAGCATGCAAGAGTAGGGTGTTTCTTAAACATTTGTACATACTTTCTTTTCTTTCCTCTTTGATCAATTTTTAAACACCCAAAAATATAAGATCCAAACATGTTGCACTAAAAAGAAATAAATGAAGAGTTTTGAAAGTTCATGAACATAGGGTCTTTATTTTTGTAAAACCAACAAAATACATGAAATTAAAACATGAGATTCAATATTTTTACCTTGATCTTAATGCTACTTTTCTTGTTTTTCCAAAGTATGAGATAAACCTAGGTGGCATCAAGGAAATTTCTTCCTCCTCTCCTTCAAAGCTTCCCACGTTTCTTACTCTCTATATCTTTCTTTTCGCTTTGCTTTTTCTCTTTGCTAGATAACTACTAAGTGAAAAGTTTCTTTATAAAAAATGTGGGGGTATTTATAGGCAATTAATATATAGATATAACTTGTATATATCTATTAATCTTCCAATATCTTGCTTGCCTTGGTTAAAAAATATTTATTAAGCTATAAAAGGCTAGTGGGCTATTTAGGTGGGTTGGTAAACAACCCTTGACCAACCAAAAAGGAAAACTAATACAAAGAATCGTGTGCTTCTTTTCCCCCTTGAATTGTCGGATCTACACCCATCTTGGCCAATTTTATTTGTTGATTTATTTGCTAATTAACCATCTAGAAGGTCCATACAAATTGGGCCATAACTTGGGCCAATTGATTTATTGCTTGGGCTCTCAAATTAAATTATTTGGGCAATGTAAAAATAACATGATCCCATAGATAAATTTTATCTTACCCTAATTATTGAATTAGGATTTTCATTCCACTCATGCATATAAATTTATTTAACCATAAACATTTTCCACATAAATAATAACATATTCATTCCTTATATGTCACAAAGTTTTCAATATCATTAATATTTAATTAATATATTTAATTACCGCGTGACTTAAAATTCTTGGTTATTACAGAGCTTTAGGTAGCTCCCCCCCCCCTCCTAGCTTGAGCAGTGTTTTCTTGTCCAGCTTCAGATAGCTCCTTCTCACCAGCTATCCTTTTATCTTCCTCTTGTAATGCATTTTCATTGACAAGAATGTATTTCTTAACAAGTTTTCTTCTGGACTTTTTAGGCTGAGCCAAAGCCTCAACTCTTCCTTCAGCTTTAGATCTGAACTATTGATCAGCCAGAGTCTCTGGTGCAGCAACTTCCCTGGGAGAGGCATCCAATCTGGTCTTTATGATAGGTAAAGACTCTACGATCGAGGAGATAGATGGCTTCTTGGGCTTGTGACTATTTTTGTTCTTCTTCAGCAGCTGTGAGATGGTAGCTCTGTCTTCATCTGCCTCAGCCTGTTGTTCTTTTCTTCTTAGGATTCTCAGAGTCTCAATGTCAGAAGACTCTATAGGTATTTCAGTGGAAGACCCTTGGGGTTCTTCTGCCAATTGAGCCTTTAGTTTCCTCTTACCCTTGCTTTTTCTGACCAGGGCAGAGGGTTCTTCCTTATTAGTTTCTTCTTCATCTTCTTCAGTCTCTCTGACCACAGACATATTCCCCAGAATCCCTGACTCCTTTGCATTAACTATCCTTCCACTGGACTCAGACATCATTCGTACATTTTTAGCTGGATTTCTTTTCTAGTTCTCGAACAGTTAATGCGTCATTCATCTGTTTGGATTGATTGATTCTACTTCATCATCCCCTATCTTATCGCCCAAAGTAGATTATAGGATGATACTGATGAATCGCCCATAGAGCATCTTCCCAAAGCTCTTTGACTTCTTCGAGCTGAGAATCCACTTCCCAATCCATTCAAGCAATAAGGCTCCATAGTTAAGTTGTATCCCACAACCGATGGCTGTCATGAGCTTGAGTTGTACTTCGTTTACAGACTTGTGGCCTAAGGTCTTGTAGCATATGGCTGATATGATGTTGGAGGCTGCCATTGATTTCTTTGCAAAAAGTATGGTTGTTTGAGCTTTCTTGAGAGTTAGGGTTTCTACTTGTAGAAAGAAAGAGAGAGATAAGCTTTTGAACTTCTGATTTCAAAAAGGCATTTTTAAACTATACTTGTAACTTCCCTCTCTCCATTTTGCTTAGTGGGGAAAATGTTAAATTCTGCTTGGCTCTACAAATTTGACTGAGGAGGATTATACTGATTTGCCCTTAACATCTGACGTGTCCTTTGGGAGGACTATGATCGTTGTGGTATCCTTTGTGATTACCGAGTCTGTTATGCAATTTTCATGTCTTCTCAGTAATCGTTGAGTCTGTACTGCGATCGTTGAGTCTGTTCAGCAATCGTCATGTCTGCTCAGCAATCGTCGAGTTTAAACTACGATCGTTGAGTCTGTTCAGCAATTATCATGTCTGCTCAGCAATCGTCGAGTCTGAACTGCGATCATTGAGTCTGTTCGGCGATCATTGTCTTTTATGTCATTGCAGTTATACGATAGTGGACTTCCCTTGATCATGTCCACGATTTCAAACAAAGTCTTTGTATCTTTATGGTTAGGACAAACTAGAGCATATATTTTATGGTTGTAAATTAAGCTTGCCTAGCTCACTTATTAACTTGTTAAACCTGGATTCATCTAGAGGCTTTGTAAAGACATCAGCAAGTTAATTTTTAGTAGGGGTATATTGTAAAGATATGGTTCCATTTTGCACATGATCCCTAATGAAATGATACCTTATTTATATATGCTTGGTCCTAGAATGCATGACAGGATTATAAGTTATTGTTATGGCCCTTGTGTTATCACAGTGAACATGTATGGATTTGAATTCAAATCCATAGTCTGCTAGCTGATTTTTCATCCATAGGATCTAAGCACAACAGCTGCCAGCAGCAATGTATTCAGCTTCTGCAGTCGAAGTATATACTGAGTTTTGTTTCTTGTTGAACCAGGACACAATTCTGTTTCCTAGTAACTGACAGGTGCTACTGGTACTCTTTCTATCTATTTTGCAGCCTGCAAAATCAGTATATGTGTAGTCTGTTAGTTCAAATGAGGACTCCTTGGGATACCAAAGCCCTAAGTGAGGTGTACCTTTGAGATACCTGAAAATCCTCTTTACAACAGTTAAATGTGATTCTTTAGGATTAGCTTGAAATCTAGCACATATACATGTTACAATCATTATGTCTGGTCTACTGGCAGTTAGATATAAAAGAGAGCCTATCATACCTTGGTATTGAGTTATATCAATACTTTCACCTTTATTTTCTTTGTCAAGCTTGGTTGCAGGAGCAATTGGGGTTTTCATGGGAGAGGCTGATTTCATGCCATACTTCTTAAATAAATCTTTACTGTACTTGCCTTGGTTTATGAAGATTCCTTCATCATTTTGCTTTACTTGCAGTCCAAGGAAGAAATTCAGCTCACCCATTATGCTCATTTTAAACTTGCTCTGCGTAAGCTCGGAGAATCTCTTGCATAAGTTTTCATCAGTAGATCCAAAAATAATGTCATCAATGTATATTTGAACTAATAAGACTTTGTCTTTTTGTTTTCTAAGAAATAGTGTGGTATCTACTCTACCTCTAGTGAACCCATTTTTAATAAGAAAGTTAGTTAGTATTTCATACCATGTTCTAGGTGCTTGTTTAAAACCATATAGGGCTTTGTCTAATCTATAGATATAATTAGAGAGAGATGGATTGATGAAACCCGGAGGTTGCTATACGTAGACTTCCTCTTGAAGTTCACCATTCAAGAATGCACTTTTGACATCCATCTGAAAGACCTTGAATTTCATGTGAGCAGCAAAGGCAAGAAATATTTTGATGGCTTCTAGTCTGGCAATAGGTGCAAATGTCTCATCATAGTCAATGCCTTCTTCCTGAGAGTAGCCCTTGGCCACTATTCTTGCCTTATTCCTGGTTATTACTCCATCTTTATCCATCTTGTTTCTGAAGACCCATTTGGTTCCAATGGCAGGATGACTTTTTGGTCTCGGTACCAATCTCCATACTTTGCTTCTTTCAAACTAGTTAAGTTCTTCCTGCATGGCTTCTATCCAGCTGGAGTCTTCCAAAGCATCCTCTATCTTATTAGGTTCCATTTGTGACAAGAAGCTTAGATAGAAACATTCATTTTGGGTGGTAGCTATTGTTTTAACTCTTGCACTCGGATCTCCAATGATTAAGTCTTGAATGTGATCTCTTGCCCATCTGCTTCCTGTTGGGACATCTGTCCTGATGCCTTCTTGTGTGAGGTCTTCAAGATCTATATCTGCATCTTGGTATGGAGGTTCTTTGTTTTTCATAGGCCTCTCTACGATCTCATTTCCTTGCTCAACGATTTTACTATCTAGAACTACGACTGTAGTGTTGGGCTTGATGACCTCATTCGTAGTGTCTGAACTGTCGGTCGTAGTGTCTTGCACCACTATTTTGTCTAAGTCTGTCTCATCAAAGATGATGTGAATTGAGACTTCAACACTTAGTGTCTTCTTATTGAACACTCTATAGGCTTTACTGTCTGTGGCATATCCAAGAAAGATTCCTTCGTCTGACTTAGGCTGAAACTTTGTCAAATACTGCTTTCCAATGTTAAGAATGTAATATGCACAGCCAAATACATAAAAGTAGTTGAAATTTGGCTTTCTTCCTTTCCACAGTTCGTAGGGGGTCTTCTTAATCGTAGAGTGTATGAGTGATCTGTTCTTAGTGTAGCATGCAGTGTTGACAACTTCTACCCAGAAGTATTCAGGTAGATGGGCTGCTGCTAGTAGAGTTCTTCCTGCCTCTATTAACGTCCTGTTCTTTCTCTCAGCTACTACATTTTATTGAGGAGTTCGTGGAGTTGAGAAGTTATGACTGATGCCATTGTCTATGTAGAACTGGTCCATTTTTGAGAAGTCAAATTCTCTGCCATGATCACTCCTTATAGCCTTGATTTTCTCCCCTTTCTCGTTCATCACTAGTCTTAACATCTTGATCAGTAGGGAGCTTGTTTCATCCTTTGAGGTTAGAAACACTACCCTTGTGAATCAGGTGTAATTGTCGACTATGACCAGTGAGTATCTCTTCCCTCTGAGGCTCGTTGTTAGAATTTGCCCAAATATATATATGTGCAGCAACTGCAGGGGCTTGTCAATTTACTTGGCAGTTTTGCTTTTGAATGAGCATCTGGTCTGCTTTCCAAGCTGACAAGCATTGCACGACCTTTCTTTAACGAAGTTGAACTTAGGTAAGCCTGCAACTACATCTTTTGAGGCTAGTTTGGACATGCTCTTGAAGTTGAAATGAGACAGTCTTTGGCACCATAACTAGCTCATTTCTCTATATGTTTTAGCCAGAAAGCTTATTTTCTCGTCTGAGCTTAGTTGACTAAGATTTACTGCGTAGAAATTTCCTTCTCTTGTTCCGATTAACTTTATAGCAGATGTCTTTAGGTCTCAAACTTGACATTGATTGTTGAGGAATGTTACTTGATGACCCTTGTCGCAGAGTTGGCTAATGCTTAGAAGATTGTGTTGTAGTCCTTCCATATAGGCCACTTTACTGAAGGATACTGCACCATTTCCAGCTGAGCCATATCTTCTTGTCTTGCCAGAGCCGTTGTCTTCAAAGATGACTGAGGGACCCTCCTTCTCTATGTAGTTAGACAGAAAGGCTTTGTTCCCAGTCACGTGCCTTGAGAATCCACTGTCCAGATACCAGGTTGTGATCGTGGAGCTCTTTTCCTATGGTAACATTAAACCTTCATTTTGGTACCCATACTTGCATGGGTCCTACTTTGTTAGTACCCATGGGGACCCAAATATGCTTGATTTTGGGTCTCATATGCATGGAATTAAAATGGCACTTTGCAGCCTTGTGGCCAACTTTATAGCACACAAAACATCTAATATGATGCATATTTGTGTGTGTGAGAATTCTTCCTCCATTTATAATTTTGTGGATCTTTAGTCATTCTTCTATTTAGCTGATTTTTCTTCTTCCATGTGTCCTTGTGTTTCATGATTTGTGACGAGTGTACCTTACCTCTATTGTACCTTCCCAGTTGGTTTGTAGAGTTGGTCTTACTTGACTCTACGATCCTTCGAGGTTGGTGAGTAGTGGCTGGGTTACTCTTCTCTTCTCTGAAACCCTGGCCAGCATGAGATCCCTTACTTCTTGGAATATGGATTGAATTAGTAGAGCAAGGTTTAACTGGCTCATCCTTCTGTGAGGATTTCATAAATATAATGCCTCTACTAAAACTTGAAGCATTACTAGTGCTAGTTTCCTTTACTTTTTCACACATGGCTCTGAGCCAGATTCCCCAAAGCCTAAACCTTTTCTGTCAGAGACACTTCTCTGGCTAGAGATTAGGGAGTCCATGGATGAAGAGGATTTATTCCATGTAGAGATTGTCCTTTCTAGTTCCTCAATTTTAGAGGTTAGACTTGACTCTCTTTTTACATTGAGCTCATTAGTCTGTTTTAAGAGCTTATTCTCAGCTTCAAACTTGGAGAGATAATCAGTACTTGAAAGGGGTTGTTTCCAATTCTTCTTGAACTTTTTCTTTCTCCATTTGAAGAAGTGAATATTCCTTAGTCAGAACTTTAAACCATTTCATGTATTGATGCAGATCAGATGTTATGCCATGCAGTGCAATTTAAGTCATCAATGTCTACATCAGGAGAGTTGAAGTCAAATACCTCATCTATACTTACTTCATGTATGTTGGAGTTCTGTTTGTCCTTTGTGTTCTTGGCCATCAGGCAAAGATTTGCCATTTGAGGATCTTCATCATCTCTAGATTCTGGAGTTGAATCATTGTCCGAGTCACTCCACGATCCTCCAGCTACAAGGCCTTTGTCTATATTTTGAGGCCTTTTATTGCCTTTATATTCCTTCTTTGAATGTGATTTCTTCTTTAGTTCTTCTCTGAGAGGTTTGTTGCAGTTAGCAATAAAGTGGCCAGGTTTCTTGCAATTGTAGCATAGATCATTCATTTGCTCTTGGCTGTTGTAGTTGCTGACTTTCTTTGGCTTGCTGGTTTTGCCTTGACACATGAACCTTCTGGGTCTCTTCACCAACATTGCAAAGTCCTCATCATCATCTTCATCATAGTCAGAGACAACTTCAGTGTTAACTTTGGAGGTGTTTTTAGTTGCTTTGAGAGCAACACCTTTATCCTTCTTTCTTCGTTCAGATAGAGTTTCTTCTCGTTCAGTCTACTCCAGTTTGTATGTAAGAAGGTTGCCATATAACTTTTGAATAATCATTTAATATAAATTCTTTAACTCTCTAATGGAAGTTGTTTTGGCATCCCACTTTCTTGGTAAGGCTCTCATGAACTTTATGATTAGATATTTGTTTGGATAGATCTTTCCATAGGCTCGTAGAGAGTTGAGCAGAACATAAAATCTCTCATAGGTGGCAGTGACTTTTTCTCCTTGAATGTGTGCAAACATCTCATATTGCTGAGTTAAGAGAGATTGTTTATTTTCTCTGACTTCTTTTGTTCCTTCATGCATGATGATCATTGCTTCCCAAACCTCCTTTGTTATTTTATTGTTGACCATGTTTTCGAACAGATATTGGAATAAGATGTTCTTGGCCTAATCTCTTCGGACCCGTTTGAGATTGACGTTCATCTTCACTAAGGTGGCATAAGGACAGATATTAAGAGATGAACCTCCATCTATCAAAACTCCAGCTAACATATACTAAGAGGACAAAACTGCAATGTGTAATGGCTTGCAACGACCTGTCCCTTTGGGAGGTATGTCTTCATCAGTGAAGGATATAACGTTGTTGTTGAAAATGTGATCAACCATATGTTAAAATTTTTCTGCATCCACTGATTTCGGCAAATAGTCTTCTTCTAAAACCGTTAATAAGATCTTCATGTGATCCTCGGAAGAGAAAACCAAGTCCAGTATTGAGATCTGATGTGGAGCTTCTCTTAAGCTTAGAACCACCTTGGCTTCATTATGACCCATAGTGCGGAGGAATTTTTTAATCTTATCCATGGGAATCTACCCCTTTGCTTTGAAGGTGGGCTTTATAACCCACTGAGGAAGATACAGTGGATTTTCCTTCGACATTGTAGTATTAGTATTATGAGATGTGGATCATTCAGCTTCCCCATAATTCCATGGGACTTTGTGTAAGCTGACAATAGGATATTGTAGTCTGAAGGGTAAAGAAATTGGCTCTGGTGCAGCCACTTTCAAAGGATTGTCAGCTCCTTTGAGTTGAATTGCTTGTATGGGAAATGGTTTGACAGTCTCATCCTCCTCAACGGATATAACTGCTACTGATCCCTTCCATTTGGTAGGACATGCATTCCCACTCTCAAGTAGCACAGAGTTATCATCTGCCAATTGCAGGACACCGCTATAAAGGATTGATTAGAGGTAGAAGGGAGGTAATTCTTCCATCGGAGTTGAACCGTTTTGAACGAGGATTGATTGGAGGTAGAAGGGAGGTAATTCTTCCTTTATTGATTAACATCTGAAATATCTCCTCCATAGGTTGGCCCAGGTATTTAAATTCCCTTTGATTGGTAAAATCCCGATGGGCTTTAGCATTTGCTCTCTTTGCAACCTTATCCTCTGTAGCTTCGCTTTCTGAAGGGGATGGTGGAGCATTCATAAGAAAAGGAAGGAGATAGGCATGCTCCTAGCTGACTAACTAGCATGTGACTTGATGCTGATGAGTCACCAGTTCTACCAATTGTTCAATTTGCTTGCAAATAGCTTTCATCTTTTGTTCCATAGCAAATTGGAACTATACGTAATCCCATCTTTCAACACCGTCTTTCATGGTCTGGGATGATTCACCGTTAAAATTGGAACTCTGTCCAGCGCTCCAACTAATCATGTTGACCTCTTCTTCTTTGTGTTAAGGAAGAGGGTTGTCTTGCATATGAGGTTGATCTGGTTTGGTAACCACGATCTCACCGTTTTCTATTAAATCTTGGATCTTGTGTTTCAAGGCCCAACAATCTTGAGTATCATGTCCATGTGCTCTAGCATGATAAGCACATTTCTGAGTAGCATTGAAACCCCTCCCATTAGGGTTGGCTGGTGGAAGAAGATGTGTAATTTTCTTCTGAGTAGTCAGAAGAGCAAGAATATTCTCGAGCGAATCCCCTAAGGGTGTGAATGTTTGAGGGCGCTTTGCATCTCCACCTTTAGGCAATAGAGGGTTTGAAGACTGTGCTTAGAAAGGGGAGTAGTTTCTCTTCTGTATAGGCATATTATGACTGCCTTTTGACCTTGTAGTATCAAGGAAACATCCTCCTCTTTCTTTTTATGGACCCTCCGGGGGTTATTTCCATAAGATCCGGATTGGATGTGCTCAGCAACTGCTTTAAGAGCGGCTAGGTCTTGAACCTTACCGGACTTCAATCCCATCTCATCCATCTCTCCGTGTTTGATCATTTCAGAGAATGGTTTGCTAATAACAGCTAAGACTCTTTCATAGAAAGGTGCTTCCTGTATGTCAATGAAAGTCATGACCATTTCTAATTCTGTCATGGAAGGAATAACTTGAGCAGCAAGGCGCCTCCACCTTTGAGCATACTCTCTGAAAGACTCATTAGACTGTTTATTGACCTTGGTAATCTGGTACCGGTTAGGAGCCATCTATGTGACGCCCCCAAAATAGGTATACATCACCCATCTCAAGTCGCCAAATATATGGTACACAAATCAAATACAAACTTAATTATACAATTGTCGGTTAATATACGACAAAACATAGCTGAGAGTTTAAACAAGAATATTTCTATTGAGACAATATCCACTCTCAATGGAGTCCTCATTACAATTATTATCACACTATTTCATAGAATAGTGAGGATTACTATAGCCACTTACCCTGGACCATCACTCCATTCCCCGACTCGTCCCAGCTATATTCTCATTTCCTAAAGAGAACAATGAAAGAAAAGGGTAAGCTCAACTAGCCCAGTAAGAAATATTATGACTAAGATAATGCAGAATAAATTAACCTTAGCCTTCAACAATATAACAACTGATAGAATACAATAGACAACAAATTTTAAATCAACAACTGTAGCGAAATAAGCAATCCATTAGAAGAGTCAAGTAGAGCATGATATCTACTATCTTCTATGATTTAAAAAGTTTTTCATCAACTTTATCCCTGTAATACCCATTAATAGTTCTTTGTTATACCCAAGACAAAGAGAACTTTCATCACCTATCTTCACCTGAACCACCAAAGATTATAGTTAAATTCACAATTCATGTTTATAACAATGTGAATCAATAGTAATTCCTTGCCACAAAGGCTTAATAGAACGTTCACTCAGTATCCTTACCCCAAAGGCTAAAGACATTCAAGTGTAATAACAATGATCATACCAATAAGTTGTCTATCTTTGCACTACGGGCCAAAGATATTCAACTATAAAACCAATGGTCATGATCATACCAATCAATTGTCTGTCAGTGTACTACGACTAAAGACATTCAACTGTTAACTAATGGTAATGATCCTGTCAATCACATCATCAAATTATCCCTGCACTACGGCCAAGGATATTCGTTAGTATCACCAGTGGTCATGATCATGTCATACACCTGTTCATCTTTACACTACGGGCGAAAGCAATCAATCAACAGTTCATCTATGCATTACGACCAAAGATATCAATCAACAGTTCTTCTTTGCACTATATGCCAAAGACATACAATTATAAAACCAATAACCAATAGTCCATCTATGCACTACGGGCCAAAGATGACTTTCATCACAATATAAGCATGAGGATGATGACAATGAAAGAAGCATTAATCAAACGAAATCAAGAATAAATATTAAAGACTATAAATTTATCCAGAGTTTAAAAATATCCAAATTGACAACATGATACTGCTTTGTGGAGTAAAATTCAAGAATAATATTCATGTATGAAAAATAATTTGGACAAAAAAGAAATATATTTTTCGGGTGAATAATACCCCGTGAATAGTACCCTATAAATAGTACTTTAGGAATAGTACCTTGTGAATAGTACTTGTAAAATCCCAAATTTTATGAATAAAGATTTAATTTTCTCAATTTTTTTTAAAATTATGGTGTGGATTTGAGATAATGTTGTAGTTGTGGGCAATATTTATAAATTTTGAAAAGTATGCAAGTTGTTGTATAATATTCGATTGGTCGGGGAATATTCTTTTTATCGGGGAATATTCGTACAACAGTACAATCATTGGGGGACCCCACAACGGAATTATTATCGGATTGAGAAAATGACAAAAATAATTTTATGAAAATAATGACGGAAGTTTTTCCGTTAAAACTATTGAACTACTCGGTAGTAAAAGTACAGTAATATGTGTGGTTGCATAGTAGCACACGGTATTGATTATTGATGCTTACGTGAGAAGTCACTTAGTTTTGTTCAATTATTGCTGCAGTAATTGTTGCATAGTATCTCACGTTATTTGATTCAATTATTGTCTATATTCTATATATTATTAAATCAATAATTGAGATAACAAAGTTATTAATATTATTATTTGCAATATTAACGATGTCTAGAAGTTCTGCCAAGGAGAGGTTTGGTCACCTAATTGCGCGCCAATAGGGAGAAATCCTTATTGGAAAGCCCCCTCTTTCTTGGGAACAACCTGTTCGATTAATATTATGAATTATAATAATGATGATAAATGTTGTTAAATATATTGAGGTATCTTTTTATGAAGTCACAAAAGTTTATATATGTATGTATATTATATATATATATATATATTTTGTTTTATTAGTATTATTAATGTAATAAAAGCAGAAAAGTTTTTATATAAAATGTAATACTTTTATAAAGTTGTTTGTTTTATAGAGAATAATTATAATATATTATATTTTATTATGTATAGTGTTGCATAGTTACTGCATAGTGTTTTGCATAGTAAAATTTTTTATATAAAATGTAATACTTTTATAAAGTTATTTGTTTTATTAGACTATAAATAGAATATATTATATTCAATTATCATAGTATTTTGCATAGTAAAATCTTTTTATTTAAAATAAAATACTTTTATAAAGTTATTTGTTTTATTAGACAATAATTAGAACATATTATATTTTATTATGCATAGTGTTGTATAGTGCATGTATTGTGTTTTCAGATAGTAAAATCTTTTTATATAAAATAAAATACTTTTATAAAGTTATTTATTTTATTGTACAATAATTAGAATATATAATATTCTATTATGCATAGTATTTGCAAAGTGCCTACATAGTATTTTGCATAGTAAAATATTCTTATATAAAATAGAATACTTTTATAAAATTATTCGTTTTATTAGACTATAAATAGAATATATTATATTTTATTTAAAAGATTTTGTTTTATTAGAATATTTTATTAATACTGCATAGTAAATCAATATGGACCGTCCATTTAGAAGTAAATTAATCTGGACCATTCATGAATTAGTTACTATTCAGTCCATTCACCTATAAATAGAAGCTCATTCCTTCATTATTTCTTACGAATTCACTGAAACTCTAGAGAGAGAAACTATAGAGAGAAAGAAGAAAAGTATTCTGCTACTTCACCACTCTAGTATCCAGTTTCTTTCTAAGGTAAGGGATATTATTTGTTGTACTCGTAAGGGGTATTATTCTTTCGTATTCATGAAGAGAATTATTTTCTTTCAATATTCGTAAGGGGTGTTATTTCTGTTGTATTCACGAAGAGAACTATTTTTTTTCAATACTCGTAAGGGGTATTATTTCTTTTGTATTCATGAAGACAACTTCTGTTATTCCATTCTTTATTATTCTGTTGGAATAACTTGTATACGCGGACTACCCTATACTTGGTGAAATTCTTCTCTTAATCCATTCTTTTTTATTATGTTGGAATAACCTGTCTATGCAAAGTACTGCATACATGGTGAAATTCTTCTATTATTCCATTATTTATCATTTTGTTGGAAAATCTTGTCAGTGCTTTACGCATGACCTGGTTCCATTATATATCATTCTGTTGGAACATCATGTCTATGCTTTACGCATAACCTGGTTCCGTTATTTATTATTCTGTTGGAATATCATGTCTGTGTGTTTACATGACACGGTTCCGATTATTTATTATTACATTGGAATATCCTATCTCGTATGCGCTTACACATGACTTTGGTTCCGTTATTTATTATTCATTGGAATAACACATGCGTCAGGCGATCTATCGCATGCTTGGTGATTTCTTTTGTTATTCTATTCTTATTATACTCATTTAGTTTAAGTTTTGACTTATATAGTCCATGAAATTAGTGGAATATCCTTAATATTTGCGCTTCATCTAGTATCTTTTCATGAAAATATTCTTCTGAGCATTCTTGATTTTTACTCTACAAAGAAGTATCATGTTGACAATTTGGACGTTATTAGTTCCTGGATAAATTAATTCTTGAACTTGTTTTATTGAATTCTTATGTCATTGTCATCATCCTCATGTTTATATTATGTTGAAAGTCATTTGTGGCCTATAGTGTATAGTTGGACTTGGTATGATTATGACCAGAGATTATTTGGTATAATCATGACCGTAATGTTACAAATGATGTGGGAAAAGTCCTCATTGGCCCGTAGTGCATTGATGGACGGTTTTTGGTATGATTATGGCTATGGATTCTCTTCGGCCAAGGGTGCAAAGATGAATTGTTTTATGGCATGATCAGGACCGTTGATGAAAACATGATTATCTTTAGCCGTAGTGCATGGATAATTCGTGGTCGTGATACTAAAGAATATCCTTGGCCTATAGTGCAGGGATGATTTGATGATGTGGATTATTTATTAAGCTGAGTTCCAGCGATAAAAGTGATGAAAAACCTTTGAAATCATAGAAGATAGTAGATTTTATTCTCTACTTGACTCTTCTAATGGGTTGTATTTTCCGCTGCCGTTAAACTTGATGTGGGTTATATTATATCAGTTTAACACTGTTGAAGGCTAACGATAATTTATTCTGCATTATCTTAGTCATAATATTTCTTACTGGGCTAGTTGAGCTCACCCTTTTTGCTTTCATTGTTCCCTCCAGGAAATGAGAACGTAGCAGGGACTAGACGGGGAATGGAGTGATGGTCCAGATGATAGCATTAGTAGTCCTCACTATTCTATGAAATAGTGTGATAATGAATGTAATAAGATTGAATTTGAGTGTGAATATTGTCTATATGACAATATCCGTGTTAAAACTCTCAGATTATGTTTTGTCGTATTTTGAGTTTAAATACTGTCTAGAAGACAATATTTGTATTAAAACTCACAGCTCATGTTGTATAATTAAGTTTGTATTTGAATTTTGTACCATGTATTTTGCGACCCAAGATGGGTGATGTATACCTATTTTGGGGGTGTCACAGTACCCTGGCATGAAAAGTGCCCCGAATACCTGAGTGAATAATACTAGAGTGAATAGTAATTTGTGAATAGTAACTCATGAATAGTACTCCGAAATGAAAAGTGCCCCGAATACCCGAGTGAATAATACTATAGTGAATAGTAATCGGGTGAATAGTAACTCGTGAATAGTATTCCGACACGAAAAGTGCCCCGAATACCCGAGTGAATAATACTAGAGTGAATAGTAATTGGGTGAATAGTAACCCATGAATAGTAACTCATAAAAGAAAAATACCAAAGAAAATAATATTCCATGATGAGTACAAAAGAAATGATATCTCATACGAGTGTAATAGAATATACGAAACTACAAATGGATTTTCACCCGCCATGCGGTAATCCACGTAGACAGATCATTTCCACAATCTAATAAAGAATGTATACGAAGGTTCATTCACCATGCATGCGGTATTCCGCGTAGATAGGTTATTCCAACAGAATAATAAAGAATGGAATAATAGAAGAATTTCACCATGCATATGGTAGTCCGCGTAGACAGGTTATTCCAACAGAATAATAAAGATTGAAATAACAACCCTTTCGAGTATTGAAAGAAAATAACTCTCTTTCTGAATACGAAAGAAATAATACCCCTTACCTCAGAAGAAGACTGGATACTAGAATAGTGAGGTAGCAGACTTCTCTTCTTCTTTCTCTTTATAGCTTCTCTCTGTATAATTGCTCTTGTGAGTCTTAGTGAATTGGTGAGAATGGAAGAAAAATCAGCTTATATTTATAGGAAAATATAATTTTGATAATTGCACGTTTTGGGACTCGAAATATTACAGTATAATACCTTCATCTTTTTCTTCATTTTTAATTAAGTCCTGCAAGTATTATCAAACTTGCACCACCACCCCTAATAGTATATCATGTGAATCAATAGTACAATCATGTGACTTAATAGTTCTATACATGTGAAAAAAATAATTACAGTATAGTACCTTCATCTATACCTCTATTTTTAATTTAGTCATGCAAGTATTATCAATCTTGCACCACCTCCCCTAATAGTACATGCATGTGAATCAATAGTACACACATGTGAATAAATAGTTATGAGCATGTGAATTAATTGCTCATTTATCTGATTAATTACCCGATTGGGAAATATAACCTCCAGACATCAATTATTATCGAAATAGATGTCGATTTCCATTAACACTAATAATCTCAACAAAATTGAAATATCAATTTCATATTCAATCAACACGAACTTATTCATCATTAATATTATAACTCACAATATTTAACAACCAGGTCATTCCCAGGAAAGAGGGGGCTTTCCGATAAGGATTTCTCCTTATTGGCATGCAATTAGGTGACCAAACCTCTCCTCGATATAACTTTCTAGACATCGTCAATATTGCAAATAATAATATGAATAACTTTGTCGTCTCAATTATTGATTTAATAATAATAAATATTATGCAGATGATACTGTGACAATAATTGAATCAATAATATGAGAGACATTATGCAGCAATTACTGTAGCAATAATTGAGTATAATTGAGTGACTTCTCAGGTAAGCATCAATAATCAATACTGTGTGCTACTATGCAACCAATGCCAGACATCGCACTTTTACTCTCTGGGTATTTCAATAGTCTAACGGTAAAACTTTCGCCGTTATTTTTATAAAAAGTTATTTTAGTCATTTGCTAACTATGACAGTACCTCCATTGTGGGGTCCACCAAGGATTGTGTCGTCGTACGAATATTCCCTATTAAAATGAATATTCCCCGACCAATCGAATATTTCTCGACACAACGAATATTTTATATCAACTTGCTTACTTTGCAAAAGTTTCAAATGTCACCCTTAACTTTAACCTTTATCAATTTAACCATTTACTAAATAAAAAAATAATTATAAGAAAATTGAATACTTTTATTTCATAAAATTCGGGATCTCACAATCTGATATTGAAAACTGTACTGAGTGAGGAAGGCGTGAGCTAGCTCTTCCTAGCTATGGATCTTTGAGTTGTCTAATCTGGTATACCATGAACGGGCTTCTCCAGTCAGACTCCTCTAGAACAGCTGCATTCTGAGCTTCTCATTTTTCGCATAAGATCCAAGTTCTCCAATGAACACCTTCAAATGTGTATAGGGATCCCCTAATCCGTCATACTTTTCAAAGTCAGGGGTTTTAAATTTCTCTGGATAATGAACACTAGGCAATATGCAAAGGTCAGCATATGAAACACTTCCTTGTGTTCCAATCCATTTGAGAAGACGGATAGTTTCTTCCATTTGAAGGACCTTCTTCCTGATATCATCGGTGTCTAGATCTCCTTTGAGATGGGTGTTTTCAGGGTATTTATTGGTTGTATCCAACTGAGGTTCTGGATTTGTTTTATCCAAACCTTGTATCCCTCCTTGTGTAGAGGATTCTGTATGTGTAGGTATCTTTGTACCTGAGTAGATTGATGCAATTCTTTTAGCAGAACAGCCAAATCTGTAATTTGTTTACTCAATCCGTCAAATTCTTCTCAAGAAACGGCATTAGATTTGTAAGACCCAAACTTATTAGAAATGGCAATAGAAACCACGATGTTGAGGAAATGACCTGGGAGTTAGAATATGAAATGAAATTGTGGTATCCTCACCTCTTCGTCATACCAGGTATGTACCCTAATTTCAAGGGCGAAATTTCATAAGAAGGGGAGGTTGTAAGACCCCAACTTTTATGAATAAAGATGAATTTTCTATAAATATCATTTTTGAATATTATGGAGTGAATTTGATATAATGTTATAGTTGTGGGTAATATTTATAAATTTTGCAAAGTACGCAAGTTGTTATATAATATTCGATTGGTCTGGGAATATTCATTTTAACAGGGAATATTTGTACGACGACACAATCATTGGTGGACCCCACAACGGAATTACTGTCGAAATGAGAAAACGACAAAAATATCTTTTTATGAAAATAACGGCAAAAGTTTTATCGTTAACTGTTAAAATAACCGGTGTTAAAAGTACAGTAATACGCGTGGTTTCATAGTAGCGTACGATATTGATTATTGATGCTTACACGAGAAGTCACTCAGTTTTGTTTAATTATTGCTACAGAAATTGCTGCATAGTATCTCACGTTATTTGATTCAATTATTGTCGATATTTTATATATTAGTAAATCAATAATTGAAACGACAAAGTTATTAATATTATTATTTGCAATATTAACGATGTCTAAAAGTTCTGTCAGGGAGAGGTTAAGTCACCTAATTGCGCGCCAATAGGGAGAAATCATTATTAGAAAGCCCCCTCTTTTCTGGTAACGACCTGGTTGTTAAATATTGCGAATTATAATAATGATAATAAATGTTATTAAAAATATTGAGAGGATTTTTATGAAGTATTTGATGTAAATTTTGTTATTATATGGACCCCAATTTACCCATTTTTCAAAATAATCGGTAGAAAATTATTTTTATATAATAAAGGTGGGGCCACATGTAGGGGCCACGGAAGAAAATTGAATATGGGAGAAATAGAGTCACGGGTGGTGAAGGAGTTTTGTTGTTTTATATATATATATATATATATATATATATATATATATATATATTATTTAAAAGTTTTTGTTTTATTAGAATATTTTATTGCATAGTGTTGCATAGTAAAAATTAAATTTTCAACAAAATCAGCTGGTGCGTCGCCCGTGAACTTTCCTTCACTGTGCATCCAAATAGTGCCCTTCCATTCTCCTATAAATATGATGCTTAGTTAGAATTGAAAATCACACCAGAATCAGAGAATTCTTCTTCTATAATCTTGAGCGTATTTCTTTCAAGTCTTAGAAAGCTTTTAGCGTAGAAAATAGTGAAAGTTTTCTTCAAGAATATCCCCGCTATACTAGTTGGAATACTCTTCTTTTCAAGGTAAGGGATGTTATTTTTGTTCAATATTTTCTTGAAATAATATTTTCCTCCATACTCTGTAGTATGTAAGTAATATTATTTCGTTTCATATTTCGAATTCTATAATCGTTTCGTTAAAGTTTTGGCTTCTATACTCCATGAAATTAGTAGAATATCCTTGATATATGCGCTTCATCCAGTATCTTTTCATGGAAATATTATTCTGAGCATTCTTGATAAGTTTTAACTTTTTTATGACAGAGTACTATTTACGGGGTTACTATTCCCGAATTATTATTCACTCAAGTACTATTCACCCGGGGTACTACTTATGATAAAAATTGATTCGTTATCAGTCCAAATTATTTTTGGTACAATATTATTCTTGAATTTTACTCCACAAAGCAGTATCATGTTGACAATTTGGACGTTATTGAATTCTGGATAAATTAAATTATAAATCTTTAAAATTTATCCTTGAACTTATTTTATTGAATTCTTATATCATTGTCATCATCCTCATGCTTATATTATGTTGAAAGTCATCTATGGCTTGTAGTGCATAGATGGACTTGGTATGATTATGACCAGGGATTATTCAGTATAATCATGACCGTAATGATGTGGTAAAAGTCCTCATTGGCTCGTAGTGCATTGAAGGACAGTTTTTGGCATGGTCATGACCATTGATGAAAACACAAATATCCTTGGCCCATAGTTCATGGATAATTTGTGGTCTTGATACTAATGAATATCCTTGGTCATAGTGCAGGGATGATATAGATTATTTATTAAGCTGAGTCTCAGCGATAAAAGTGATGAAAAACCTTTTAAAGCATAAAAGATAGTAGATTTTATTCTCTACTAGACTCTTCTAATGGATTGCTTGTTCAGCTGCAGTTAAACTTGATGTTTGTTATATTTTATCAGTTTAACACTATTGAAGGCTAACGATAAATTATTCTGATTTATCTTAGTCATAATATTTCTTATTGGGCTAGTTGAGCTCACCCTTTTGCTTTCATTGTTCTCTTCAGGAAATGAGAACGTAGCCGAGACTAGTCGGGGAACGGAGTGACAATCCAGATGATAACATTAGTAGTCCTCACTATTCTATGAAATAGTGTGATAATAAATGTATTGAGGACTCCATTTGAGATGAATACTGTCTAGAAGATAATATTCGTGTAAAAACTCTTAGCTACGCTTTTGTCGAATTGTATTAATTAAGTTTGTATTTTATTTTTGTACCATGTATCTGGTGACTAAAGATGGGTGATGTATACCTGTTTTGGGGGCATCACAAGATTTGTCAGGAGAATACATGATTGGTTGTAGGCTCGTGGACTTTTTGGATTTTGAGCGGGTAACATGCCCAATTGTTTCCCTACAAAAGACTTATATAGTTTAGTCTTATTAATAATGTAAATACTATCATTATGTGTCCATTTTAGGAATATCATCCTGCAAAAATGGGCATTATTTGATAATATGTAATATATGCACAAATATTCTTCATATTTTCCATTACATAAAGATGAACATGGAATAAAATTACAAGTAAATGCTTTTACAAGTAATAGAAAAATGGAAAGCATGAAGAGACTTTCCTCCGCATTTGGTTTATCAGAGGTTGACTTATCTTAGGGTTACTCTCGCATCTTTTTGGCATGAAGGTTCCTAGATCATCGCAATCTACTTGATGAGAAGTTAATTCCAGTCTTTCAATTGGAGCGAATCTGGATGGTGCCTTTCCTGAGCCTCGTTGGAATTAGTCTCCCTACGAGTCCAGTAATCAAACACCGACATGATAGCCTCCTGGTAGAAGAACCACACAACATACATTCATATGTAACGTGTCTCACCGTTTATGAAAATGATGACCCGTGCGAAGCACTAATATCACAGATAGATATTTTGCAGTGCAGTAAGTAAATGCATTCGTACACATTTATCATAAATGAAAATGCAAAATTCACACACAAGCATATAACAGTTTTGAAAAGCTTGTAGTAGTGGGTTAAGCCCTCTTACTGGAATCCCCAGCGGAGTCGCCACCTGTCGACGCCGGGATTTTTATTTGTCCCTTTTCGTTACTTGTTCTTTGGTGTTCTTATGTTTGGTGAGATTTGTTTGAAAAAACTAGTGAAAAAGGTCCGACATGTGTAATGTTGACGATTTGACTTTAAGAGTCGCCAGTTGGTGTTTTGAACTGGTTGCACCAACGCAATCGAGAAAAGGTTTGCACATTGACCCAGTGATGTAACACTGCTAAACGGATCTGTGAAACCGAGATTCATTTAGGTTCGGGGGCTTGATTATGTAGAGGGAAGGTGTTAGGCACCCCCCGACATCCGTGTTGCCACGGTGACCACCACTTTTCAAGAAACTGTTATATAAATGTGTGTGTGTGTGTGTGTGTGGATCAATGTGCAATTTATTTGAAATTAGTGTGAGGCCTCATTCACACATATATACAAAGGGTTTGAATTTATATAAAAATTTAGTTTTAGCAAGATATAGTAATGAAGTTTTATAAAAGTGGTTTTTGAAACCTTGTGCTCAATAGGAATTGAGACCTTTTCATACTTCCATTTTATTATTAAATGTTCGGCTTGATTGCTTTTATTTTTGAGATGCGAGGCATCCTCGAGAAAATAATATACAGTAGTGCCGAACTCCTCATGGGCATGACAGCCATCTAAGGAAATTCAAACACTATAAATAATATACAAGCTGCTTACAGTTGAAAATGCCCATCACGGGGACCGAATCTAGATTTAGTAGACTGAATCTAGGATCACATGATTCCTAGGCTCACATGATACCACAGTTTATATGAAAAGCAGTAAGCAGTTATATATATAAAAGTTGTAAATATATATATATATATATATAGACATGATAAACCACCACGAAGCACCTCCATGGGGGATCGAAAATGTAAATATATAAAAGCGATATATATATATATATATATATATATATGGACATGATCAACCACCACGAAGCACCTCTATGGGGGATCATAAATGTAAATAAAGCAGTAAATGCGATCAACCACCACGAAGTAAACTCCAGGCGGGACAAAATGTAAATAAAGCAACAAAAGGCCACGAAGTAAACTCCAGGCCTGACAGAAATGTAAATATATGTATAAAAGTAGTAAACGCACCAGATGTAAAATCCAGGCTCATCAGATATGTCCGACAACAGTTATATATAAGCAATAAACACTCCGGATGTAAAATCCAGGCTCATCAGACAAAGTTTGACCACAGTTTATATATATATATATATATATATATATAAGCAAGTAAACGCTCCGAATATAAAATCCAAGCTCATCAGACAGAGTCTGACTATAGTTTATATATATAAGTATATATATATAAAAGCAAGTAAACGCTCCAGACATAAGTCTAGGCTTAATCAAGGCAGAACTCGATAATGTTAGTCTATATATAAATATATACATATATAAGTATATATATATATATAGACAAAAATGAAAACCACAGACCGAAGTCCGAGCAAACACACGCAACACGACTCTCAACGTGAACAATAGTGTGTGCAAAGATGAAGAGAAAAGCTTTATAGAGTGTGAGAAGGCTTATAGTGGGCTGCCAAAGCAGGCTTCTATGACTCTAGATGGATAAACACTCAGCTCCCACCGGTAAAAATATAGCTATATGTGAGCTAACAAGTGTTTAAAATGAGAAAGCACTCAATATAAGGTATGTACAGAGAAAATTGGACAGGGCTTCCTCACCTTTTTTCTCTTTTCAAATGGCCTCCCCAAGCCTTCTATTAATTGACGGGGGAGCCGCAGGTGTACCTATGGCAGGTGTACCTGTGGCAGCCATAGATGCACATGTGGCTGCCCGAAGTGCCCCAGGCTCCGCGGGTCACATTATATTGAAGTACATGCACTCGTGCAATGTGATGTCCACTCAAACTTGCAGAACTTCAATCCGAGCATCCAAATGAGGTGTACAAACACCTTCTTCAGACTGCTTTTGTCAAGAGTTACACAATGACATGGGATTAGAGGTTGTACGAAGTCAAGAAGAGGGGACCATGCCCATGGTCTTCAAGCTTCAAATTCTATCCGGTGTGTTGTCACGCGTAATAGTCACTCGAGATTGCAATTCCTTGGCTCTTGTGGGACATTGTTGTGTGTATGTATGAAGTCTTGAGATGGTGCGCAGGGGTTTGAGGTGGCAATATGACGTTTTGACTCCTCACCGGGGTTAGCCTTCATATTCCTAACCAACCTGTTATGCGAATTCAAGCAACCAAATCACTAAAGTTAATCATTGTCATATTAAGTCATAAGTAAATAGCCCCGAGCCTTTCTCTGGTGACTTCCTTGTATGGGATGCACCGAAGCCAGACTTTCCGTAGGGGTCTCCGTGAATAATGGTGGCAAGTTGATAGGTATCAATGTGAGTTGTTATCCAAGTCTTGGATGAGAGTCACAGTTTTGAATGATATTTCTATTATTAATAAATTTCCTGACGTATTCCTCGGAGAAATTCCTGTCCTACCCCCAGAGCGTGAAATTGAATTTTGTATTAACCTTGAACCTAGTACAAAACCCTCAAATATTTCTTCACCCAAAATGAACGTAACATGCACCAAAGATGTTGGTTCGAGCTGCTGAATTATTACGACTATACCATTCAATACTATCCTGAAAAAGCGAACGTGGTAGCTGATGAGTTGAGTAAAAAATCGTATGCGGTTACGAGTGCTACGTTGTTAACACAAAGACCCATTTCGTATAACTTACAAATGATGGAGATAGAGTTAAAGACTCTAGGGACCAACATGATGATGTCAAATATACGAGTAGAATCGACTTTAATCGATAAAGATAATGCCGCTCAAGCTACACACCCGGAGCTAAAGAATATGTAGAAGAAGGTGCAAGAAAGCATTATTCTAGAAGCAAGAATCGACGTATTTAATTGGTCCATTTGAAATACTCGACCGAGTACGAACTGTGGCCTATAAACTCGCCTTACCGCCAAGTATATCTTGTGTTCATAACATTTTTCATATATCTATGTTACGTAAATATGTGGACGACTCGAACCATATTATTGAATTAGAACCTGTCGAGATAGTGAAAATTTAACGTATGAAGAGGAACCAATTAAAATTTTTGATAAGAAGGAACATATTCTACGTTCTAATGTTATACCTCAAAGTTTTGTGGAGAAACTAAGATGTTGAGGAAATGACCTGGGAGTTAAAATCTGAAATGAAATCAAAGTATCCTTACCTCTTTGACACGCCAGGTATGTACACCAATTTTGAGGACAAAATTTCATAAGAAGGGGAGGTTGTAAGACCCCGACTTTTATGAATAAAGATTAATTTTCTTGAAATATTTTTTTTAATAATAAGGTGCGGATTTGATATAATGTTATAGTTGTTGGTAATATTTATAAGTTTTGCAAAGTAAACAAGTTGTTATAAAATATTCGATTGGCCGGGGAATGGAGTGAAGGTCCGAGATGGTGGTTGTAGTAGTCGTCACTATTTTATAAAATAATGTGATAATAATTGTAATGAGGACTCCATTTGAGTTTGGATATTGTCTAGAAGATAATATTCGTGATAAAACTTTCAACTTATGTTATACGACAGTTGTATATTTAAGTTTGTATTTGTATTTTGTACCATGTATTTGGCGACTCAGAATGGGTTATGTATAACTATTTTGGGGGCGTCACACCATATCTTTCCAATCTGAATCTCTTCGTTTGTTAATTAGTTAATTTGAGTTGATAATCATTTTAGTTTTTAATTCACCTTTTATTCGATCGTTTAAGCAGCCAGAGATAGATATAAAGTTGTTGCACGATAGATTAGGAATAATTATCTTTCTCCGTGGGAATGATACTTTACTTACTCTGTATTACTTGTTGACCATGTATACTTGCACGCGTGTGTCTATTTTGTTAAACTAAAAACAAGCCAGCAAGATCCATCAAAAGTTGAAGCTATAATAAACTGGAACAAGCTAAAGACTCCGTTAGAAGTAAGAAGTTTATTGGGGTTGGCAGGTTACTATAGGTGTTTTATTTAAGAATTTTCCAAGATCGTAACTCTGTTGAAGAATTTGACTAGAAAGGCGGTTAAGTTTGTTTGGATGGAGAAATGTGGGGAGAGTTTCCAAGAATTAAAGAAGAGATTGAGTTCAGCACCTGTGTTGTCATTGCCTGATGATACAAGGAATTTTGTGGTATATAGTGACGCATCGCATAAGGGACTAGGCTGTGTGCTTATGAAGAACGACAAGGTCATTACGTATGCATCGCGTCAATTAAAGGACTATGAGAAAAGATATCTGACTCATGATTTAGAGTTAATTGCGGTGGTGTTTGCTCTGAAGATCTGCAGACAATATCTTTATGGAGAAAGGTGTGAGATATATACAAACCATAAATATCTGAAGTATATCCTTACACAAAAGGATCTGAATATGCAACAGAGAAGATGGTCGGAGTTGATTAAAGACTACGGCTGCGAGATTCTTTATCATCCTGGAAAGGAGAATGTTGTTGTCGATGCCTTAAGTAGAAATGGTCGGGAACAATTGTTGTTGTTAACTACTCAGGAGAATCTTGTAGTAGAAATGGCCATATAGGGGTTAAAAGTTAAATATCTTACAGAATCAGATGAAAAGTTGTTCTAGATGGAGAACAATTCAACTTTGTTGGATAAGGTGAGAAATGCACAACTTCAAGATGAAGAGTGTGAGAAGATACAAAGAAAAGTGTCTGACGGAGAAGAAATGAAATTTAGAATTAATATTGAAGGGTTGCTTAGATTTTAAGGGAGAATTTGGGTCCCGTCAGTACCAGAAGATAAACAGGAAATTTTGAGAGAGGCTCATAACTCACGATATTTGATTCACCCAAAAACTATGAAAATGTACCAGGATCTCCAACAGCATTTCTGGTGGTCGAATATGAAAAGGGACGTTGTCGAATGTGTGCAAAAATTCTTAATGTGTCAGAAAGTCAAAGCTAAACATCAAAAGTGAAATGGAGTATTGCAACCGTTAGAAATACCGGAATGGAAATCGGAATATATCACAATGGATTTTGTGGTAGGTCTTCTAACGACTCAGAAATGTTATGATGCGATTTGGGTGATTGTGGATCAATTGACAAAGTCAACAAACTCTTTGCCAATTAAAATTAGATTCAACCTAGATCAGTTGGCAAAAGTGTATGTGAAGGAGATTGTATCAAGGCATAGTGTCTTGGTGTCCATTGTATCAGATAGATATCCACGTCTCACATCAAATTTTTTGAAATGACTACTGGAATGTTTGGGGACACGGTTGAGAATGAGCACAACATATCATCCTCAAACCAACGGACAGAGCGAGAGGACAATTCAGACATTGGAGGATATGATCAAAGATTGTATTATGGATTTCAAAGGGAATTGGGATGACCACCTATTGTTGGTTGAATTTTCCTACAATAACATTTATCACACAAGTATTGGCATACCGCCTTACGAAGCATTGTACGATAGAAAATGCAGAACCCCGTTCTGTTGGAATGAAGTTGGTGAACATTAGCTATTTAGACCCAAGTTGCTACAATAAACCGCCGAGATCGTTAAGATAATTAGAATGAGATTGATAGATGCTCAAGACCGGCAAAAGAAATATGTTGATCAACACCGACAGAATCGGGAATTTAATGTCGGTAATTTTGTTTTCTTGAAAGTGTATCCTTGGAAGGGGAAAATAAGATTTAGCAAGAATGGGAAAACTAAGCCCAATGTTTATAGGACCTTTTGAAGTGCTACGACGAGTTGGTGAAGTGGCATATGAGGTAGCTCTGCCTCTAGAACTAGAACATATTCATAACATTTTCCATGTTTCGGTATTACAACCATATAAGCCAAATTATAAACATGTTATAGAATATGAACTGTTATAGTTTGAAAAAGATTTGCCTTATGAAGAAGTTCATGTTTAGATAGTTGACAGAAAAGAGCAAGTGCTAAGGAATAAAGTGATACCTTCTGTTAAGGTAATTTGGAGGAACCACAATGCTGAAGAAGCTACGTGGGAACTCGAATGTGTTAAGATGAAAAATTATCCTCAATTATTTGCTTAATCCTTGTATAGCGATTTTTGGACAAAAACTTTTTAAGGAGGGAAGAGCGTACTTAATGAATTTATTGAGTCATGATTTTGGAGACAAAAACCTTTTAAGGAGGGAAGGATGTAACGAACGATAATTTTGTGTTTAATTTTAAATATTTATTGAATTAAATAAATATTTGAGTTGATTTATTTATTGAGTTAAATAAATATTCGATAAAAAATTTGGGCAATAATTTAGTTAAGTGTGTTATATTAATTAAATTAATGTATGATAATTTTATGGTTTGAAGATTTAATTTATTAAAATAATTAAATTAAATAAATTATTTAATAATTATAATTTTGTGTAATGGTGTTATTTTAATTTAATTGATTAATGGAATTAAAGGAATGATTAATTTTAAAGGTTAATATTTATTAAATAAATATTAAGAATTATGTTTGGCTAAATAAATATTTTGTGGATAATTAAATATTATGATTTAAATTTAATAAGTGTGACATTTGTATACTATATTAGGAGGAAAACATGAAAATAATTTAGGAAGAGTTTGAGTTTGTTTGCCAAACATGGTCTTATGACCTTTGGTTTATTAAGATGACAAAATCTTTTGTCTGTATAACTGATACGTTAAGCGTATTATGTTATCAGTTCTATTTTACGTACTATTACTCCTAAAACTTATAAGAGAGAATTCAGAGTTGCAAGGGAGAAGAATAGAGAGAAGAGAGAATTCTCTATAACTTGTCAAGAGAAGGAAATAGAAATCAAAACCTCTCTACTCATTTTGGCTAGGTTTAATCAAGAATCAAGAGTAAGCAATTTCTTTTTAAAGTTCTAGTTTCTGTTTCTTTAAAAATTAGTTCTTTTTAAATGGGATTTTGGTGGATGAGAAATTGAAATTGGTTATATGTGTGTGTATGAGTATGTATAATCTACTTTTATATGATTGGTATGTGGTTTAGAGTAATCAAATCCGTGAATAATATGTTTAAGAAGAAGAAATTGATGAATCAATACTACACCCTTGAACCACTTTCATGACCAAAAACATATTCAGTTAAAAATTAAATCTAGTCAAACTCACCTCCTAAGCGTTGACCAAAATGTTCTTCAATTGATGAAGAACACCATAGACGACAGTTTATGTCGCTGAAGGTCTTTAGTGACATTTTATCTGAAAAATAATAAAAATAATATAAATAAATAGAAATAAATACTAAATAATTATTAGTAATTAATAGTTAATTTCTAAAATATAGTTTATGTTATAAAAAAATAGTATTTTGACATAAAATTTCATTAATATTTAATTTATTTAAATATTAATGATAATAAAATTATGTAATAATTTTATTAAATAAATTAGTTAAAATAATAATAAATTATTTAAAATGAAACTAATGATTTAAAAATAATTATCATTAATAGTAAATTATTTGAAAATAATATTGATGGTTTAAAAATTATTATGAATGATTATTAATTACTTAAAAATACTATTAATGTCTTTAAAATCATTTTAATTAATAATAAATTGATTAAAATTAATATTAATCATTAAGAAATTGTTTTGAGCTTCTTGAAATTAATATAAATAATATTTAAATTATTCAAAATGATATTTAAACACTTAAACAAAGTTTATAGGTAAAATAATTAGATAATTATCCGATCAAGCTGTAAAACACCGAATAGACATAAAAAACAACCCAAACACTAATATATTGACTACACATTAGCTGTGATTATTTATAATGACTGATATAAACATATTTAGGTTGTGTAGGTAGCTTGAATAACATAGGATAACTATTCTCCAAGCAAGCACGTTTTCCAAATACATTTAAGTTTTGTATTAAATGCAATTATTATATTGATGCAGTATGAACTTATTTCAAACGTTATCCATAATAACTGATAGTAAAAAGGGTTATTGCTTATTGTTCAAGAATAACAAACATCTATGACCAGTTATTTGCGTAAAATGTATTTGATTTGATATCAAATCATAAATTGTGTTAAACCAATGTTGCTTGGTACAAATTTATAATGATACTACTATGACCTTCAGTTATACACTGACCGGGGTTTTATGACCGACATTTATAGCAATGACCCGTTGTTATTTAAAAAGGATGATATGCATATTCATAGGATGTCTGGTTGAATGAATCAACTCGAGTTATTAAGTCTATATGACTGTCAGAAACTCATAATGTGTGGGGTTTGACAGATAATGTATCGACCCCAAAATTCATACAATTCAACTATCAACTTCGGTCATTAATAACACGTCTAACTTCTGATTTTACATCATTATTCGATGTTAAACTTAATAAAATACGGAATAATTTAAACTTTTCTATCTTATTACTTTAATTCCCTGAATCAAAAACTTAATCGTCTACACATCTCTGAATCAAGTTATTTTATGATTTGCTTCATCAAAGTTATTATATAGAATCTTACATTTTAATCTGATAACCTTTAGATATCAGATAACTCAAACTTGACAGTTTATCATTACATAATCATTATGATTTATCAAGTACATTTCTCAAAACCTTTATCTTTATCTACCTTTAAATCATACTTAGCTTATTACTCACCTTATCAAAGTTAATAAATAAAACTTACATCCAGGTTCAATACCCTTTCATACAACAAACAAAACTTAAACTTTATAACTGAACATCTAACACATTATTCGGAACCCTAAACATGGTTCAAATATTAATAATTGAGCCAAAGTGTATAAATCTTCATGTATCACATCTGATTCATGTCTATCAAGTAGCACATAACTTTACCTTGAATCTTTAACCTGCAAAAGTGGTTATTTGCAAGGTCGAGCTCGACAGCCCAACAAAATCTAACAGTTTTCATGCATCACGTAGCACATAATAACATGCTCAACAAAAACATATATCTCATAAACATTGGACTAACATAACATACTTGTTGCATTTAATATAACAAGTATAAAGATTGAGTTCCTTACTCAATCAACATTCATTACTCAATCCACGTACTCATAAATTGACTTTAATGTTTCATACTTTCAACATATATATAACACATCATGTTATTTGCAATGAAAATTTAAAACAGTTCATCATCAAGTTCATATAGAAAATAGGAATGGAAAGACTTGCCTTGATCGTTGTTTACCAATAATAGTTTAACAGCTTAAAGTTATCTGCACTTCACATTCCCTACACAATTATATAATCATACACATCAACTATTAGTCACATAGCAACACATAATAGTTGTAATTTAAACATTACACTACATCCCATAACCCTTCTTATTAATCAATACACAATTAACCCCATTCCATTCAAGTGTTTAATTCTTGATAGGACTACTTATTGGTTTTATATTAACCCCATTTCATATATTATAATATTTATTTAATTTGACTTAAAACACTTTTTACATTCATTAACATTTGTTATGACGTTTCGACGTTCATTCGTCACACGCCCGATTTGTCTCTCTTGTGTATGCTTTGAATGCTTATAAAACTTATCTAATACATCATTTATTAATGTTAAGCATCATTATGTTAATTAACATTCATGTTTTATAACTTAGAACAACATCTTTTATCGTCAAAAGAAATACACTTGCATACGTGTATGCCCGACGCCCTCCGATTGTCCCTGAAAACACATTAGTCCTAAAGATGACCATTTTGACCCCTGTTTTCGACCTCAAATTGAAAACCTTAAAGAATAAAAGTTGTAAGTCTATTCGTTCATGTTCCGTATCATCTTGAATTGCCACAATCGGAGTTCATAGGAAAACGTTATGCCTATTTTACTATAATAGGTCAAAATAGTCACTCCTGACACACTTTGGGCGGCACAACTACGCCCAATTAAGCCTTGGGCACAACGAAACTATGCCTCAAATGACTTAGGGCACATCACAGCTGCGCCCATTAGCAGAAACGGGACTCTAAGTTCACTATTCTCACGATTTTTGAACCTTTTCTCCTTCTAATCTTCATAACTTCAGTTACACACATCCGAATTAGTCTGTTTTCGATTCTATGGATTCGTAATTCATAGAACTACAACATATTAGAATTATAACATTTTATAGAAATATTAACCATCCTAAATCTTGACCTAAAACACATGTTCATACTTTATTTTCATGTTTTAACATGTTTAGCAAATTCATTCACTATAAATTCGTTTCTTAACCAAATTGATTCATTCAACTTGTGTTCTTTTCATTTCTTATCGTACAAAAACATCTATTATCAATTTCATATTATATACATGTTCTAACCATCAATTTAAGCCTTAAAATAGACCAAATTACATATACTAAGCCATAAACCAAATTTCTTCTTCTAACAATTGTTTCCACGAATTTGATTACATGAAAACCTGTTATAGATTACATATAACAAATTATACATAATAATTAACATATATGATCAATCTCTTAATAATCTAACCATAGAAATCCAACTTTTCAAAGAAAACTCAAGAAGTATAATACTAAAAACTCAAAGTTAAATTATTACCTTTGATTAACTATAAAATTTTGAACAATCTTCTTGTTTCTTCCTTCCATAATTCTCACAAATTCCTTCTCTCAATTTATAGTGAACTTCTTTTCTTTCTCTCTTCTTTCTTAGGCTTAAGCCAACGTAAAACTAAAACAAACGCTAACATAAAAAAAATAAAACTGACGTATAATAATAAGGCTACTAAATACTTATCAGTTATTTTTATTTTAAATTTAAAAGTCATAAGACCTTGTTTGGCAAAACCTATTAAAATAATGTTTTAATCATTCCTTAAGCCTTGTTTGGCAAAACAAGAATAACATAAGAATTTCAAAAGCTCTAAGGCTTCGTTTGGTAAAACCAAATTAAAACTCATTTAATTTATTTTCATAAGTCATTTATAATATAGTTTATTATCCCACATTGTTTACTTGGATTTCCATATCCAATCTTAATTAAATAAACAAAAATATTTTCATTATAATTTTACTTATTAAATTAACATATCAACTTAATTACTAAATTAAATTAAAACAACATTCTACCAAACTATATAATCTTAACAACTCTCTAATTTATTTATTAAGTTAAATTAGAGTATTATCTCATAAATTTAATTCATCACTTTTTTTTATATTAATTAAGTTAATTTCTATAACTCATGAATTATTTACTTACTAATAAATAATCCAACAAATATCTACTAAATAACAAACACATCAATTAAAAATATTTATTTAATTCAATAAATATTTGAAATTATAAATAAAATTCTGGATTGTTACAGATAAACCTCAGTATATATACTTGGAAAAACTTCTGAACTATATGGTCATCTATTTCAGTCATAGTGTGAGTATTTAATACTTATTGCTTAAACTTGTTGAGCCTTTTAAAGCTCATCCCTTGCAAATATTATTTTCCTTTGCAACTGTGACTGACATCCCTGGATGTTCAAGTGTGCACTCTTGTGGATAGAAAAGATTGTAATAGTTTAAATTATTTCTGTCAGACTTAAATGTAATAATTTAACTTTGGGTTCATGTATTAAGTTTCTTAGTTATGTAAATTGTTTAGTTTTCACCTGTTTGAAGAAAAGTTAGAAATCAAGTACAGTATTAATGTGACGCCCCCAAATTCAGGTACTTTAAACCCGAACTCGGTGCTTCATGATATCATTTCTATGAGCGGAATAATAATAATATTAACATAAATATCAAACTTAATTTACATATCAGAGTTGTCTAAATCCCAAGTATGTGACCTTTAAAACATTCATTACATGATAGATAATAAATATTATCATCTTAATTAAGTCTAGCTATTACATAAGATAACACACACTTATTTTGTCAGCTTTCCTTTCTCTTTGTTCTTAGCAGAGCCTTCTTGTTGATCACACTTAACTGAAAATATTTAAATTAAGGAAGAATGAGCATTTGAATGCTCATCAAGTAATAACAAATAATAAACGTTAGCTGAAAAAAGTATCTAGTCAAACTATCTAAGTCCAGATCAATTTCAGAAATATTTCGGTGTACCGACGGCTTTATCAGGTAATTATCGAGTCTAAAACTCTATTCTGTAGTTCAATATTCGTTTAGATAACTTAAATATCAGTCATATTATTTTTAAATGACTTATAATAATTTTTATATAATTATTATAATTTATCAAGATTTTTCAAATACTAGAATCATTATTAAACGATTTAAATATTAAATAATTCTATTATCATTAATACTAAAATATTAGTAAAACCATTGTCAAAATATTAAAGTTATTTATAATAACTCAAAATACTTTTAAAGTATTAATATTACCTTGAATGATTTTTAAAATTATTAAAATCATTTTAGATAATTACCATTAATATTTAAATAATAATGTATTATTTATCAAAATATTAAAAGTCATTAATTATAACTTAAAATATTTTTAAACCATTTATATTCTTTTTAAATGATTTTAAATTCAATAAAACCATTTTTAAACTATTTATTTAATATAATTATTAAATAAATCAAATATCATTAATATAATTATTAAATAAATCAAATATCATTAATATTAAATTATTAATGAAATTTACCTTTAAATATTAAAAGTTATATTTTATAACTTAAAATATTTTTAAACTCTTTATTTTCATTTAAAATGAGTTGTATATTATCGAAATCATTTTTAACTAATTAATTTAATACATTAATATTAAATAATTAATGAAATTTATATTAAAATATTAAAAGTTGTGTTTTATAACTTAAAATATTTTTAATACTTTATTATCATTTAAAATGATTTTAATATAATAAAATCATTTTTAATTAATTTATTTAATGTATTTATTAAATAAATTAAATATCAATAATATTCAAATAAATACTAATATTTATGAGAAATATATCAAATTATTAAAAATTACTTTTTATAACTTAAAATTATTTTTATAATTTTCAGAAATTATTTTCTATTTTTAAATGATTTTTGGAAATTAAAATAAATAAAATTAATAAGTCTGTCGCTCTAGCCTTTAGCGACAGAAAGTATCGCCTATAGTGTTCTTGAGCTAAAGAACATTCATGTGCAGTGATCGAGTGACCAACTTTGACCAAGCATAATTGTCAGATTATGAAGTTTCTGGGCATATTAATGGTTAAATCTTGTAGTACTAGTGTAACACTACATGATCCAACAATAATCCTGGTTAAACATCATTACACAAACGAGATCTCTGCTTGCAAAGTAGTTGTCAGAGTTATTCTTCATTTTCGGGGTTACCCAGAAATGAAGAACAGTTCGTGAGACCTACACTACACCAAAATAGGGATGTAGCGAATGAAATTTTGTGAAGGAATTTATTCCTTCACAGGAGGAGTTGTTTAGCGAATGAACAGTGAAGAAAAAAAGTATAGTGACAATATAGTTATTAGCGAAAGAAACATCCTTCACAATTAATATTTTTTTTCCTCGCAAAATTGGGGCGATAGAAAGATTTTTTGAGCCAATTTATGATCAAAATTTGCGAGGAAAAAATCTATTTAGTGAAGGAATTATTACTCACTATATATTATAGTTCAGAAGTATTTTGCGAGATATAAAATTGGTCGCTATTTTATTCTAAATAATTTTTTTATAATTAATTATAGTGAATAAAAATTGTAATAAAAATACATTAAATTTTTTACAATAGTAAATTTACTTATAATAATTACACTTTTTAATTAACTTACAATAGTTGTTTTTTTAAAAAAATTATTAACTTTTATGTTTTCCTATCACTCCATCGTAATAGAAAATACATTCATCCTATTCCCCAATTTTGTTTCCAAGTCTTTATTCCCTCGTTTCACAACCAACAAAGGCAATCCTCTTTCCTCATTGTGCCATTGCCGATCTACCATCTCAGTGCCGATTTGTAGAAAAGTGATTGATCTACCCTCAATTTCTTAATTCCACAAAAAAAAATTGCAAAAGAGGACAAACCGACTGCTCAATTCATACAATATGCGTTGTAGTTCTTCTTCCTCTCTCTCCCTCCTTTTGATTTAACAGAGGTAGCCCTGAATAAAACCTCTCTCTTGATCTCTCATCTAACCTCTCTATATATATATATATATATATATCAGAATTTGCTAGCAATTCGAGCGAAGATATTTGTAGCTGAATCTTCTGTTCGTTCACTCGAATCGGTAGGGTTCTTCTGCCCTCAATCCCCGATTTCAGCACAGGGATTCGCTGTAATTTGTCAACATGGTAAGCTTATAGCATTAATCGTAAATTTCCCTCAACTTCATCTCTTCCCCAAGAAATTTGTTCTTTATCTCAATTGCAGAAGCCCTAGATGTAAAGGCCCAAAAGACCCATCAATTTGTTTACATGTATTTGTTCCAACAACTCTGTCTCTTCTTAATAATATTGCTTAAACACCTATAAGTTATTCAATTTCTTGATGAAATGATCTGTACGACACCTAAATTCTAGATAAAGTATATGTATACACCTATATCCATGGCTAGAGACATAGTTTCTTGAGAAAAAAACAGCCAATTTTAGAGGGATTATTGTCATTTTGAAATATATGAGTCTTGTTGTTATAGTTTGTGGGGTTTTTGGGTTTTTTGAAGTGTGGATTGAATTGATGTGAGCTAGTACAAAGTATAATTGCATTTTTATTTTTCAGTTATGAACATAACTAGAATTGAAATTCAATTTTTAATTCTTTGGTTCTTAAACTTGGAAGGAAATAGCAACTGAATTGAATTGGATTTGTTTGAAAATACATCACTTAGCCAAAAAAGATAATATCTTCAGGGATAAATTTTGTTATAACAGTGATTGGATTTGTTGTGAGCATGATGTTTATTGTATTTGTATGCACTAGGCTCATTTGTGCTCGAATTCAATTGAATGCCTCACGATGCTCCTTCCATATATCGTCTAAATCTAATCTTAATATTGCAAGCTTCATTTCAATGCATTCAGTTCTGAATTATTATTCAAAAGTTAATTAATGTCTATGTTCTCTCTATTTTTTTGTACTTGTTTGCATTTGGTCAATTAAATTACATCCTAATTGGATGTAATTAGATTGGTTTGGTTATTTGGTATGTGTTAGTTTACTTTATGCTTATACTTTTTTTTGTCCATTTCTTCACGTTCTATTTGCTTGTGCCCCTAAAACCAACTTGTAGTAGGTAACTAGGTTACTAGCAATGCCAAATTTGTGGAGATTTACTTTTTCATTTGTTTGATATTTTTTTCTTATGGGTTGCTTTCATTTTAATGTTTTGTTGGTTTGTACTTGAGACTGGCTTAATTCTTTACCCCATTTTTTATTATATTATCTCATATTACTTTTGTTTTTTATTTATAAATCACTTTTTCCATTTGAACTAAGTATGATGGTTGACTTTTGCATGGTACAGCTGGAACGAGGTTTGTATGGACTTGAGCCTCTTTTTGTGGTTAACTTCTCGACAAAGAAGTATAGTAATCCCTTTTTTAACTTCACAAAAGATGCTCGGTAAGTTAAAGTGAACCCCTCTAGTTAGTTGATACTTTGTTATTAGTCTGTTTTGTTGGAATAAATTGCCTTATATTTACTCTTGCAGATTTTTAACTTTTATGAGGTTATAAATCATTGATACAATCTGTTGTTGCTCATATTGCAGTTAAAAGAGAAGCAGAAATGGTGTATACACTTCCTTTATTACGCAGTGTCATTAGGCATCATATCTTATTAGTAGTTTGGGTAACATTATATCCCTTTTCACTATCTTATTTTGGCATGTCTATGTGGGCTGAAGCTTTCTTTTATATTTTAGTCAATAATTGTGGTGTTTTTTTGTCATCATTCTACTTTTTGTTTGTGTGGATATTTTAGGAGCAAAACCAAACAGAGTACAAGTGATATGGCAAAAAGGCCAAACCAGAAGACTTCTATAAGGTTCTCGTAAGAGGATTCTGATGATGAATGACTAAGCTCTCTTGTGGGGTAATTTTCAACTCTTTTTTTATGATAATGGGTGATATAGCTTGATTCTAGATATGGAAAATTGTTGTGGTCTGTTTGCCTATCATTTTCTCTTATCTCTACCTTTGACTAAACACAAATTGGTACGTACAATATCATATAGGTTCTAGGTAGAGAATACATTGGTGAAATATTAAAATAGATCCATATTCTTTTGCCACTTCTGTAACTATGATTAATGGATTATAATACCTTGTTACAATGTGAATGCCTTGTATGCAATAATAATATGCTAACCGAACAAGTTGGGGAGAAGTGGAAGAAACACTGTTGACTTTGAGTAAATATGCATACACATTTACCTGCATGTTTGTAACTTCAACCAAATAATTTAATCAATTAGTCGTTGTATGTAAACTTTTGTAAAGGTTGCATCTCTTTGAGAAATTGAAGAAATTTATACAACTTTTGCAACCAGCGTACATTGCAAACATGTCATCTAATTCATTAATAGCCCAAGATTGCTCATCACACACACTTCCTGGTATGTACGGAGGATTATTCGTCTTTTGCTTCCTGTACCAATTGTGGAGTAAAACTTAAATGAAAAACAAGAAGTAATTTATGTTGACTGAGGAACCTTGGCATCTAGAAACCACACAAGGTTGAAAAGATAATTGGTTCGTTGGTTTTATTTTTGTCTACTGTCGACATATATAAGCCTGCAATACACAACTAATACTATAAAATAGGGTATAATTGATGTGGCAGAAATGCCAAATGATAAAGACTTCTAGAAGGTTCTTAGAAGAGGATTCTGATGATGAATTAATAAGTTCTCGTATGGGGTACGTATATTTTGACTCTTTTATATGATAATTGGTTATATTGGTCTATTTGACTATCATTTCCCTTATATATGCTTTTTAATAAATATAAATTGGAACCAGTTCCAGGAAAAAAAACAAATTGGTGAAACATTATCATACATTTGTCTTCTTTTATCACTTTTCAAACTATGATTAATGGGTTAACTAAAATCTCATTACAATATGAATGCCTTGTATGTAATAATAATGTGCTAGCCTAACAAGTCAGGGAAAAGTCTAAGAAGCACTATTGACTTTGAGTACGTATACATATACCTTTACTTGAAAGCCATGCTAGCAGTGGACAAGTTGAGTCTAAATGAAATCGTCGGGTGTTTCTTGTTGCTTATTTATTAGACAAAATGGCATTATAAAATAGTTGGATAATAACCATAGAAAGTTATGTAGTTTTCTCAATACAAAGAAATGAGAAGCACTAGGTTATATGAGAGCATCCTATTTTACGGTAAATTTCCCTGGTTAAAATTTTGTGAACTTTGTTATGTATTTCTGGCAGCACCTTGTGCTATGTGGATCAAATTGTGATCAAATTGTAAAAAGAACTCGAATGTTATAGAAATTTAAAAATAACCATTCACTCTCCTGCCATATCCACCAAGTATCCATTTTAATATTTATTTATTTAATCGATAAGCACTATTATATATCTTCGGCGTATCTGGACTACATATACAAAGTTTGTGGCTCTTATTAGAATACTCTTACATATATGTATATGTTCACATTATACACTTTCTTTCTCTCGTTTTGAACAGGTATCCAACTTTGTCATTGGCCTATATTTCTTGAGTGTTGTAACTGAGTTCGGGATTAGCAAAGTGTATCTAGGATTCGCCTCAGTCTGTCTTCTTGATGTCTTGTATATAGCTGTCTTCCTATTTTTTTATATTTAACATTTTTCACTTTATGTAACTGCGACTAGAGAAAGTAGTTGTGCAGCAAACTCCAGTTTCATGGTGAGTTCACTGTACTAGTTTAGGATCATTGTCTGTTTCCAAAATAGGTTTTTATTTTCTTTTCCTTTTTTAATTTAAGTTCATCAGTTTCATCTTTTCTTATTCCTCGTCTTATTGAAATTGAATTTTGGTGTTTATTGCAAGATGAAGATTACATGCTTAACCTTGATTTTCTTGAAGAAAATGATGATGAAGTGGATCTAACATGTCACACGTTATTCCTTCTAGTTCATTGTTATTCTTTCAGTTTTCTTATGTTAGTTAATAAATTTTGTAGGTACTATAGTCCTTGTGAGACCAAGATACAATAACAAATTTTGTTGTTATTGTGACTCGAGTATTATGATATATTTATATGAGAAGTTTTGATTTTATTAGCTCTTTATGCATTAGCTTATCAATTAATTTGAAAAAAGTATGGCAATATTTATATTTATTTGAAAAATAAATTTAATATTTCTTATACATATTAATAATAATAATAATAAATATTAAATCAATGATTTAAAATCAATTATAATTTTCAATGAATTTTGATTATTTAGTAATTAATTTTTATTTACAAATTATAATTTGTGAAGGAATTTTTCTCTCACTAATTTGAAGAAAGATTCTCAATTTATAATTAGTGAAGGAAAATATTATCTCGTTAAATAAACTTGTTCCTCACAATATATTATTTGTGAGGGAATCAAGTTATTCACTAATTTCAAATAGTCCTTAAAATATTATTTGTGAAGGAAACCAATCTTTCACTAAATAATAATATTCCATTACTAAATACAATTTGTGAATAAAAAAGTTATTCACAATATATCCTTCACAAAAAACATTTAGTTACTACTTATCGAAGGATACCCAATTGCAAGGAAGTCTAATGCGAGCACTCGTGTGAAGTAAATATTTCTTCGCAATAAATCATTTGTGAGTGATATAGGGCCTCTAGTGAAGGATTTGTCCTTCACTAGAGGCCATTATTGGTGTAGTACTACTTTGGGCTTCCACTACTTATTGTACATGTATTGTTTTTGTGATCTAATGCTTCCAGGTTGTAGCCAGCATGTAAATGAAGACATGTATCACATAAAATACTTATAACAACATCACAATCAACAGATCCTGTCCAGTTAAACCATGTCAAAAGACATGTTCATCAGTTTTCTAGGTTACCCAGAAAATAGATTTCACGATCGTTCTATCTAGTTTGACCAACCATTACTTCCTTTCTGATTATCAATTAGGTGATCTAAAGGAATAAGAATGTAGTCTAAACAATATAGTACAACTTAGATGCAAAAACCATAACAAATCATCAAACCATTGTCATATCCAAGCCCTTAAACTTCTTGTCAGACCGATCTGGACAAGTTCTGGGCTGCCCAGATTTGCTTGGTCATGGTCGGTCAACCGACTCTGACCATCAATATCTTACAATCTAAACCAGATTTGACCCTGATTCGAGTTCCATATCAAAGACCACATGACGTACTACAAGTACAAACTTTCAAAACATAAAAACTATACACAGACAAAGATCTATGTGGTCCGACATTTGGTTGTCAGACCATATAATTTTCCAATTTTTCCAGATTTTGAAAAACATCAAATTAGAAACTATAGATGTTATGGATCTAACAAATACCAACCCAGATCACTTAGTTACACTACATACAACATGTTAAAACATAAAAAATAACATTTAACATAACAACCAAGATCAGATTTCTAAATTAGGTTTATACCTTTTTTGAACAAATTCTTGATTATATGTTTTCTGATCTGGTATGGTTGATCTAAGGATTTATTTTGGGACTGAAAATGCTTCAGATTTTCGTGGGGTTGGAGAGAGAGAGAGAGAGGCTTGGTTGAGTATTGGTTGAACAAATGGGCTATAATATGAATTTTATCTCTTTTGATCTATATATATATAACATGATATAGTGTATTGGCTGAGATTTATGGCTGATTGCTGGAGTCTTTAGTCACATGGAGAAGTCAAGAGTTGGTAAACAACTAAAGTTTTGGTAAGAATTATAAGCACTTAATAAAAAATGTAAGAAAGGTAGTTTGGTCATTTTGCTAGCAAATTTAATGGCAAGCTAGTCATTTGGCTAACCTTTAGGATTTGACCCTTAGGGTTTAACCCTAAGGTTCTATAATTTGTTTTTCTAGGATTTTTCAATTAGGGTTTAAAATGAAAATTTTAGCTTCTAAAAATGAAAATTACGGTTTCTTAATTAGTTTAGGCTTTCTAATTACTTAGACTTAGAAATTAGGGTTAAAAATTTACTAATTAACATTAAGCTTGTTAAATTAACAAATAGGGTTAATAACTGAGCAATTAGGGTTTACAGTTAGCAATTAGGATTTCTAGTTACTAATTAGGGTTTCTAATAATTAGGGTTTTCCCTAATTAAGATTATAATCAATAACACTTGTCATTAATCACCTTAACGCAATTACATACAGTCTTGAACTCTAATTTGAATTTCAAATTAGGGTTTATCAAAGTAATGCTAGGGTTTTGACATGATATACTATAATTGACCAACCATGGTCGATATACACATACAATACATATTTATAGTATTGAAATATAAAAATATTATATTTTTATCCTCATTCCTTGTTCAAAATCCAGAATTAGGGTTTTGAATCCATATCTGACATAACTTTCATATACATACCATTATTAATTAAGTTAAATAATTAACTTAACTAATCGTAACAAATTCATAAAATAATTATTATAATTATTCTCGTAATCATTTTATATATTATTTAAATAATACAATAATCTTATTTTCTTATAAAATAAATAATAAAAATACTTTTACTACCAAATTAATTTATTATAAGAATATAATTTATAATAATCAATAATTCTTACAAAAATTTATTTGCAATTATTCATGAAATAAATAAATTTTATTTATCACATATATACATACTCTTTACCTTATACATATTCCCACCTTTATATATATATATATATATATATATATATATATATATATATATAAATTTATGCAAAATTTCTTATTTTATTATATTGAAAATATTGGGTTATTACATTCACCCTCCCTTATAAGGATTTCGTCCCCATAATCACCGTTTCAAAACTTATACACATTAGGGTAAATAACATACGCATTGATTTCAAGTAGATCTTGATCGATTCTCAGAACATGTGACCCTAAATTGGATCGTTCGTAATTTAAGTTTGAAGAATTAATTATTAATAAAATGAATTTTATTAATAATATTATGTGCTATGTGTTTATTAATCGTTCTAGATCCTAGGATGATTATAAGTCGGGAGGATTCTGGCTACGAGCTAGATTGAACGAGTAAGAATTTTCAAGACAAAAATAAAAAATTTCTTGGAACAAAAATATTTCTGTGAAAAAAGACAAAATAGTCACTATTCAATTGATGAAACCCTAAGGGTTAGGGTTTGAATAACCTAAGCCATTCTGAGAGTTTGGTATGTCAAAATTATATTCCATCGAAAGATTTGATGATAATATGTCGTGAAAAGTATTGTTATGTACTTTTCATTCGTTTAGCTACGTTAGGGGAAAACTTGAAGGAAAACGCTTGACACCAAAAAGTGTTTTTCAGTTTTTCGAAAATTCGAAGAATACGTAAAGGTTAATCGGTAAAGGAAAAATGAAATATCCAAAAATATTTGGAATCCGAGAATCGTAGTTTTTAAAACTGTCGGACGAAACCCGAAATACGGAACCACAAAACTTACAGGCTAAGTTTCGTGAATAGTAAGGAGGTTAAGTAAGGAGGTGGAAATAGTAAACTTAAGGGCTAAGTAAACTTAAGCACTAAGTTAACTTAAGGAGTAAGTAAACTTAGTGCGTTATGAATAGTAAGGAGGTTTGGGGGGCAAAATGACTAAAATACCCCTAGCTTATGTTTTCTATAAATAGGAAGCCTATTTCATTATTTCGGGATTTTGAAAATCCTACACTTTGAGAGAGAGAGTTCGGATGGGAGAAAGAAGAGGAAAAGGAAGTAGAAAAGCTTTCTCGTGAGCAACCTTTGTCCGACGGAGGAAGATTAAAGAAGAGATGTAATCCGAAAACCGAAGTTTTAATGAATTTTTCTATGTTAAAACATAGTTTAATGAGAATATGAAGTAAAAGATGTAAGAATGATTTCATATGGTTGAAATCATGAGAAAATGAAGAAATAAGAATTTAAAGTTTAGTTTATAAATTTCTTAATGAAGTATACGATTCATAATGAATTAGAATGATCCGAGTGGATTATATGAATGAGTAGGTGAAATAAGTAAGGAATGGTGTTTTATAACATTAAATTCCAAGAAAAAGTGAAATTGTAATCCAAAATATCGATTAAAAATGAAGAACAAATGAATAACATGAAGAACACGAAGAACACGCGAAGAACACGAAGAATGTTGTTGATGGACAAATTTAAAACCATCGTAGGATAATTGTTATTGATGGACACGTTTCAAACCATCATGTATAAGTTAGATGCTTATTGCTTAGTTAGGAATGGTAGAAACGTTCATGGAGAACGGATTAAGACTGAGCTATAACGAAGTTATGGAGAAAATTTTGTAAAAGACGAATGAGAATTAGAAAGTTAGTAAATGAACCCAAATGTGTAAGGTTTCATAACAAAGTAAGAGAACATAGAAAACATGAGTCATGGACTCAGGAACGAACGAATTTCGAGTTCGGATGACTGAATTACGGACGAACGAACAAAGAGCATTAAAAATGTAAATGAACCAAGGGTGAGGATTAAGCCAATTGAATGGCACGTTAACGGATTCAGAATGAAGTTCTATCCAAGGAGGATTGAAGTACGTAAGATAAGGAAGAGAATGGCTTTGGAACGACCTCGTTCCAAGTTATAATGAAAAAGTTATGGAAGCAGGAAGTAACCGTTTCAAACCAGTGTAAACACTTAGAAAATTTTTTGAGAAGAAGGGCTTTCAGTCATATTTGTACCACGCTTATAAGGCAAATAACTGCATGCATTGCATCAGGAGAGCTGGTATGAAACTCCTGTACTGCAAGGCCAGAGATAAAAGGGAAAGTGGCGCCACAACGCCAATGTAGGGAAAAAGCTAGAGAAGAGCTTTTAACTTCTCAAATCTTGGGGGACACGTAAGGAAAGATAAATAACATAATGTTCAACTAATGTAACCCTTAATCAAGTGTTTTAAACCTTTAATGAAGGTTGAATGAAAAGATTAAATGAGAGTAAAAGATAAGGAATGTAAACGCGGGTTACGGAATCGATATCTGGGGATCGTAGTCGCGATAAGCGAACGTGAGGGGTTTCTATGATGGTGATTCCTTAGACGTTACATGATGAGGGTAATGCATAATATTTCGATATTATGTTGTGGTAATGAGAGATAAGTGTAAAGCGTATAGACGTTGTGAACGCAACGCAGTTGTGATGAACGATCGGTCTTAGCATACAATGATCGGTATGGCTTCGACATTAAGCAAGAATAATGAACATGGGGTTCATGGGATGGATAACGATTTAAAGTGATTAAAACCTTGAGTAAAGGTTGAATGAGAGATTAAGAGAAGGGCAACGTGAACGTTGAATATATAAACGATCCTCGTGAATTGTATTCGCGTCAGATGAACGTTCTAAGTATACCCTGGTTGTATGACGTAGACGTTGATGAAGGTAGTAAGTAAGATATAAATTATCGAGAAAGCCATAATGAACGATAATAAGAGTATTAAAAGCCGAATATGAATCGGATAAGAACGAATCCTGAGGTATGGCATTTAGTTGCCAGAAGCCATAAGGAATAGGAAATTGACTTAACGAACGTTATAGTTTATTAGTTTGGATAAGTTAAGATAAGTTAGGTTGTGGTACAATCGTAACCTTTGATGGTTGACATATGGGAGTTGGGCTAAATAATTCCTTCAGAGAGCGAAGGTATATACGAAACTAGCAACCGGTCTAACTCACTATGAGGGTAGTGTAGATGAGATGGGAACTTGTTTATTGGTTGTTTATGGGAAACCACTCAGAGTACCATATAGACTACTAGCAGAGAAGCAATGTGTTCTGAGTCCTAGAGAAGTTATAAGGAGAAGATAAGATTGTAAAACATCAAAGATGATGAATGTATAAGTAAGACATCTCCGTATGTCAGGAAGCCATAGAATGGTAATGAAAGTAGTCACGTAAACTTAGGTTGCAAGAACGCGAACCCTAAGAAGTAAAGTTAAGTAAACCAATGCGTAAGTCAAGTATATGACTAATTGGTGTTTATGTTTTCTTCTTATGTGTTATATAGGAATTGGAATGAGCAGTTCAAAGTAGGGTGTAGCTGTGCATAAGGCAAGTTTCATAACTTCATTCATATTCTAAATAAATGCTAGTTTCTTAAACTTCTCAAATGTTGAACATGAGAAGTTCTATCTATGTGCGAATGTGTTATATTTGTACAAGGTGGTAGAACGTATGAGACCTTGTGCCACAATGTGAACACTTCAGTGTTTCTGTGAGATGAACTATTCTGTGATTTAACTATTCAATAAGAGAATGCTCTATTTATACATGATCCGTTATTGTTAAGTCTGTGCTAATGATTCTAGCTAGACAAAATGTGTTTGAAAAAGGTAGAACAATGAAAGTATTTTAAAATAAAAGTGAATATTATTTTAAAATGATAGGAATCAAGATTATTCCTATTATTTAAGTTGGTTCATAACCTTTGTACGGTTATTGAATTTCTAAAGGAATGTTTAAACTCTTGAAGTTGTTTGTTCAACTGTTATGACTTGCTAAGCAATTGAATGCTCACACTTGCTTTAAATGAAAAATATTTTCAGTGAACGATGTTCGAAGAACTTAAGGAACCCTTAAAGATCAAGTTGTCCAGTACCCAGATGCAGTGCCATTCAGTATATGAATAAGCGGGAAGATCGAACGAAGACTTGTAATTTAAAATAAGTTAAATGAACTTTAGATTAGTTTAATGAACTATTATGTATCCTTAGTGGTGGATAAAAGTCACCCGTGTAAGATGTAAAGAATAATGTAATTATCATTATTTGTAATGAAAGGAGTTATAAGGTTTTAGAACTTAGGAATTTAGAATGTATGTTGTTATATTTCAGTATATAATGATATATGTTTGGATGAATGATGTACTCGTGACATACGAAATTCGGGTGTGAAGATAGACCAGATTTCGGGGCCTTACAGATTTGATCTAACTGATCTTTAACTATTCAGCATAAAGCTTGTTTATCTGATTAAAAGAAAATTTGATTTCTAATAGAACTCAAATTCCTCCTTCAAAATTTCTTTATAAAATAATTTACTATATATAAGAAAAATAAAATTTATTCGAATAATACCTAGAATTCCATTACCGGCTGCTACATTATCCTGAACGGTCATGTTGAAGACTCTTGCGGTTGATTTTGTTCACTTGCTTGTTGAAGTTGGTCCAATTATCGCAAGAGTCCCGCTGTCTTTTCCTGTAGTCATACTTCCTGCCTCTATTCTCCTTTTCGGACACTCCTTCACCTTATGCTCCATTGACCCACACAAGAAACACCCACTGTTCATCCCAAGATTAGGGCAGTTGGGAGAGATATGTCCCTCATATCCATACTTGTAGCACACAAACTTTCCCTTGAGACACTCACCTGAGTGATTCTTCCCACAATTCTTACAATGCACAACCTGCTTCCTGCTTGACCTAGATATTCCCAAAATTGTTCCCTTTTCTTTTCTCATTCCTACTTCCACTACCTGATTCCACCTTTACTGCTCCCTCAACCTCACCCTTATTCTTTCTCTCCTTGTTATAGAGGCTCATGGCCTCACTCCTCTCTTCAGCTATTATAACCTTTTACAAAAGTGCTGGAAAAGTATTGATTTGCAACACCGCCACCTTATTGTAGAGTCAGGGTTTTAAGCCCAGCTCAAACCTCCTCTCCTTTCTTGCTTCCATATCATAGCGAACCTAGCTAATTCATTTAACTATACGAAATACTCCACAATAGTCATGTTCTCCTGCTTCAACTCCAAAAACTTCACCTCCATCCTAGCCTGTATAATAGATGAGAAATCGTTTTTGAAAAATAATGTCTTAAACCTAGCCCAAGTTACAACACCTTCTTCTGCCATAGCTTGATTTGTCTCCCACCAAAAATTTGCATCCCCTTTTATCATATAGGTGGCAAAAGATGTCTTTTTCCCCTCAGCTACCCTAACAATCACAAATACCTTTTCTATTTCCTTAACCCAAGTTTGAGCTTCTACAGGGTCAGTTGTCCCTCTGAATTCCAATGGTCCTATAGCCTTAAAATATTTGAAGTTCGCCAAGAGATTGTCTTCCTGATTCACTGCGACTGGCATTCCATGCTGCATGGCTTGAGCTACCATGTTTGCAAAGTTTTGCATTGGGCCTGGTTGTTGTCCTCCAGCATTGTTGACAGATTCTTCTGCCCTTTGATTTTGAGTTCGATGTCTTAGCGGCATTATCTGATTAAATAAGACCATAAATTATTCTTTATTAACTTACATTCTAAACCTTATCGTATATGTTTAATATATCAAATGTATTTCATTAATCAAACATAGATTCATTTTCATTTAACTATTTCATAGTACTTTACATAACATAACACATACTGCTTTAAACATCTGATATCCCTTTGCGACCACAAAAGTTGGGATTCACTACTATAACTTATACAAAATTTGAGAATATTACATTATATAGACATACTTATCACATATACAACATCAAACACACATACTCAAAAAGTACCTATACTACCTATTCACTACGCCTTTTCCTTGATCTTGGACAAACTTTTGCCTAATGACCTTTTATCCCACAAATAAAATATAAACCTTGCTTCGGATTGGGACAATGAGGAGAGAAATGTCCCTCATGTCCCCAATTATAGCAAACATTTTCCCCTTTTCTGCATAAACCTTCATGTTTCTTGTTACAGTTTGTACATTTTTCTATTATATTAAGGTTCCCTTGGTTGTTATCAAAATTTCCTAAGTCGCGGTCTTTTATCTTTCTTTTCCGCTTCTTGCTCGGGGCTTCACACGATTTGTTGCTTTTGGCTCCCATTTTATCAATTTAGATTTTAAGCTTATCTTATTCTTCCATTGTTTCTATTAATGCCTTTCGTAATTGACTATTTAACAGCTTTTCTAGAGAAAAAACCTTGTTCTTCAGATTCTGTAGTTTTGTTGATGCTTGATCAGCTCCAACTTCACTGTCCGAAACACTATCTGTCAATACCACCGTTTCTGGATCCGGTACTACATTTTCCATAATAACCACCTCATCAAGGTTGCTTTCAATGTGAACCTCTATTTCAGCTATTGACTTTGATATTGGCTCGGTTATAGAGATTGGCTCCTTCTTTACGATCTGAGGGTATCCTAATCCTTTTCCACCTGACATCTACACATAAATTATCTTGATTAGTACAAAAAATATTAGTTTTATATAGGTTACTTTTATTTTGTTTGACGATGAATTTATTTAATTCATCTCTTTTTAAACTCTATATGATTTATTTGTATTTTCAACATTTCCCTCTGTCCTAAGGTTATATCCTAAGGTCTACCCCCACCTAAGGTTTCTAACCTATAGCTTTGATACCAACCCGTGACGCCCCTAAATTCAGGTACTTGAAACCTAAACTCGGTTCTTCACGATATCATTTCTATTAGCGGAATAATAATAATATTAACATAAACATCAAACTTAATTTACATATCAGAGTTATCTAAATCCCAGGTATGTGACCTTTAAAACATTCATTACATAATGGATAATAAATATTATCATCTTAATTAAGTCTAACTATTACATAAGATAACACAAACTTATTCTGCAAACTTTCATTTCCTTTTGTTCTTAGCAGAGTCTTCTAGTTGATCACACTTAACTGAAAACATTTAAATTAAGCAAGAATGAGCATTTAAGTGCTCAACAAGTAATAGCAAACAATAAACATTAGCTGAAAGAAGTAAATGTTTTTTATGAATGACACTGCTACAACAAATCAACAGTTGTGAAGTAAGCTGAAGCATCCATAAACAGCATATCAATTTTATTTCAAATTTTTGAAACTACTTACTGACTATTAATGAAAAGCAGTCGACATGCTATGAACATTATTTTTGATTTTCGAAAAGGTTAAACAAAACTTCATTTGCAAACCGTCATAACTTACGGTCACGAGGGTGATCAGCCCGTTATACCCTGTATTGATCAATACTACATGTTTGAATGATATTTTCGTCCAGCATATCCGTCTTAGGCGAACAAAAGTTTCCCATATTTGGGATGTTCATACTTAGTCTGAAAACGAACCAAAATAATTCGGTTGGATATCAATAAGGTTCTATAATGTTCTATCATGTTCAATGATATTTTTAAATCTGTGTCTAGCTGAGTCAAATAGCTTAGACGACTTTTTAATTAACCTATACATACTGGAAACCAATAAGTATGTATCAACATATGATTAAATATAATAATTATCCATGAGGTCACTTGTATAACTATGCTTAGAAATTAACGAACAAAATAAATATCTACATTGTACAATAGTACTGTATTGATAAACAATGATCAGATAGAATTCAAGAACTAGCATGTCTACAAAGTATAGACACATGAACAATAATAATATAGTTAATAAGCTGGCACAATAACGATATAATTCTGAAACTGGCATACACATGTCCATTGCATAAAGTAAATGCAAAGGGTAAGATACTTTTCTGGTCTGCTGCTTACAGTTAAGCAACTTAGTTTTAACTTTTATACAACGACCTATCATTCATAAAATTATTCTTTTGATTAGAATAACATATCATAACATATAATACTGCTATTTGTAGTCAACACATAACCTAATCACATTGTCACATATATTTAACAGTCATTAAATCTTAAACAAACACGTATCTAGTCAAACTATCTAAGTCAAGATCAATTTCGGAAACATTTTGGTGTACCAACAGCTTTATCAGGTAATTATCGAGTCTAAAACTCTATTCTGTAGTTCAATATTCATTTAGATAACTTAAATATCAGTTATATTATTTTTAAATGACGTATAATAATTTTTTAATAATTATTATAATTTATCAAGCTTTTTCAAACACTAGAATCATTATTAAATGATTTAAATATTAAATAATTCTATTAACATTAATATTAAAATATTAATAAAACCATTGTCAAAATATTAAAATATTTATAATAACTCAAAATACTTTTAAAGTATTAATATTACTCTTAAATGATTTATAAAATAATTAAATTATTTTTAGATAATTACCATTAATATTTAATTATTAATGTATTATTTATCAAAATATTAAAAGTCATTAATTATAACTTAAAATATTTTTAAACCATTTATATTCTTTTAAAATGATTTTAAATTCAATAAAACCATTTTTAAACTATTTATTTAATATAATTATTAAATAAATCAAATATCATTAATATAAAATTATTAATGAAATTTACCTTTAATTATTAAAAGTTATATTTTATAACTTCAAATATTTTTAAACTCTTTATTTTCATTTAAAATGATTTTTGTATTATTAAAATCATTTTTAACTAATTTATTTAATATAATTTTTAAAAAATCTAAATATCATTAATATTAAATAATTAATGAAATTTTTCTTAAAATATTAAAAGTTATGTTTCATAACTTAAAATATTTTAAATACTTTATTATCATTTAAAAGATTTTAATATAATAAAATCATTTTTAATTCATTTATTTAATTCATTTATTAAATAAATTAAATATTAATAATATTCAAATAAATACTAATATTCATGAAAAATATGTCAAATTATTAAAAGTTTTATAACTTCAAATAATCTTTAAAATTATTTTTGTAATTTTTAGAAATTATTTTCTATTTTTAAATTATTTTTGGAAATTAAAATAAATAAAATTAATAAGTATGTCTCTATAGCCTTTAGCGACAAAAATTATCGCCTATAGTGTTCTTGAGCTAAAGAACATTCATGTGCAGTGATCGAGTGACCAACTTTGACCAAGCATAAATTGTCAGATTATGAAGTTTCTGGGCATGTTAATGGTTAGATCTTGTAGTACTAGTGTAACACTACATGAACAATCTTGGTCAAACATCATTACACAAAGGAGATCTGAGCTTGCAAAGTAGTTGTCAGAGATGTTCTTCATTTTCTGGGTTACCCAGAAATGAAGAACAGTTCGTGAGGCCTACTTTGGGTTTCCACTACTTGTTGTACATGTATTGTTTTTGTGATCTAATGCTTCCAGGTTGTAGCCAGCATGTAAATGAAGAGATGTATCACATAAAATACTTATAACAATATCACAATCAACAGATCCTGTCCGGTTAAACCATGTCAAAAGACATGTTCATCAGTTTTCTAGGTTACCCAGAAAACAGATTTCATGATCGTTCTGTCTGGTTTGACCAACCATTACTTCCTTTCTGATTATCAATTAGGTGATCTAAATGCATAAGAATGTATTCTAAACAACATAGTACAACTTAGATGCAAAAACTATAACAAATCATCAAACCATTGTCATATCCAAGCCCTTAAACTTCTTGTCAGACCGATCTGGGCAAGTTCTGGGCTGCCCAAATTTGCTTGGTCATGGTCAGTCAATCGACTTTGACCATCAATATCTTACAATTTAAACCAAATCTGACCCTGATTTGAGTTCCAGATTAAAGACCACATGACATACTACAAGTAGAAACTTTCAAAACACAAAAACTATACACAGACAAAGATCTATGTGGTCTGACATTTGGTTGTCAGAACATTTTTTCCAATTTTTCCAGATTTTGAAAAATATCAAATTTGAGCCTATAGATGTCACGCATCTAACAAATACCAACCCATATCACTTAGTTACACTACATACAACATGTTAAATGTGACAACCCTGAAAATCGGATTGTCTAGAATTTAAAATTTAAAGAATTAGTTATTAATAAAATAAATTTTTATTAATAATATTATGTGCTATGTGTTTATTAATCGTTCTATAATCTAAGATGATTATAATACGGGAGGATTCTGGCTACGAGTTAGACTGAATGAGTAACAATTTTCAAGATGAAAATAAAATATTTTCGGGAGCAAAAATATTTCTGGGAAAAAGAAGAAATAGACATTATTCTCCTGACGAAACCCTAAGGGTTAGGGTTTGAATAACATAAGCCTTTTTGAGAGTTCGGTTTGTTGAAATGACATTCCATCAAAAGATTTGACGATATTATATCGTGAAAAGTTAAGTAAGTCGATAAAAGTTTTTCTCAAAAAACGTGTAGAAATCAGACGAAATAAAAATGACTAAAAGTACTGTTATATACTTTTCATTCATTTAACTACGTTAGGAGAAAATGTGAAGGAAAACGCTTGTCACCAAAAAGTGTTTTTCAGTTTTCAGAGATCCGAAGAATTCGTAAAAGTTAATCGGTAAAGGAAAGACGAAATATCCAAAAATATTTAGATTATGAGAATCACAGTTTTTGAACTGCCAGATGATTTTTGCAAGACAGAAGCTTCGTGAATAGTAAGGAGGTGGAGTAAGGAGGTGTGAATAGTAATTTATGGGTAAAATGACTATTTTGCCCCTAGCTTGGAAAATCTATAAAAGGAAAGTTAAATTTCATTTGTTGGTTATTTTTGATATTGACTAACATTTGAGAGAGAGAGAGAGAGAGTTCGGATGAGGAAGAAGAAGAAAAGAAGGTTTGTGAGTAAACTTTGTCCGACGGAAGGAGATTAAAGAAGAAAGGTATCGAAAACCTAACTTCTGAATAAATTTTCTTTAAGTTTTATATGTTAAAAATATAGCTTAATGAGAATAGAAGTAAAAGATGGTAAGGATGATTTTTATATTGTTGAAATCATGAGAAAATGAAGAAATAAGAATTAGAAGTTTAGTTTATAAATTTCTTAAGGAAGTATAAGTTTCGTAATGAATTTGAGCGATCCGAATGAATCATATGAACGATTTGGTGAAATAAGTAAGGAATGGTGTTTTATAACACCGAATTCCAAGAAAAAATGAAATCATAATGAAAATATCGTTTAAAAAATGAAGAACGTGAAGAACACGCGAAGAACACGAAGAAAATTGTTGATGGATAAATTTAAAACCATCGTAGAATAATTGTTGTTGATGGATAAGTTTAAAACCATCACGTATAAGTTAGCTTCTTATTGCTTGGTTAGGAATGATAGAAACGTTCATGAGATATGAATTAAAGTTAGCTATAACGAAGTTAAGGTGAAAATTTTGTCAAAAACAAACGAGAACTAGAAAGTGTGTAAATAAACCAGAAGGTGTAGGGTTTCATAAGAATGTAAGAGAATGTAGAAAACGTGAGTCATGGACTCAAGAATGAACATGTTCCGAGTTCGGATGACCGAATTACGGACGAACGAACGAAGAACGTTAATAACGTAAAACAAACGAAGGATGAAGATTAAGCCAATCGAACGACATGTTAACAGATTCAGAACTAAGTTCTATCCAAGGGGAGTTGAAGTACGTAAGATAAGGAAGAGAATGGCTTTGGAAAGACCTTGTTCCGAGTTATAACGAAGGAGTTATGAGTTTGTGAAGTAAGCGTCTCAAAAATTTTCCAACACTTAGAAAAATTTTCTGAGTTTAGGGCTGCAGCGCCAGTCATGCCTTGTAGGGTGGTGCTGCAGTGCCAGCCCGGGTAAGAAGGTACTATAGAGTTGTGCTGCATCGCGAGAAAGAAGAAGGATAGTAGCCAGCATGGCAACCCAAGAAATCCAAAGACTTCTGGTGGTATTACAAATGAGAGAGAGAGAGAAGGAACCGGTCACTGCGGTGCCACATCACGGCAGATAGCCAAACCAGAGAGAAGAGCTTTTAATTGCTCAACTCTGGGAGAAAGTAAAATGAAAGAAAAAGAACAAATAATTCATCGAATGTAACACTTAAACAAGTGATTTAAACCTTTAGTAAATGTTGAACGGAAAGATTAAACGAGATTAAAAGACAAAGAAGATGAACGCAACGCTGTTGCGATGAATGATCGGTCTTAGCATACAATGAACGATATGGCTTCGACATTAAGAAAGAGTAATGAACGTGGGGTTCATGTAATGGATAATGAAAGTAGTAAGTAAGATATGAACTATCAAGAAAGCCGTAAAAAATGGTAATAAGATTAAGGACAACCGAATGTGAGTCGTATAAAGAATGTTAGAATGAAATGTAGTCATTAAACACTCTAATCAACATGAAGGTTGAGTGTACGCGAATGTTAACTGGGTAGAACCTACACCCCGTGTATTATTTTACCGTAGGGTAATGAAGACCAATGATTAAACCTGTGAATGGTGAAGAACTGAATTAAAGACAATGACATTTAATGTAAAGAAGCCGAGTTAATGATTAATGTGAATGATCGTTCTGAGTATACAAAAGACTGTATGACTTAGACGATAAGAATGAATCCTGAGGTATGACATTAAATTGTCAGAAAGCCATAAGGATTAAGGAATTGACTTAACGAACATTATAAGTTTAATGGTTCAGATAAGTTAAGATAAGTTAGGTTGTGGCACAATCATAATCTTTGATGGTTGACATATGGGAGCTAGGATAAACAACTCCTTCAGAGAGCGAAGGTAAACTGGCAACCGATCTAACTCACTGTGAAAGACAGTGTATGTAACACCCCAGTCCCACATCAGAAGATAGGGAAAGTTAATACCAATAGTACCTTCAATTCATGACCTTTTGGTGAGCCTGTGGTGCGCTAAGTTGACCCAAGAAGATACTATTGGGCCAGTAGTTTGAGGCCTTATTTTGATGGATTTGATTGGATTCGGACTTGGGATTTGACCCGAGATTTATTCCGGACTCGGGATTTGACCCGGGTTATTTCATATGGTATCAGAGTCAACTCTCGAAAGCTCAAGTTGGGTCATCCGTCAAGATTCCGGGAGGTGGGGACATGGAATTTGGTGGTATTATCCCTGATTAAGAGATGGAGGTCCGGGAGGTGGACACGAAGCCGGTAGGTATTATCAGAATGGCTAGAGAGGCAAAGATCTTTGGGCCGTGTGTGATCGGTTCCGATGGGGACGTCAGAAATTTAAGTGGGGGAGTTTGTAACACCCCAGTCCCACATCGGAAGATAAGAAATGTTACTACCAATAATACCTTCAAGTCATGACCTTTTGGGTGAGCCTGTGGTGGGCTAAGTTGACCCAAGAAGATACTATTGGGCCTGTAGTTCGAGTCCTTATTTTGATGGATTTGATTCGATTCGGACTTGGGATTTGACCCGAGATTTATTCTGGACTCGGGATTTAACCTGGGTTGTTTCAGTGTAGATGAGACGGGAACTTGTTTGTTGGTTGTTTATGGAAAACCACTCAGAGTACCATATGGACTAATAGTAGAGAAGTGATGTGTGCTGAGTTCTAGAGGAGTTATAAGAAGAAGATAAGAATGCAAATCATTAAAAAAGATAAAACATATGAGTAAGACATCTCCGTATGTCATGAAGCCGTAAAGCGATAAAGAAAGTTTTTGCGCAAACATAGATTGCAATAACGCGAACCCTAAGAAGTAAAGTTAAGTAAACCAATGCATAAGTCAAATATACATGACTAATGGGTGTATATGTTATTTTCCTTATGTGTTATATAGGAATTGGAATGAGCAGTTCAACATAAACTATAAGCTGTGGTTATGCGTAAGGCAATTTTCCTAACTTCATTTATATTTTAAATGAATGCTAGTTTCTTAAACTTCTCAGATTTTGAACTTGAGAAGTTCTGTCTATGTGTGAATGTGTGATATTTGTACAAGGTAGTAGAACGTATGAGGCCTTGTGCCATAATTTGAACACTTCGGTGTTTCTATGAGATGAAGTGTTCTGTGATTAAACTATTCAATATGAGAATGTTCTGTATATACATGAACCGTTATTGTTAAGTATGTGCTATTGATTCTAGCCAGACAGAATGTGTATGAAAAAGGTTGAAGAATGAAATTATTTCAAAGTGAATGTGATTAATGTTTTAAAATAATAGGAATCGAGATTATTCCTATTATTTAAGCTGCTTCATAATCTTTGTTCGGTTATCAAGGTTCTACAGAAATGTTAAAACTCTTAAAGTTGTTTATTCAATTTCTATGACTTGTTGGGCAATTTAATGCTCACATTTGCTTTAAATGAAAAACATTTTCAGTGTATGAGTAGAAGGACTTAAGGATCCCGTAAAGATCAAGTTGATTGGTATCTAGAAGAAGTGTCATTCCTTAGATGAATGAGCGTGAAGATCAAGTGAAGACTTGTAATGTAGAAAGATGAAATTAAACTATAAACTAGTTTAATGAGATGTCATGTATCCTTGGTGGCGGATGAAAGTCACTCTTTTAAGATGAAAAGAATAATGTAATTACCATTATTTGTAATGAACGAGGTTATAAGGTATTAGAACCTAGGAATTGAGAATGTATGTTGTTATATTTCACTATATAATGATGTATGTTTGGAAGAATGATGTACTCGTGACGCACAGAATCCAGGTATGAAGATAGACCAGATTTCGGGGCGTTACATTAAAACATAAAAACATAAAAATATAACAACCAAGATCAGATTTCTAAATTAGGTTTGTACCTCTTTTGAACAAATTCTTGATTCTATGCTTTCTGATCTGGTATGGTTGATCTAAGGATTTATTTTGGGACTGAAAATGCTTAAGATTTTTGTGGGGTTGGAGAGAGAGAGGCTTGGTTGAGTATTGGTTGAATAAATGGGCTATAATGTGACTTTTCTCTCTCTTGATCTATATATATAACATGATACAATGTATTGGCTGAGATTTATGGCTGATTGCTGGAGTCTTTAGTCACATGGTGAACTCAAGAGTTGGTAAACAACTAAATTTTTGGTAAGAATTACAAGCAACTTAATAAAAAATGTAAGAAGGGTAGTTTGGTCATTTTGCTAGCAAATTTAATGGCAACCTAGTCATTTGGCTAACCCTTAGGGTTTGACCCTTAGAGTTTAACCCTAAGGTTTAATAATTTGATTTTCTAGGATTTTGCAATTAGGGTTTAAAATAAAAATTTTAGTTTCTAAAAATGAAAATTAGGGTTTCTTAATTAGCTTAGGCTTTCTAATTACTTAGACTTACAAATTAGGTTTAAGAATTTACTAATTAACATTAAGCTTACTAAATTAACTATTAGGGTTAATAACTTAGCAATTAGGCCGTTTAAATTTTGGCAACCTCGCGTGCCCATTGAATAATCGATGTAAAATATATTTGTTTATTCATACTCAGGCCTACCTTGAATCTGTACCAAATGATTGGAGTAGGATAACGTTATCAATTCTATATTGAAAGACTTGTAAATAAATCAATCAATCTTTTAAGATTAGTCTAACTGAGTTAAAACTAGCATCAACCCTTTCTTTAAAACCATTAATGCATCTCATAACATGAGTCACTGAAAACCTTGCTAACACGAAGGTTAGACAAGCATTAGGAAAACTTGCCTTCAACATCTGCTATAATAAAATTACATTTCCTTTGAGTTTTTACAGTCTCTACAACATATAACCACATAACATACCACATTAGGTCATGAATAATAATACATGGTTAATAATGAATCTTACCCTTCTTCTCAATATAATCATGTATTAGATTTGTTATTATTTGTTCCGGCTTGCCGTTATAATTTACATCGTTCTTACGTTCACGTTCACGTAATATTTAACAACTTTTAGTTGTAACTCTGAACGTTTTATTCATCATCAATCAACTATCTTTCATTTCATATACTGAATCGTACTTAATTCATTAACAAAACTCGTTTCAAGTATTTATCCTTCCTTACGGCTTTTTATCGTTCGTCATTTCAGTATTAATAATTTATGTTCAATTAATTTTTCTTTCAACCTTTAGTCATTAACTTATGATTTTCAATATCTTAATTGATGTTACTTTAGGTTTAGTATTGATATGATTCACCATTATCAATTTACTTTCCCTTTATATTCATAATCTTTCCTATCTGTGCTTCACCTAATGTTTGCATTGTAAAGCTAGCTTTTCTTCATTAAGTCGCGCTGGGGTGGCACTCGTCAGTGGCCAAGAACCGGACTCGACGTTGCGGCATGAGTCTCTTCGTTATCTTCCACGTTGCGGCGCGAAACCTCATTAGCTTCTGGGTATGGTTGGCACTACAACGCCATCTGCTATGCCTTGGTCAAGCGCCAGTGATCTGGGAGTCCCTCCGCACGAGATAGTTTGATAGTTTTTCTACATTCTTTGTGATGCCCCAAAGCAGTATACAATGACCATTCCGAGTCGCCAAATACATGGTATGTAAAGCAAACTACAACTTCAATAATACAATTATCGTGCAAAATACGACAACACATATTGTGAGTTTAAATACAAATATTGTCTTCTAGACAATATCCACACTCGAATAAGTCCTCATTACAATTATTCATACACTATTTTACAAAAATAGTGAGGATTGCTACAACAACTTTCTAAAACCATCACTCCATACCCCGACTAGATCCTGCTATGTTCTCACCTCCTGAGAAGAAAAATGGAACAAAAGGAAAAGGGTGAGCTCAACTAGCCCAGTAAATAATATTATGACTAAGATAATATACAACAAATTATCATTAGTCCTTAACAGGGAAAAATCTGATAGAATATAATAGACAACAAGTTTTAGATCAACAAATGCAGCGGAAACAGCAATCCATTAAAAGAGACACGTAGAGAATGAATTCTACTATCTTCTAAGATTTAAAAGTCCATCATCAATATTTTATCCCTATAACAAAAATCAATATACATCTTTAATCAAATATTCATCTTTGCACTACAGGCCAAAGATATTCATTTGTATCATCAGTTGGTCATGTTCATCTCAACACCTGTTCATCTTTGCACTGCGGGCCAAGCATGCCATTCTTGAAAAATCCCAGCAGCCCACATGTTTATAACATAAGTGGGTCCCACCCATAATTTAATAAAAATCATTTTATTTTCCAAAACTTCAGTAATTCATTGAAAATAGTTAGTTTATCAGAAAAATATGAATTTTATGTCCATTCCATACGAAATTGAATTCTCTACAACTTTGTAGCTTTGAGTTTTTCCAAATTCCAAATGAAAATATCAAAATCCCAGCGGGTGATTTTTAATACCTCCAATTCTCAAAAAAAATCTCGATAAAACACCTCAAAGATTAATTTCTTCATTTATAACCACATAAATAAATAAATTCGTCATTTAAATCGACATCAAGTAAATATTTTCTTATCATATAAATCAATAATTAATTATTCACAAATAATATTACAGAATCACAATTATGACAACCGGTAGTTCCTCAGAAAGAGGGGCTTTCCGATAAGGATTTCTCCTTACTGGAGCGCAATTAGGTGACCAAACCTCTCCTTGAAAGAACTTTCTAGACATTTCTAATAATGTTATCTAATAATATTATTCAAATAATATGAATTATTGATCTGATAATGCAAAATATAATGCAAAGTGACAATTATTGAAACAACAATAATATAAAATATCAACGCAACAATTATTGAATCAATAAAATAAAATATTGAGCAGTAACTCGTAATAATTATTGAGTAGTGCCTTCATACGCATTTAATCAATAATTCAACAATCATCGTAATACCGTGTGCTACCGCTCAACAACACATATTATCGTATTTTAACCATCGTGTATTCCAACAATTGTTAATCGGTAATAATTTACTGTTATTTATAAAAACTCATACTTTGTCGCTTTTCCTTCATCCAACCATTTTCCGCTTATAGGGCTCTACAAATGGTCTGTATAAATCGCATTTAATATTCGCCGATAACAAGAATATTCCATGACCAAACGAATATTCCCCGACAATAATGAATATTTTATAACCACTTGCTTGTTTTGCAAAATTTGCAAATTTCACCCATAACCAAAGTATTATATCAAATTAACACCTTATTAATTTAGAATAATGAATAGAGAAAATTCAATTTTATTTATAATAAGTTGGGGTCTTACAATTGTGAATTTCCTGGACTCCAAATTTGATCATTTTAAGTCTGAATTGGCTCGTTCAAAAGTCATTAGCTCACAAATCATATACACTACGTGTTCATGCAAGAATTTTACATTTTTGAATCCATTAACTCAAAATTCACCTATTAGTTTATTTTAACGAAAACGATAAACGTTCATGAACATTCAACGCTCGTTTCTTCGTTCTAAATCGGAATTCGGTCATTTTCGAGTCCACAACTCTAGAATGCCAAATGAGACTATACTCCATCGAAAACCAATGTTTCCAAACTCAATATCAAAATTTAACTTCCATTCCAAGAATTTCATAAATTCGACGATTATCGTCCAAACTCGTGAATTATGCCATAACTTTGTTACTTAAGATTTGTTCATCGTTTCAAATGGATTCATTCCATCATACTAAATCTTGACATACATATTTCATTAACTTATATACATGATAAGTTTTAACTTTTTCTTCATAAGTTTTTAACTTATATGATTACAAATTGCTTATTCATGACTTATTAAGGCTTAAGTCCTTTGATTAATCATTCCCACTTCTTCGTAGCGTACATGTTCTACCACTACTCACTTCTCTAACAATTTAAGAGAAAGAGAATCATGGTTTAGGATCTTACCCTTGAAGATTACTTGATTAAGCTTTAATCTTCTTCTTAGTTCTTAAACTATGAAAGACTAGCTTTTCTAGATTTTTTAGCTTTTTCTCTCTAACCAATAAGCACTTATAATGTTAGATGAAATTTAACAATCAACAAATGAGCTAGGACATCTTCTATTTATATAAATCATAAAGTTAGGGTATAATGGTCAATAAGCTATCCACCTCCTTAATCACCTTCTTACTATTTCTTAATTGGAGTTCACAACACTCCATTTGCTTGCTCACCACATAACTTAGCCCTTACTTAGCCATCAAGTTTACTTGTTCATTACATTACTTATCCCTTGCTTAGCCATCAAGTATAAGTACTTTACTTAGCCACCAAGTATAAGCACTTTACTTAGCCACCAAGTATAAGTACTTTACTTTACCACCAAATAAAAGGACTTTACTTGGCCACTACTTTGGATCACCCATGGTTTATCTTTACCCATTGGATCGATCCACGGATTCAGTTCTTACTTTGGGCTTTTAACTTAATTAACTTAACTTATACTTTGGGCTTGCATTTAAACCAACATTGGGCTTGTTCATAGTAGCATCCCCAGATCCCGGTCCTAATCACCAAGGATCTAGTATACTATTTCTAAAATTATTGCGGAAGATATAAACATAAATTGTTCATACATTAAACTTACACTCTATCCCCAAGGTCGAGAACCTTCACGTAATACCAAAATTCCATATTCTATCTGACATATAATGTCACTTGCTTCTCGTGTATCCGACGTATTTGTCTTTATCTGCAATGTTTATCATGATATAGCAAGGGTGAGGAACAAGTTTGGCCAGCAAGTTTAAGTTTAATAAATTAAGGATATATCATGATGGAAAGAATTGAATAAAAGCTGACTAACATTTAACAATATAGTTGATAAATAGCATGAATAAATTTCCATAGCTGAACGAACATTGTACATGAACATATCAGTTATATCTGGACCGAATGGTAATAAAGGTGATCAGCCTTTCATACCTGATGATTACATGCAATATTCATAGAGTATGATTCAATAATTCTTAGACATGGAAATCAATAATGATTAACCACAAGTTAAAAGAATAGTAAAAAAAAACGTGCCTGATCCGTTGATTACTGTTACACGATCTATCTAGCTTTATTTAAAAACCTAATATAAATAATACCGATCTCCAAATATTAGAATAATATAATCACAGTATAATATTGTTATATATACTAATAGAATAACCTAAACACATAACACATAACCTTATCAGTCTATATAGCACATAAGACCTAGTATCAAGTCCAACTTTTGTAGTCTGAGTTGAATCCGTACTATTCTGACATCTCGACGTCCTAGATGGACAATTATCAAGTCTTATATTACTAAGACTTAGTCTAAACTAGTTCACATATATTTTAGATAATTTATTATCAGTCAAAATATTTTTCGTAAGCTCGTAATAATTTTTAGATCATTATTTCCATTTATAATGATTTTTTAATCATTAATATATTATTTATATGATTTAAATACCATATAATTCCTTTATCATTAATATTTATTTAATACTAAATATTAATGAAAATCATTACATAATATTATAATATATTTATAATATCACAAAGTATTTTTAATACATTAAAATTATATTTATATTATTATTAAAGAGTTAAATCCATTATCCGATAATTACCAATTATATTAAATATTAATGTTTTTCATGCCAAAATATTAAAAGTTATATTTTATAACTTCAAATATTTTTATAACACATAAAAAAAATTTATATGATTTTTGAATCATTAATTCTATTTTTCTATAATTTATTTAAAAATTTATTAATTACTATTAATATTAAATTATTAATGAAATTTATCGAGAAAATATTAAAAGTCATTAAAAATAACTTAAAATATTTTCTTACACCATAATATATTTTTAAATGATTTTTCATGTATTAAAATTATTTTTAAATAATTTATTTAATATTATAATTAAATATATTTAATACCAATATTATTCCAAAAATATTAAATATTTATGAAATATATTCAAATTTATTTAAAACCTTTTGTTAGGCTTTAAAATAATTTTTAGGAATTTATTATGTATTTTTAATAATTATAAACTATTTTTTTCTACTTATTTAATAAAAATAATATTTTTTTGGAAAATAATTTATTGCTCAAGGGCCCTATAGCGACAGAACCATCGCTATAGGTGTTTTTGAGTGTTCTTGAGCAAAGTCCAGAACTTCATGTCAGACACCGAGGGGCTATGTTTGACCAGTCCTAATTCATGGATCTTGATGTATCTGGGTTCGATTATGTGTTAAGGTTATAATATTGATGTAATACTACAACCCTAAACAAACATCATGGCCATAATATACCAAATCAGAGAGATCTGGGTCCTTAAAAACCTTGTCAGGAATGTTCTTCATTTTCTGGGTTTTCCAGAAATGAAGAACAGCCATGGTATCTATTTTGCAAGCCTTGAATCTGGAGTTTTGGTCTTTCTCAATGCAATATAAAGGTTCAATCGCGTAGTATTCATGACAGTGTACAATAATATATCACCAAATTAGTAAAACAAAATAAATCTAAGAGATCTTGGCCGGTCAAAGTATGGTAGAAAAACTGCCTTTGAAGATTTATGGGTTGCCCAGAATCTTCATCCGGCATTATGGTCAACCCTTGTTTGACCACAAATAACTTCAATTTTGCTTATGATTTTGGTAAGCTAAAGGCTTAGATGAGTAGTTCATATACCAGTCAACAATATCAAAACAACAACATGACTTAACGACTAAAACACAACAAGATCACAGCCCTGCAAAATCATTGTCAGTTATTTATGGAAATCTAGAAAAATTATGGGTTTTCCAGAAACAAATTTCGTGCTTGATCAATGCACTTTGACTGCTTATAACTTAAAATCTAAACATGATCTGACCTTGATTTGAGTTCCAGATCATAGCCCTCATGGCATAGAACATATCCATAACATAAAACACACATATCATCAACCACATAAAGATCTAGAATCACTGACATTTGCTTGTCAGACCAGTTCTTAGGGTTCATCAGTCATTTCCAAAAATTTGATTTTCATGCATCTTGATGATATGGATCTAAGTTTTAACAACCCAGATCACTAAATGACACCCTCTAACATAACTTTCAACAACAAAGAACAACAAATAACATGAATCACATAGATTTCTAAGTTTAGGGTTTTATACCTTCTAAGCTTAGATCTTTGAATTTGATCTTTTTGATCTGATATTGAAAAGCTAAATGGTGATGTAGTCTTAACTTCTGAAATTGGTTCCTTACAAATCTCGAATTTTAGAGAAAGAGAAGAGGTTGGCAAAAATGAAAAGTAAAGTGAGGTTTTTCTCTCTCTTTGGTCTATATATATAATGTATACAATGTAAATGGCTGATAAGGTTGGCTAAATGCTGTGAATTTTTAGCACATGGCTAGGGCTAGGGTTGGTCACCAACCATATTTAGGTCAAGATCTATAATCCAATTATTAAAGAATGCAAAAAGGGCAGAAAAATCATCTTGCTTCCAATTTTAATGCCAAAGACGTCATTTGATCAAACCCCTAGGGGTTGACCCTTAGGGTTTGACCCTTTGGGTTAAAACCTAAGGTTTTTAAAATCAATTTTCTAAGATTTCCAATTTAGGTTTTGAAAATAGAAAATTAATATTTCTAACTTATAATTAGAATTCTCTAACTATACTAAGATTTCCTAATCATAATTTAAGCTTGCTAATTAGGATTAATATTTCCTAATTAAAATTGATAATTTAGCAATTAGGTCCATAATTGTACATTAGGGTTTCTAACAGAATAATTAGGGTTTTAAATTTTAAAATTAGGGTTTTCTAACTAATTCGTTAGGCTTTACCCTAATTAATCTCGTAATCTATACACTTAAGTCTCTGAGATCCCAAGTTAGGGTGTTTGTAATCCGAATTAGGGTTTCAAATTCTCAAAATCTGAAATTAGGGTTTCTACAGCCGATATTAGGGTTTCTTTTCAATCGCTAGGGTTTTCTAATTGAATGTTGACGTTCTTAATATAACTTTAGGGTTTGAACACTGATATAATTTATCTGGTCAACCCTTGACCCTCAACCACATTCTATACACATACATAACCATACAAATATAGCATATACACTTATACACTTAATACCGTAAGCCTTCACCAAAAAATTTTAAATTCACAAAATTCCTTCCTAGAAATCTCAAATCCATTCACTTATTTTCTGTCTAGGTTTATTATTCAACCTTTAATCTATCATTTAAGATTTCATTAAATTGTCTAAATTCTCGGGTCGTCACATTCATTAATTCACTTTGGACCTTAACCTTTAATTCCAATTGGACTTAACCACTCTTATACTTGGGCTTGTACAATTCCTAACAAATCCTATAAGTCAAATACATTTGGCTTAAAGCCTTATAAAGTATAATATACGTATTAATCTCGTATTCCAACTCGTATACTGATAAGTGGATTTTATATACGCGATTCAATATCCATTTCATGTTTATTTGTTGATAAATTCTTGTGATCATGTTCCTTTTTACTTGATTTATGTTATTTCTTATGTAGGTTGTTTGTTGAGGCATTTTACGGATATGTAGAATCAATTGGGATGATTTGAGATCAATTAGAGCAAAATTGGAGTACAACATGAAAATCAGCAAAGTCATTTGGCAGAAGACATGCCTGTCGAGGCGGGCATCATTAGCCTATACACCCCCACCGGGGCGGGGGGTCTTAATCTCCAGTTAGTAAAAGCATAGCCACGCATGACGGCCAAATTATATCATTACCCGTCAACGGGGTCTTCAAGGAGCTAGAGCGAAAAGGGTGCCCATCGAGACTAGCGTTTTTAGCATATACACCACGTAGGGGAAGAAATGTCGATTCTGAACTGTCATGTTGTGATTTAAATTCTTCTTGGACATAGTTTCTAGTAAATGCATGACAATGGAAGTCTAATTGAAGGGATTTTTGGCCGGAGCTTGTATGCTAGACATCTATTACTCTATCAACAACAACTTCAACATTACAACGGGGCATATTATGAAGATCTAATATGAATTTTCATAGTAAGCGTAGAGGCCAGTGACGCCCCCAAATCCGGGTCTCTTCCAACCCGACAGATGGTGCTTCGCGGTACTCATAACTGTACATCCATTCTATTGAAATGACAATAAAATGTGTGAATCAACGATATTCTTATTACATTAATAATATTACATCCCATCCCCAAGTTCTAAAACAAATACATTCTTTGTTCATCATACCATAATATATAGAACTTACTAGTTTATTACAAGGTAAACTAATCGTTCATCTTCGTCTTGCCTTTAAACTTGTCATATTCATTGATTCGTTCAATCCTAGCTGCATTCATATAGTTCAAGCAAGAGTGAGCATAACAAGCTCAGCAAGTACAACAATTTTCTTTTAAACAACATGCTTGAAACATAGGAATCATATATCTTCAATAACTGGATAATAGTTATGAAGTACTTCCAATAATTCAAAATAGCATTTCTTTTCCTTCAAAACGTTTTACAATAAAAATATTCAGTAAAACATCAATTCTGGCTCAAGACTACGAGCATTTCATATTTTCTCTGAAAAGGACAACCCTACACTAAGTCCGTAAGTCCGGCATATCTTACGAGCACTTCTAGGTGATCAGCCCATAGTACCCTATGTTTATCAACACTACATCCTGTTAAACGTATGTACGTTTAAGTTTTGGCAACCTCGCATGCCCATCGAATAATCGATGAAAAATACATTTGTTTATTCATACTCAGGCTTTCCTTGAATCCGTACCAAACAATTGGCGTAGGATAGCGTTAGCAATTTTATATTGAAAGACTTGTAAATAAAATAATCAACTTTTCCTTTCAGTCTTTACGGTCTCTACAATACATAACCACATAACATACCACATTAGGTCATGAATGAACATACATGGTTCCTAATGAATCTTACCCTTCTTCTAAATCTAATCATATATTAGATTTGTTACTATTGATTCCTGTTTGCCATTATATTTTACATTATTCTTACCAACTTATTTCTCTTCTATGTCTTACGTAGATTTACTTCATTAATCCAACTTGTTTCGAGTTAATCATTATTCCTCACAGCTTACTAACACCTTTACATTATTAATCGAAACTTGATCGTCATTTGTTAAGTATACATTATTGCATACCGTTTACGTTCACGTATTACTTAACAACTTTTAGTTGTAACTCTTAATTTTATAGGCCTTATCATTATTGAATACGGTTCACGTTCCTTATACTTTACGTTCGTCGTTTAACTACTCATTAAACAACATTAAATTCCTAAAGTCATCACTATAATAGTGATTTAGGAAAGGTCTTATCATGTTCATTAAGTAATTACATAACCCATACTGGTATTGCAAACCATTGGATTCATAATCAACTTGGTCAACAAATTTCTACAGCCAGCTTAGCACATTACATTGTTCTCATTACGTTCATCTTCAATTAATTATTAACCTTTAATCATCATACATTAAGTTTAAACGTATGTGCTCGGTTCCATCCTCGTGCTACGACGTGGGCTTTATGGCTGCGAGTCGCGCCGCATCGTGGACTCTGTGCCTTAGATAATTTGCAGATTTTGAAATTTTTACGAAACTCCCGGACTCTGTGATTTTGAAATTCTTCGTTCTAAGTCAAAATCCGGTCATTTTTGACTCTGCAACTCTATAATGCCAAATATGACTTGTCTCCATTGAAAACTAATGTTTCCCAAGCTCAATATCAAAATTATACTTCCATTCCGAGATTTTCACGAATTTGACGATTATCGTCCAAACTCGTGAATTCCGCCTTAACTTCATTTCTTATGATTTGTTCATCGTTTCAAATGGATTCAATCCATCATACTAACATCTTGACATACATACTTCATTAACTTATAAGCATGATAAGTTATTACTTGTTTCTTGAGAGTTTATAACTTATAAAAGTATGAACTACTTATGATTTTACATCACATGACTTAACATGGTCTAAATCTTTTAACCATCATTCTCTCATCTTTTAGTCGTATAAATTTCCTTATTGTAACATATTACAAGTTCTTACAAGTTCTTCCTTGATTCAAAACATATTTATGAACAAACTGCGTATTCACGGTTTATTAAGACTTAAGCTCATTGATTACTCATTCGTATCATTCCTTAGCATACAAGTTCTACCACTACCCGTTTCCCTATCAATGGAAGAGAAAGAGAATTATGGTTTAAGTCCTTACCTATGAAGATCACTTGATTAATCCTTGTTCTCCTTCTTGCTTCTTAATTTATGAAGACTAGCTTTCTAGCTTTTCTAACTTATTCTCACTTATTCTCTCTGACCAATAAGTTCTCAACTTGTGGATGAAATGGACAACCCCTAAAATGAATAATAAGCTTGCTATATATAGTTGTTTGCTAGGTTAGGGCATAATGGTCATAAGACCACTCCACCTCCTTACTAAACCTCCATACTATTCATTACTTCAATCCTAAGTTTACTTGCTCACCAAACAAGTTACTTGGCCTCCACACTATTTGTTTGGCCATCACAACACTTAACCATTAAGTATACTTGCTAATCACACATATGCACTTTACTTACTTATCCCACATAAGCACTTTACTTAGCCTTTAAATTACTTAACTTATCCTTTCCTTAACACTTAAATCTACTTGCTCAACACCCTTAATACTTGGTCACCAATTCACCGATGGGTTGCCCATGGATCAAGCTTTACCCATTGGATCTTACCTTGGGCTTTTCATTAATTAGCTTAATTAACTTATCTTATACATTGGGCTTACAATTAAACAAACACTTGGGCTTTTGCAATAATTTACATTGGACTTAACATTACAAATATTTGGGCTTTAACATTAATTCGTATTGGGCTTACACATCTCTATACTAGGGCTTTATCAATATCTCATTGGACTTTACAATTTCTTACATTTGGCTTAAAGCCTTATAACCTATAATTTACGTATTAATCTCGTATTCCACTTCGTATACTTATTCACATACGACATACCATCATTCATTCATACTCGTATAACACCTCGTATTATACTCGTATTCATTAACTCGTATAATACCTACGTATTATACGATTAACGCTTTAATTCATTATATGTATTACATTTTCTTCTCTGAACTCACTTTCCCTAATCGTTAGGTTTTAAGTCCACAGGCGAAAAACTGCGTTTGCCATAACTGAAATATTATTGGATATTCTATCTCACCTTGATATTCTATCATTACGTATTTCTCGGAAGTTCAAAAATAATTCCCGAGTAGAAATGCGTGAATAGTGTTTTTGAAAAAATTTCTCGAAAAGCTTTTATTTTCGTCTTGGAAATTCAAACACTTTAATTCTATCACGTAGCCAAAATACTACAACATTCCGATATGTCAAGGTCATAGCACGACCTTTAAATAGCTTACTCCCATAATTAATTAATTAAGTTCATTTAATCCACACAATAAAAATAAAAATTTATTTCTCAAAAATCCAAATTTTCTGGGGCGTTACACTCTTCCCACCTTATAATGATTCTGTCCCCAGAATCTTGTTAACACTACATCCACCATTGAGGAAAAAAAAATTCTTTATTTTAATCTTGAGTTCCCACAATGCTTTTACAACATTGAGGTTCTTTCATTTCACCTTCACCGAATGTATTATCTTAATTCCCATGACTTGTCACTTCCTATCAATACTCTGAGTTGGAAGCTAAACCTTTACTCATACATTACGTTATCTTCCTTTTATTAGCTTTTAACTTAGAATTATTGGAACTCAAATTCCTCCTTCAAAACAAGATTATACTTGATCTTCTCTTCATCATGCATCCTCTTCTTCATTCGCGTGCACTCCTCGTTACCTAGTTGTATTTAATTAACTCGTTCCATTATCGTGGATTGAGTCTACGCCGTGAATAACATTTCTACCACTTCATTCCACAATTTAACCTCTAACTCCGTTTTCGCCATTTCCGTTATTAACTCATTCTGAGTTGTTAACATTGATAGCTTTTCCCTACCCTTCCTACTTAACGCGTCGACTTCTACGTTTACCTTCCATATATGATATAACCTATCACAGTCGTAACCTCTTATCCATTCTAATCACCTTATCTACTTCATATTCAACTTCTTCTGTGTGGAGATATATTTCAAACTCGTAGAGTCCATGTATGTCTCACACTTCTCCCCGTATAAATACTATCTTCAAATTTTTAATTCAAAAACTACAGCTGCCACTTATAGATCATAAGTAGGATATGCCTCCTCATAATTCTTTAACTGGCGTGATGCATACGTAATGACATTGTCATGCTACATGAGCATGCAACCCCGTCTTATATGTGAAACATCGAGATACACTAAAAAATTCCCCATATCATCTGATAGAGACAATACAGATGCCTCACTTAATCATCCTCTTAGCTCCAAAAAACTTTTTTCTCACTTCTCATTCCCAACACACTTCTCAATAACAAATTTTGTCTATCTCTTTAAGCTACAATTTACACGTAGTGAATTTCGTATCCAACTTCTCCCTCCGTAGTGTTTCTCACACTATCTCCAAATGTTCAATGTGATCTTCTGACGTCTTAAATTAGACTAGAATATAACCAATGATCATTACGACACCCTCATCTAAATATTATTTGAGCACCCTGTGACGCTTCAACCATAGCACCCCACAAGAGTACCTATCAATTTGCCATCGACTTGCTCGGCACCCATTACGGAATGTCTAACTTTCGCACATTAGTTAACCCAAACGACATAACCAGAAACTTGTCATAAGTATAAGGAGTTCTGAATGTTATGTTAGGTACCTCCTCCTTCTTCCTTACTTTCAACCGACTGTACCCTATATACAAATCTATATTAGAAAAATTCTTTGCCCCCTTCAACTAATTAAATAGATCATCGATCCTGGGCCATGGGTAGTCATTCTTAACCACTAACTTAATCCTATCACGATAGTCGATACGCAACCGTAACGACTCATCCTCTTCCTTAACATCCTCCTAAATTGCTTCATTGTTAGACAACAAGAGCATCGTGGTATTTTATTAACATAAATTACTACCTTGAATTTTTATTTTATTTTAGAAAACTGAAGATTCAAATTTTTATTCTAAAAATTTATTAAAGTTCTATGATTTATTAACCCATTCATACCGAGAATTACTTCAAATTCTCTCAACAATATTGGTACTTATCTACCGATACTTGCTTACATTCCTTATTCATAAAACTTTTTCAACGAATATAATTAACAAAAGTTATTTCCCGATTCTCTACCTTAACGTTTAAAGGTACTTATAATCCCTCTCAGACAGACTCCTAAATGAGTCTTTCCACATGTCTTACACACTTCGATCTTACGATTAGGATCCCCTTGTCCCACTCCAGTATTCCCGGAGTTAAAATTCTTTCTTTTTGGCTTACTATCACCACCACTGGAACTCTTCGCCTTGGTTCCTCCCTTTCCCTTGCTCTTATTCTTTCTCTCCTTGTGGTATTGAGTCAACGCCTCACTACCACCCTCGGCTATAATCACCTTCTCCAAAATGGTCCCACAGGAAACACTCTGGAACACAGAAATCCTACTATAGAGCCAGGGTTTTAAGCCCTGCTCAAACCTATGAGCCTTCCTCTCCTTAGTGTCCACTTGGTGTGGAGAAAACCTTGCCAATTCATTGAATCTGGTCGCGTATTGGGGAACCGTCATGTCCCCTAGTTTAAGTTCTAAAAACTAAATCTCCATACTCCCTTACATGCTTGTAGGGAAATAATTCTCGAAGAAAACCTTCTTGAATTGTTCCCACGTTATCAAGATCTGTTCTAGCCCATACAGTGAGCCTCCCACCAAAAGTTGGCTTCCCCTTTTATCATATAAGTCACAAAAGAAGTCCTTTGTGCCTCACCTACGTTTATAATAACAAATGCCTTCTTTATTTCCTTTACCCATGTCTGGGGTTTTAATAGGTCCGTTGTTCCTTTGAACTCCAGCGGACCCATGCTTTTAAATTCTTTAAAGGTAGTCATTCTAGCTAACCTAGGATCCGTAAGTACTCTACCCCCGGTTTAGTTAAATGCAGCCGTTAATGAATTAACGAACTCTTGCATAGGGTTATTTTGACCCCCTTGATTATCATTACATGATTCTGCTTCCAAATTACGTTGTATTCTCCTTGACGACATTTTCTGATTAAAAAGAATTTCATTATTATCTATGTACTTATTTCGTTATTATTCACCATATAAGAACTCATACCATAACAAAGCTTATTAAATGAAAACTTCATTCTATTAATATGCTTCTTCATAGTTAAAACTATTTACAATTTACTTCCATAGCGAAAGGCTATTCCATTTCTATCCCGCAACTGAACTTCTCAAAAGTTGGGATTTACAAAAAGACTACGATTTTATACAAAAGAGGGTTTTACGTCACTACACACATATTTATAACTCTAGATTTCTAATAATGCATAACAAAGCGTCCTCGTGTTTCTCATTCGCAATCTTTCGCCTGAAGATCTCGACTAATAGTATGTCGAGTTTGCCACGACTCCATGGGATGACAAGCAACTTTTAGCTTAAAATCCATATGAGCACTCCTATGGATGTAAGACATTCGTGTATATCTTCGGTCCTTCTCCCCAATTCTTTCTGAAGCTCATGGCCTCCTTCTTATAATCCCTAGCACATTCATCATATAAGCACGCTCTATCATGTTCTAACTCAAAATCGCTTCTGCAGACACCTTAGCTTCATGGAGATAAGTAAATCTCACTCGATTACGCATTAACCGTATTCAGTTGCACATTCCTATCATGCACTGCCAGATACAATGCTCTCATTGCATCTGGAGGTATTGACTCTAGTGTAGGTACCACCGTATTAACCGATGTTACCTCAATTTCCTCCTCTTCATAGTCCATCATATTAAGATATGACGCTATATCCATATCTCCCTCGGAGTAGTCCTCCTCAGAAAAGTACTCCACTATCTCCAACTCCTCTAGAATCATTAATGGTACGTCCGCCATCGGCATAGTTACATGCTCTACTCTGTTCACAACTTCTTTACTCACCGCGTGTATATCTCTATACATCAAGCTATCGATCGACATCCTTCAATAACACATAACATGTTGATTAGTACATAACACACCATAGTATAAGCACAAATCACATTTAATTTATTTAGGGTTACTTTCCATCTTTTAAATCTTTCGGTACGGAGTTTCCTCAATACCTTATTAACTCATTCGACTGAACTAAAGCTTGAGCTTACTTCCTTCGGACTTTTCTTCCTTAACAAGGTTATTAGCCTAAGGTTCTTCCCCCCATAAATTTTATAACCTAATGCTTTGATACCAACCCGTGACGCCCCCAAATCCGGGTCTCTTCCAACCCGACAGATGGTGCTACACGGTACTCATAACTGTACATCCATCCTATTGAAACGACATCAAAATGTGTGTATCAATGACATTCTTATTACATTAATAATATTACATCCCATCCCCAAGTTCTAAAACTAATACATTCTTTATTCATCATACTATAAGATATATAACTTATTAGTTTATTACAAGGTAAACTAATCGTTCATCTTTGTCTTGCCTTTAAACTTGTCGTATTCCTTGGTTCGTTCGATCCTAGCTTCATTCATATTGTTCAAGCAAGAGTATGCATAACAAGCTCAGCAAGTACAACAATTTTCTTTTAAACAACATGTTTGAAACATAGGAATCATATATCTTCAATAACTGGATAATAGTTATGAAGTACTACCAATAATTTAAAATAGCATTTCTTTTCCTTCAAAACATTTTACAATAACAATATTCAGTACAACATCAATACTGGCTCAAGACCATGAGCATTTCATATTTTCTCTGAAAAGGATAACCCGACACTAAGTCCGTAAGTCCAACATATCTTATGAGCACTTTTGGGTGATCAGCCCATAGTACTCTATGTTGATCAACACTACATCCTGTTAAACGTATGTACGTTTAAGTTTTGGTAACCTCGCCTGCCCATCAAATAATCGATGAAAAATACATTTGTTTATTCATACTCAGGCTTACCTTAAATCCGTACCAAACAATTGGCGTAGGATAGCATTAGCAATTCTATATTGAAAGACTTATAAATAAATCAATCAACTCTTCAAGATTAGTCTACCCGAGATAAAACTGACATCGACCCATTAGTAAAATAGTTCATGCATCTTATAACATGAATCACAGAAAACTTGGCTAACACGAAGGTTAGACAAGCGTTTTAAGAAAAACTTGCCTTCAACATCTGCTATAGTATAAATAACTTTTCCTTTCAGTCTTTTCGGTCTCTACAATACATAACAACATAACATACCACAGTAGGTCATGAATGAACATACATGGTTCCTAATGAATCTTACCCTTAAATCTAATCATATATTTGATTTGTTACTATAGATTCTGGCTTGCCATTATATTTTACATTATTCTTACCAACTTCTTTATCTTCTATGTCTTACGTAGATTTACTTCATTAATCCAACTCGTTTCGAGTTAATCATCCTTCCTCACGGCTTACTAACATCTTTACATTATTAATCGAAACTTGATCATCATTTGTTAAGTATACTTTATTGTATATCGTTTACGTTCACGTATTACTTAAAAACTTTTAGTTATAACTCTTAATGTTATAGGCCTTATCATTATTGAATACGGTTCACATTCCTTATACTTTACGTTTGTCGTTTAACTACTCATTAAACAACATTAAATTACTAAAGTCATCACTATAACAGTGATTTAGGAAAGGTCTTATCATGTCCATTAAGTAATTACATAACCCATACTGGTATTGCAAACCATTGGATTCATAATCAACTTGGTCAACAAATTTCTCTAAATTTAAACAGACATTAAGTTGTTCTCATTACGTTCATCTTCAATTGATTATTAACCTTTAATCATCATACATTAAGTTTAAAAGTACCTTACAATATCTTATTAAGTTCCTCAATTTATTATTATTGAGTTACTGTCCAAGTTGTACTCATAAACATTCCTTACTACTCAACTTCCTAGGGTTGGTGCTACGGCGCCACCCATCTAGTCATTTTCGAGTTCGCAACTCTATAATGCCAAATATGACTTGTCTCCATTGAAAATTTGATGTTTGAAAATTTTACGAAGCTCAATATCAAAATTCCAAATTGACTTCCATTACGGTTCGAGATTTTCATGCAAGAATTTTACAATTATTGTCCAAATTCTCTATTAGTTGAATTCGTGAACGCTTAACTTCATTTCTTATGATTTGTTCATCATTTAAAATGGATTCAATCCATCATACTAACATCTTGAGCTCAATGCATCTGGAGTTTTTCATTTAACTTATAAACATGATAAGTTATTACTTATTTCTTATGAGTTTATAACTTATAAAAGTATGAACTAACTTATGATTTTACTTCACATGAGTTTTAACTTATAAAAAGTGGTCTAAATGATTTTTAACCATCATTGTCTCATCTTTTAGTCATCTTTATAAATTTAATTATTGTAACATATTACAAGTTCCTACAAGTTCTTCCTTGATTCATAACTTATTTATGAACAAAGTGCGTATTCACGGCTTATTAAGACTTAAGCTCTTTGATTACTCATTCTTATCATTCCTTAGCATACAAGTTCTACCACTACCCATTTCTCTATCAATGGAAGAGAAAGAGAATTATGGTTTAAGTCCTTACCTATGAAGATCATTTGATTAATCCTTGTTCTCCTTCCTGCTTCTTAATTTATGAAGACTAGCTTTCTAGCTTTTCTATCTTATTCTCACTTATTCTCTCTAACCAATAAGCTCTCAACTTGTGGATGAAATGAACAACCCCTAAAATGAATAATAAGCTTGCTATTTATAGGAGTTTGCTAGGTTAGGGCATAATGGTCATAAGACCACTCCACCTCCTTACTAAACCTCCATACTATTCATTACTTCAATTCTAAGTTTACTTGCTCACCAAATAAGTTACTTGGCCTCCACACTCTTTTCTTGGCCATCCCAACACTTAACCATTAAGTATACTTACTAATCACGCATAAGCACTTTACTTACTTATCCCACATAAGCACTTTACTTAGCCTTTAAATTACTTAACTTATCCTTTCCTTGACACTTAAATCTACTTGCTCAACACCCTTAATACTTGGTCACCAATTCACCCATGGGTTGCCCCATGGATCAAGCTTTACCCATTGGATCTTACCTTGGGCTTTTCATTAATTAGCTTAATTAACTTATCTTACACATTAGGCTTACAATTAAACAAACACTTGGGCTTGTGCAATAATTTATATTGGACTTAACATTACAAATATTTGGGCTTTAACATTAATTCGTATTGGGCTTACACATCTCTATACTTGGGCCTTATCAATATATCATTGGACTTTACAATTTCTTACTCAATCCTATAAGTCCATTACATTTGGCTTAAAGCCTTATAACGTATAATTTACATATTAATCTTGTATTTCACTTCGTATACTTATTCACATACGACATACCATCATTCATTCATACTCATATAACACCTCATATTATACTCGTATTCATTACATCGTATAATACCTACGTATTATACGATTAACGCTCTAATCGTTAGGTTTTATGTCCGCAGGCGAAAAACTTCATTTTCCATAACTGAAATATTATTGGATATTCTATCTCATCTCGATATTCTATCATTACGTATTTCTCGGAAGTTCAAAAATAATTCTTGAGCAGAAATGCGTGAATAGTGTTTTTCAAAAAAATTCTCGGAAAGCTTTTATTTTCGTCTTGGAAATTCAAACACTTTAATTCTATCACGTAGCCAAAATAATACGACACTCCGATATGTCAAGGTCATAGAACGACCTTTAAATAGCTTACTCCCATAATTAATTAATTAATTAAGTTCATTTAACCCACATAATAAAAATAAAAATTTAATTCTCAAAATTCCAAATTTTCTGGTGCGTTACAAGTATTTCAGGAGATTTTTCAAGACGATCGCGATTTTAGTCTATGTGAAGGGTGTTTTTCAATATCCTTCATGTTATATTTTTATTTGTAGTTGAAAGAATAATTTCTATGATTTATTCAGTGTTTATTTCGTTTGACTTGAACTAATTCACTTTTTAGGCTTATGATGGATCTTTGAGTGAATCGATTAATTTGTAAACTTTGATTTCCAATTTAATAGTCTATTTCCAGTTTATCTATATTGATTTGAGCTTGAATCTATGAATTGCCTGATCAACAATTCTTTGTGGAATTGGATGGAATCAAGAGAGGATATTCAAATCGAGACCAAATTAATATAGCATGTGTTCATAATTTTGTGAATTGATTAATCTTGATGAATGTTAAGGTAGAGATATGCTTGACATCACATGTAATCGGATAGAGAACTTATTCTTAAACTTTCTTCAATTGTAATTCACATAGAGATATAGTGGGTTAGTTGATTAAGGTGTTTAACGGATTTCTATCTTAATTGTGGATTGACGTTAATACTATATTAGTGCATTGAGAGGTGGTTAATACTACTTTCGTGTTCTTGATTAATAAACTGGGATAGTGCATTGAATTGGAATAAAGGTGTTAAAATCAGAGTGAAGCTTAGGGTGAAATCATAAGTCTAATTCTCCATTAATTGTTGAAATTCTAGATTTTGATATTTGTTAATTTTTTGTGATAGTTTAATTGTTATTTAATTTAGAATCATTAGTTATAATTATTGAGTTGATTTGTTTAATAAAATTAGGGTTAATAGGAAATTGGTAATTATAAGTTAAGATTATTGCTAGTTAGTCTCTGTGGGAACGATACTCTACTTATCACTCTATTACTTGTTGACCACGTATACTTGCGTGTTGTGCGTACATAGATTTTACCCAACAAGTTTTTGGCGCCGTTGTCGGGGACTATTTAGTATAAATCTTAATAGTTTTACAATATCAATTTAATTAATCCAGTTTTACTTAGACATTTTTATTTTTGTTTTGTGCTTCTTATTTTAGGTGTTGGAAGCAATTTATGCAAACTCGGTCCAAAAATCCAGACTTGCTGCTTTTTTGAGGACGACATTGAGAAAAGATTTCAGAGGTTGAGTAAGTAGATCAAGGAAACGAGGCAAGAATTCGAAACATCTGAAAAGGAAGTGGTAATGGAAGCTAAAGATCAGAAAGCGTTAAGGGACTTCGCCACACCCAAGGTGACTGAACTGTAGTCAAGCATCACCAGGCTTGCAATAGTTGCTAACACATTTGAAATCAAGCCTGGGATAATTCAAATGATTCAGAATTCAGTTCAGTTTGGGGGATTGGCAAATGACGATCCGAACGAGCATCTATTCAATTTTCTAGAAATTTGCGACACCTTTAGGTATAATGGGGTGTCGGATGATGCGGTGAGACTTCGCTTGTTCCCATTAACTTTACGGAACAAGGCATAGAGTTGGTTGCATTCTCTATCTCTTGGATCTATCACTACATGGGAGGATTTAGCGCAGAAATTCCTAGCCAAATTCTTCCCACCGACGAAGACTGCAAAGATGAGAAATGAGAGAATGATGTTTGAGCAACTGAAAGTAGTATGCAGACAAGCCAATCATGTTTGATGATAAAGCATATACTTTGTAACAATCTTATTCATTTATTAATAAAAAGTATTAATTTATTAAAGGCTTTTAATTATCTTCATGATGCTGTTTTATAATATGTGATAAACCCATAGTTTTAAGCAATGCTTTTAGAATAATGATGATGATCATTCTAATGAGATCTAAATTCTTAGAAAGCTTAAAACTAAAATAGTTCCCAATCATTGGATTACTAAATTGGGGATTAGTGAATCTGGATAGATTGGTACATACGTTGCTTGCTCATTGGATGAGGATGATTGATCTCATGATCATTTGTGTGGAGACACTAATGCAAGTATGTAGGTGCTTATTAGAGAATAAGTTCATTGAACGTGGCTCGCTAAGGAATGCCTAATGGAGTTTTTTACTTGCTGTCAATAGAAATTCACAGTAGTGATAGTAGACAAGTGATCCTTGGACTTGAGATCATCATAGTATCTTGTGTATGATGAGTTATACTTTGACTTATTGCTTAAGACCCTTAGGGTATATCAAAGGGTATGCTTGGGTATAATAAGTTGTACATGGAGATAATGTATGATCAATAAAGAATCTACCACTTCTATTAAAAAGAAGAGAAATATCCTATGTGATTCGATAAATGACAACCAAAGTAGTCCTTGGCAAGGCGAGAATGAAATTAGAAAGGAGTTTCTAATTTGTATTATTTGGAGTTGTGCATTTAAGGATCGAAATACATATAATTAAATAAAATAAGACTTGTGGTAATTCCATGTCTTATATTTAATTGGGACATTGTATGGTAGAAGGATTGAAATGTATGGTAACTATTTACTCAAAGGTTCTTTTTTATGATTAATGTTGAAATCTATATTATCCGGAAAATCGTTGATCGCTAGGAGGAGGCTTATCCTATTGTAGAATAAATATTATTTATTTAAATAAATTAATTGTTTAATTTATTTATTTAAATAAGATTAGAATTATTCTAATTGATTTATTCACAACCTAGGTTTAATATGGAGAACCTAAAGGGTCACACCATAAAAGGAAGAATAATTATTTAAGAAGTTAATGGCATAATCGTAATAATATGTTATGTATATTTAATTTAATCTATGGTGATAGAATAAATTAAATAACTTAATATTTATTATTTAATATTTTAGAAATATTAAATATAAATTAATAAGAAGAGTCTTATTAATATTATTACAATTATTATTATTTTAATTTCTAAAAGAGTTTAGGAATTAATTTAATATAAGTACTCTCATTTATTCCTAATAGATTAGGAGGAAAATTAATTAAAGGAGTTTAATTAATTATCCTTAATAAGATTAGGAGCCCATTTAATTAAAAGAGTTTAATTAAATAATACCTTATTTTAAATAGGGTTACTTGATATCTTTATAAGATGAGTCTTATATCAGATATCAAAAATACGTAATAATTCCAATTTGTTGGAGAGTATGTTCTTTTCTATAGAGATAGAAAACTAGGGTTTGAGCCAAATACCCATCTTCTTGAATTCTTATTCTTCCTTGGTGGATCACCTCTAGAGGCCAAACAATTGGGTGGCTAATGTTGATCAAAGGAAGGAACCAAATCCGGTGGATTCAAGTTGAACGCGAAAAGGATTGGAGGTGAACTTGTACCTGAGGAAGCTCGATCTTCAAGGGTATGATTTTATTCTTTATCTTTTCGTTTAATTAATAATTGTGCATAAAGGGTGATCCGGGTATATGGTTTGTAAAATTTTTTTAAACTCTGATTTTACACGTTTCCGCACTTTTTATGCAATTTGATTGTGTTCATGAATATTACAAACCTAACAGTGGCATCAGAGCCAAACCTTTATGCGAATTATTAATTGTTTTAATTTGATATTATATTGATATGTGTTTAGAACAATTTAATTGGGCATAATTTAATTGTATAAAATTTAAATTTAAAAAAAAAAGGGGGATCGAAATTATTATTCGCGAATTGCTATCAATTTTAATCATGCGCGGAAGTGATTCAAGCATGTACGGAAATTTCAAAAGGTAGCAGGCCACGTGAATAAAAAAAAAGAAAAAAAGAAAAAAAAAGAAAAAAAGATAGCAGGTCATGTGAATAAGTGGGAGATACATATATATATATATATATATATATATATATATTACTAGTTTTTATATATATATATAATATATTTTGGTTTATATATATATATATATATATAATATATTACGGTTTAGTTATATATATATATATATATATATAATAATTTTATAATTAAAATAAAAGTTTATTTTAATTTTAAAATAAAAGTTTAATTTAATTTTAAAATTAAATTTCATACTAACTAATTAGAGTTGGAATTGGATTCCATGATAACTAATTGGAGTTGAAATTGTATTCCATCTTTCCTTAAATAAAGGAGTTTATTTAGATATGAAATTAGATTTCATATTATTCAAAATAAAAGAGTTTATTTGTGAATAGGAAAGAGAATCCATGTTTCCTTAAACAAAGGAGTTTATTTAAATATGAAATCAGATTTCATATTATTCAAAATAAAGGAGTTTATTTGTGAATAGGAAAAGAATTCGTGTTTCTTTTAATAATTTTTTTTACTTGGAATTGGATTCCATAATTAATTAAAATAAAAGAGTTTATTTTGATTAAAGATTTTGATTAAAATAAAATAGTTTATTTTATTGAGAATTGGATAAATTAAAATAAAATAGTTTTATTTTGATTTAAATTTGGATTAAAATAAAGGAGTTTATTTTAATTCAAAATTAGATTTTATACTAACTAAATTTGCCCATTAAATGATATCAATATATATTAAATGTTTATTATTCATGAGATGAATGTTATTTATTGATGCATATGGTGATGTGTATGATAATAAATGAGATTGATTATGGACTATTGGCTAATATGATTGGATTTTATTTTAGTTGGATTCATGAATGTATGGGTTTTATTAAATGGGGTCTGCGTACCTCGTCTTCTCTAATTTTTCTTAATATAAATTCTATCTCCTCCTATGTACTTCCCTCGATTTAGCGATCAAGGTTTCTATTTATTTTAAATAGTTTTGTAATAGGAATAGTTAGAATTAATTTTGAAAAATTGGAGATCGAAAAAGGAGCGCTTGAAGACCCGTTTGTAATGGAGCCCGGGTTTAAATGTAATAGTTATATTTAAATATTATTTCTTGCACCCCTAGGGTTTGACCTTTTTGGTTCACTTGGTGGCTCTAGTGAACCAAACTAGAATAAAAGTCCATAATCAATCCAGGTAGAATATAGTATTCTATATGTGCATGCTTATACTATATATATTATATATTATGCAAACATGCTTCGCATGTTCATTAATATGACGCGTATTTTATATATGTGAATGCGCGCTAAACAAGATGAGACAAATTAATAACAAACCCCTCAAATTTTTTTTTATATTAAGTCCTAAGCGTTCAAAGATATTTGGAATATCGAACGTCGCCTTCTAGCATGATAAAATTAATAGAGTATTAAATATTTAATATGAGTTTGTTGTGTCACCATAAGGCAAGTATTAAGTATTTAAGATGTTAATTTATCACATTTGATGCTTATAAAGAAAATTGAACAATATTGTTTTGTTGTGTCACCACAAGGATGATATTTTTCTTTTTTGAATATATGGAGTGCTAGGTCGGACTTAACTTGGATAATTTTGATTCGGATGTGCCACCACTTGATCAAAATAATCTAAGAGGCAAAAGAAAGGGAGTTGCATAGTTGATGTAAATTGACAAAAGTTGTCTACCTATTTATTTATATATAGTTTGTTGTGTCACCACAAGGCTATATACATTTGAAATAGGATCCTTATTCTCACTAGCAAATCTTTTATTAGATTTTGCCGAACTATATAAGTGAGGGTAATATAGTTTGAAGAAAATAGTGGGAGATACCAATTTAAAACAAGACCTAATTTATTTTGGTAATTAATAAAAGAATGTATGTTAAAATGTTGTTAATTACAAATTCATTTACAGAATTTTACAATGTCTAAAATTTCTATCACTGCGAAGCATATTAGATGCTAAATTAACCAGACCAAATTAAATGGATTGGTTAAGGAATTTGAGAATAGTTCTCATAGCTGAAAAGCTATCTTATGTCCTTAATACGCCTATCCATGCAATGGTTGTAGACAATGCCTCTGAGGAAGAGATTGCTACTTTTAGAAAGTGGCAAGATGATGCACAGTTGGATCAATGCATCATGCTCGCATCCATGAGTAACGAGCTTCAGCGTCAGCATGAAACTATGGATGCTCCTACTATATTCCTGCACATCAAGTAGTTGATGGTGAGGAAAGTAGGACTGATAGATATTAGATATCTAAGGAGCTCTTCCGATCTAGAATGACCAATGACACTCTGAGATGCATACATACGTGTCCTAAACATGATCAATTTGATCGAACAATTAGGACAACGAGTTTTGTCATGGATGGAGAGATGAGCCAAGATTTGATCTTGCACTCACTCCCGGACTCCTTTCACAATTGTTGTGAATTTTTTCATATGAATAAGCTAGATATCAGCTTCGTTGATTTGCTTAACATGTTGAAAAATGATGAGAGTCACTTTCCAACCAAGAAAGACCATGTCTTACTGGTAGGGGCCAAAGGATCTTCTAAAAAGAAGAACGATTCTAAGAAGGTAAATAGAAAGGTGTAAACAAAGGATATAAGAACAAAAGCGTCACGGATAGCAAAGGAGTTTGCTTCCACCGCAATAAGCACGGACGATTGGAAAGAAAGCTGCGAGAAGCATCTTCATAATAGGCTAACCAAAGAAGCTTAGTGAAGTTTGGTTACAAATACAAATTTGTTTATGATTTAAAATAATTTTTCTTTAAGTCAAGGTTCTACTTGGGTATTTGATACCGGCTTTGGTTATCATATATATAGATTTATAAAGGGACCAAGCAGAAGTAGAAAGCTAAACAAAGATAAGCAATCCTATGTGTGGAAAATGAAGCAAAGGTTGTTGCATTAGCTATAAAAACTTATAGTTTAGCACTGCCTACGGGCAAATCAATTAAGTCAATAAGTTGTTATTGTATTCCAATTCTTGTTAGAAACATTATTTCCATTTTATTGTTGGACAATAAAATTTTTGGTATTATAATTAAGAACAATTGTTGTTCTATTTATAATAATAATGTTTCGTATAGAACTGAAAGATTACTTAATGGATTTTGTATACTTGACTTACGTGAAAAATATATTTTGCAAATTGAACAAACTAGTATAAGAAAAGGAGATGATCATTCAAAGAGTTGAATGTGTGTATTTGTTGAAATATAAGTGTGAATTATTTGAAAGGTTCAAAGAATTCAAAAGTGAAACAAATTGGCAAAGTATTAGGATTCTTTGATCGGATTAAGGAAGGAATACTTGTGCAATAAGTTTCTAGATCATCTCAAATGGTTTTCTCATAATGGACACCTCTCGATACATAATAATTGATTGATGTATCTGAAAGGAACAATTGTACCTATTTGAACATGGTGCGATCCATAATGATTTTACTGAGCATTCCAAAGTATCCTTACAGGGTCATGTCCTAGAAATGGGCGCATATCTACGTAAAAGGTAATCTCTAAATCCATTGACCAACACTCCATAAAAGTTATGGATGGGGAGGATTCTAATCTTAAGTATGTTAAGATAAGGGGTTGTCCAACTTTTGTGAAAGCGGTTTCAAAGGATAAGCTTGGGACAAGATTTGACAAATCTGATTGTGGGACATCCTAAAGTAAGTTTAGGGTAAATGTTCTATAATTCTACTTAGCAAAAGGTGTTTATTGCGAAACACGCTTCCTTCTAAGATAAAGGTGTTTATCAATGAAGGGGCTAGTGGGAGGATAATAGATCTTGAAAAGTTCAAGAACCACAAAACACTATAAGTCAAATAAGAGGAACCTATAGATAGACTGTTGTTGTACCACAAATAGAATCGTAAATCTGGAATAGTACCGAAGATACCTAGGAGGTATGGATTCATCATAGATGATGATGACGAGGTACACATCATAGAAGATGATGATCCAGTTACATACGATGAGGTAAGTGTTGTAGACACTCAGAGAAATGGATTGAAGCAAGTTTCTCAAATATGGAACATTCGTTTTGATGAGGCAATCAAAATAGTTTGATTTTATTAAAAAATAAGAATTAACCTAGTGTGTACAAAAGGGTCAGTGGGAGCGCCGTGACATTCCTAATATTATATGTTGATATACTACGGGTAAGGAATGACATATTAATGCTACAATCAGTAATGATAAAATTGTCTAAACATTCCTCCATGAATGTTTTGGGAAGAGTATCTAAATTGGGGATAAAATCTATATAGATAGATACAACAGGATGCTCGACTTAACCCAAGGAACGTATATTCATTTGATGCTAAAGTCGTTTAGCATGGCAAACTCCAAGAGATGTCTCATGTAGATGAGCTATGGAGTGTATCTCTCTTAATAGTCCCCACAGACTCACGAAAAAGAGGTCGCATGGTAGTGACAATCATGCATGCAATGAAATGTACGAGACCTGATGTTGATCAGTCATATTATGGAGAAGTTCACTATGAGTCGGTGAAAAAACATCTTAAAGTGCTTAATGGCACTAAGGATGTGATCATATTCATGGTGAGTCTTAATTAAAACTAGAGGGCTTAGCAGGACTCAAGTTTTTTAGGCAGACAAAGATGGCAAATCCACTTTAAGGTAAAGCGTTATCTTGAATAAATTAGGTGCGTTGAATTGGAAAGGTTCCAAACAAAGAAAGAGTTGTTGGTTTAGTGATAAAGACAAAGTAAATAGCTATAAATGAAGTCGTAAGTTGATTGTTTGGATTAAAAGTTCATTCTGAGAACTAGGAATAGTTCTAAGTCTCATCTTGGATCTAAACATGTGTTGTGGCACTTTCATTTGATTATTAGAATCATTGAAAGATGGGAAATCACTATAGAGATAGTGGACTCTCATGAACAACATTACATATCCATTCTTGAAGCTTATCCAGCGGGAGGATAATCGTCACTTAGAGAAGAAGAGTATAAGATACAATGGCGATTGGCTTTTAGTGCAAGTGGGAGATTGAAAGTAGTATGCATACAAAGCCAATCATGTTTGATGATAAAGCATATACTTTGTAACAATCTTATTCATTTATTAATAAAAAGTATTAATTTATTAAAGGCTTTTAATTATCTACATGATGTTGTTTTATAATATGTGATAAACCCATAGTTTTAAGCAATGCTTTTAGAATAATGATGATGATCATTCTAATGAGATCTAAATTAAGTAGAAAGCTTAAAACTAAAATAGTTCCCAATCATTGGATTACTAAATTGGGGATTAGTGAATCCGGATAGATTGGTACATCGTTGCTTGCTCATTGGATGAGGATGATTGATCTCATGATCATTTGTGTGGAGACACTAAAGCAAGTATGTAGGTGCTTATTAGAGAATAAGTTCTTTGAGCGTGGCTCGCTAAGGAATACCTAATGGAGTTTTACTTGCTGTGTCAATAGGAATTCTGTAGTGATAGTAGTACAAGTGATCCTTGGACTTGAGATCATCATAGTATCTTGTGTATGATGAGTTATACTTTGACTTATTCCTTAAGACCCTTAGGGTATATCAAAGGGTATGCTTGGGTATAATAAGTTGTACATTGAGATAATGTATGATCAATAAAGAATCTACCACTTCTATTAAAAGAAGAGAAATGTCTATGTGATTCGATAAATGACAACCCAGTAGTCCTTGGCAAGCGAGAATGAAATTAGAAAGGAGTTTCTAATTTGCATTATTTGGAGTCATGCATTTAAGGATCGAAATACATATAATTAAATAAAATAAGACTTGACAATAATTCCATGTCTTATATTTAATTGGGACATTGTATGGTAGAAGGATTGAATTGTATGGTAACTATTTACTCAAAGGTTCTTTTATGATTAATGTTGAAATCTATATTATCTGGAAAGTCGTTGATCGCTAGGGAGGCTTATCCCTATTGTAGAATAAATATTATTTATTTAAATAAATTAATTGTTTAATTTATTTATTTAAATAAGATTAGAATTATTCTAATTGATTTATTCACAACCGGTTTAATATGGAGAACCTAAAGGGTCACACCATAAAAGGAAGAATAATTATTTAAGAAGTTAATGGCATAATCGTAATAATATGTTATGTATATTTAATTTAATCTATGATGATAGAATAAATTAAATAGCTTAATATTTATTATTTAATATTTTAGAAATATTAAATATAAATTAATAAGAAGAGTCTTATTAATATTATTACAATTATTATTATTTTAATTTCTAAAGAGTTTAGGAATTAATTTAATATAAGTACTCTCATTTATTCCTAATAGGATTAGGAGGAAAATTAATTAAATGAGTTTAATTAATTATCCTTAATAAGATTAGGGAGTCCATTTAATTAAAAGAGTTTAATTAAATAATACCTTATTTTAAATAGGGTTACTTGATATATTTATAAGATGAGTCTTATATCAGATATCAAGAATACGTAATAATTCCAATTTGTTGGAGAGTACGTTCTTTTCTATAGAGATAGAAAACTATGGTTTAAGCCAAATACCCATCTTCTTGAATTCTTATTCTTCCTTGGTGGATCACCTCTAGAGGCCAAACAATTGGGTGGCTAATGTTGATCAAAGGAATGAACTAAACCCGGTGGATTCAAGTTGAACGCGAAAAGGATTGGAGGTGAACTTGTACCTGAGGAAGCTCGATCTTCAAGGGTATGATTTTTTTCTTTATCTTTTCGTTTAATTAATAATTGTTCATAAAGGGTGATCCGGGTATATGGTTTGTAAAATTTTTTTAAACTCTGATTTTACACGTTTCCGCACTTTTTATGCAATTTGATTGCGTTCATGAATATTACAATCCTAACAGCAACAACATGGGGAGTCGCAATATGAGGCATGGGAGAGATATAAAGAATTGCTCAGAAAATGCCCACATCATGGATTACCCAAATGGCTGCAAATGAACACATTTTACAACGGACTACATGGGAATCTCAGAACTAGTATTGATGCATCGTCGGGCGCAACATTCATGACTAAGAGATACGAGGAAGCATATGACTTGCTTGAAACCATGGCGGCTAACAACTACCAGTGGCCCACAACGAGAATGACACAGGCAAAGGCAGCTGGGTTTTTAGAAGTGGATTGTGTGACAGCTATACAAGCATAGATTACAGCACTTTTGAAGAAGTTGGATTCTATGACAGGGGCACAGGCACAACAAGTACAACAAGTGGAAGTTATATGTGAGTTGTGCGCGGGAGAGCACCCAACAGATCAATGCGCGATAAATCCAACATCTGTGCATTTTGTGGGCAATTATAACAGAATTCCGCAGAACACATACCAGAACACATACAATCAAGGAAATAGGAATCACCCAAATTTTTCATGGAGCAATAACTAGCAGCAACTAGCTCCAAGATCATCATATCCACCAGGATTTCAGAACCATCAACAACCAACTCAACATCAAGAAAGGAAATCGAATTTAGAGGAGTTGGTGACAAAATACATAACTAGCAATGAGGTGGCTATGAAAAATCAAGCAATGGCTAAAAAATCACAAGAGATGGCTATGAAATCACAAGAGATGGCGATCAAGAATTTAGAGAATTAGATAGGACAAATTGCGTTGGCATTGAATAATAGACCACAAGGGACGTTACCAAGTGACACTGAGAGAAATCCCAAGGGTAATCACGAGCAGTGTCAAGCTATTATGTTGAGAAGTGGAAAATAGCTTGATGGTCAAGGACAGAAATTTTGGCTACAAAGGAGGATGAAATAGAGAAAGAAAATACAGAGGGTGAGGTAAAGCAGGGGAACGAAAAAACAAATGAAAAAGAACAAACCAGATAGTGAACCAGTTGTCTATCCTCCCCCACCATTCCACAAAGAGTTCAAAAACAAAAATTAGACAAGCAATTCACAAAGTTTTTGGAAGTATGCAAGAAATTACAAATCAACATACCATTTGCAGAGGCCCTAGAACAAATGCTGAGCTACGCAAAATTTATGAAAGGGATTCTGTCAAGGAAGAAGAAATGGGAAGATTTCGAGAGGCAACAGACCTTAGAGGGTGTAGTGCGGTATTACAATAGAAATTACCACCAAAACTCAAGGACCCGGGGAGCTTTACTATTCCATGCACGATCGGTAATATGCATTTCAGCAAGTGTTTATGTGATTTGGGGGCGAGTGTAAACCTTATGCCATTGTCAGTATACTTAGAATTAGGTTTGCCCGCACCAAGACCTACAAATATCTCACTATAGTTGGCGGATAGGTCAGTCACATATCCGAGAGGCATAGTGGAGGACATTTTAGTGAAAGTTGATAAGTTTATATTCCCCGCGGACTTTATCATTCTAGACTTTGAAGAGGACAAGAATATCCCAGTTATCCTAGGGAGACCATTTTTTGCCACAGGTAGGACACTCATAGACGTGCAAAAAGGAGAACTGACTATTAGGGTCCAAGATCAAGAAATAAAATTCAATGTGTTCAAGGCCATGAAATTCCCCACGGATGAGGAAGAATGTTTTCGAATGGATTTAATTGAGCAAATCGTCAGTGAAGATATGAACAAGAGTTTAATCAACGATTCGTTAGAAACAACTTTATTGGGAGATGAAGAGGTCGACAACTCAGAATTGGTGGATTATTTACAAATGCTAGACTCATTACCACGAGTTTCTAGATTCAGAACACCGATTGAACCATTGCACACCTAAGAAGTAGCCGCCGAAAAACTGAAGCCATCATTGGAAGAGCCACCAAAGCTGGAACTTAAGCCACTCCCTAAACACCTCAAGTATGCGTATTTAGGTAATTCAAATTCTTTACTTGTTATTATTTCAGCTGCACTTAACGAAATACATGAAGAAAAGTTGTTGAGGGTGCTTCGGGAACACAAAACAGCTATTGGGTGGACAATCACAGACATAAAGGGATTCAGTCCTTCATTTTGTATGCACAAGATCTTAATGGAAGATGATGAAAAACCAACAGTGGAGCAACAATGATGACTTAACCCGATTATGAAGGAAGTTGTGAAGAAGGAAATTTTGAAGTGGTTAGATGCCGGTATCATCTACCCGATTTCCGACAGTAAATGGGTTAGTCCAGTTCAGTGTGTACCAAAAAAGGGAGGAATGACTGTGGTGCAGAATGAGGATAACGAGTTAATACCAACTCGAACAGTGACTGGTTGGAGGGTTTGTATGGATTATAGAAAATTGAACAAGGCAACCCAAAAAGATCATTTCCCGCTGCCCTTTATTGATCAAATGTTAAATAGATTACCGGGACACAAATATTACTGTTTGTTGGATGGGTACTCGGGCTACAACCAAATAGTCATCGCTCCGGAGGATCAAGAGAAGACCACATTCATATGCCCTTACGGCACATTTGCATTCAGGAGGATGTCGTTTGGGCTATGCAATGCACCTGCAACTTTCCAATGGTGTATGATGGCCATTTTTTCAGATATAGTGGAGAAAAATGTTGAGGTCTTCATGGATGACTTTTTGGTTTATGGGGACAAAACCGATATTTGCTTCTGATGAGTCGGTCATGGTGTTGCAAAGATGTAAGGACACGAATCTCATACTAAATTGGGAAAAATGTCACTTCATGGTTGAAGACGGCATAATTTTGGGCCATAAGGTATCGGCTCAAGGATTGAAAGTTGACAAAGCAAAGCTGGAACTAATGAAAAATTGCCTCCACCAAACTCAGTGAAGGGTATTAGGAGTTTCTTAGGACACGTTGGGTTCTACCAGAGGTTCATAAAAGACTTCTTTCAAATTGCAAAACCTCTATGCAGTTTGTTAGAGAAGGATGCAACATTCAGCTTTGATGAAGAATGCAAGATAACTTTTGACTTATTAAAGAGAAAATTAACTACAGCCCCCATTATAGTCGCACCGGATTAGAGCATGCCATTTGAGCTCATGTGTGATGTAAGTGACTACGCGGTTGGGGATGTTTTAGGCCAACATCGAGACAAGGTGTTTCACGCCATATACTATGCAAGCAAAACACTTATAGAGACTCAAATGAATTACACAACCACAGAAAAGGAATTTTTTGCAGTGGTTTGTGCGTTTGACAAATTTTGGGCTTACTTGATCGGGAGTAAGGTGATAGTCTACAAAGACCATGCGGCGATTCGGCACTTGATTTCAAAAAAGGATGCTATACCACGCCTTATCCAGTGGATTCTCCTACTTCAATAGTTTGACTTGGAAATAAAGGATATAAAGGGGACTGAGAACCAAGTAGCCGATCACTTGTCTAGGTTGGAAAACCAAGGGAAAGCGAAAGACGACATATGTGAGATTAATGAGTCATTCCCAGATGAACAACTGTTTGGGGTTTCAGCAGAAATTTCATGGTATGGGGATTATGCAAATTTCATTGTGAGCAATATTCTACCACCTGACCTCACAAGACAACAGAATAGGAAATTTCTTCACGACATAAAATGGTACATGTGGGATGAACCATATTTGTTCAAGCAGTGCGCCGACAAAATGATTTGACGGTGCGTCCCATATAGTGAAGTGAAGAATATTCTGCATGAGTGTCACTCATCGGCGTATGACGGACACTATGGTAGCGAGAGGACAGCAACGAAGGTGTTACAAGCAAGTTTTTATTGGCCTTCGTTATTCAAAGATGCCCACCATTTTGTCAAGCAATGTGATAGGTGTCAAAGGGTGGACAACATTTTGAAATGGAATGAGATGCCTCTACAAACGATTCTTGAAGTGGAAATCTTTGACGTATGGGGTATCGATTTCATGGGGCCATTCCCTTCATCCTTAAACAATCAGTATATTCTCCTCGCAGTGGATTACGTATCGAAGTGGGTTGAAGCTGCAACATTACCATCAAATGATGCCAAGGTGGTCCTCAAATTCCTACAAAAGAACATCTTCACGAGATTTGGCACACCAAGAGAAATAATCAGTGACGAAAGTAGTCACTTCTGCAATAAGTCCTTTACTGCTCTTTTGTCCAAGTATGGGGTCAATCATAAGGTAGCTACAGCGTATCACCCTCAAACCAGTGGACAGGCTAAGGTGTCTAATAGAGAAGTTAAGAAGATACTAGAGAAAGTGGTGAATCCTAACAGGAAAGATTGGTTGCTTAGATTGGACGATGCATTATGGTCGTACAGGATGGCATACAAGACACTAATCGGAATGTCACCATACCAATTACTGTATGGGAAGGCATGTCATTTACCAGTCGAGCTACAGCATAAGGCATATTGGGCTGTGCAACAACTTAATTTTGATCAAACAGCTGTAGGTGAGAAGAGACTACTTCAATTGAATGAACTCGATGAATTTTGCCTTCACGCCTATGAGAATGCCAAATTATACAAAGAAAAAGTTAAAAGAAGGCACGACCAGAAAATTATGCATCAAACATTCGAGCCAGGCCAATCAGGACTGTTGTTCAACTCACGGCTGCGATTGTTCCTCGAAAAGCTTAAGTCGAGATGGTCCAGACCATTCACGGTCAAGCAGGTATTCTCTCATGGTGCAGTCGAAATCTACTGTCGCAATCCACTAGAAACATTCAAAGTCAACGAACACCGTCTAAAGCATTATTGGGGTGGAGAAACCAACACCGAAGAGATCGCCATCACATTGACCGAAACAACATAAATAGGAAGTAGTCAGGCTGAACTACTTAAAAACAAGCGCTAATTGGGAGGCAACCTAGTCTTTAGTTTATTTATCATATTTTCAAATTATATGTGTTTAATCATAGTTTTCATTAACTTACTAGGTAGAAGAATAATAAAAGTCTTGTTAATATCTCCACATTTATGTTATCAATAACTCACTAATTTTCATGTGTTAAATCTTGCAAGATGGAAAATGGAGAATTAAGTAAACTACATGAAGCAGAATAAAGAGCTCGACGATAAGCATTGCCACGAAATGCCCCTTATATACTATAACCTCATTTGGGGTGGGGGTCATCAAACAAGTTTGTGATGGCATAGCCAAAGGTGGCCTTTTCAAGACAACAACCCGCTTAAGGGGGTCCTCGAATCCGATTGCGAATACAAGCCACGTGAGCTGCCTTACTAATATAATACCCCCCGTCGGGGTGGGGGTCCTGGGCAGCAACAGATGTTGGCAGTTAAACAGACCTTTCCTCTTCTGAATAAAACACCAATTTCCCACTTCCCCACTACCTCATAACCTCCTCACATAACCAACCACCCACTACTACCATTACCACCAATACTCCATTACTCTTCTCCACTAATGATAGCCATCCTTCAACCTCTATATATATCACTACCCTCATATCAAATCTCTCACACCAATTGACATAGCAAATTCATAAGAATACTTGAGAGTTAGAGTGGTGCAAATTGAAATGTTTGGGGAAAAATTAAAGAAAGTCACGCACTAGAGCAAGATCATGGCTTCACCATCATCTTCTAAACGACAAAGGGGAGAAAGCTCACGATCATCTCAACCAACATGCACCTTCGATCACCGATAATTTGCAAGTGCCGCCGCCACCGACCAGTATGAGTACATGCTCACCAATGCCCTTACACCGGAGAGGGGGTTGGCACCGGATCCTAACGATGGGGAGCTTATGCCTCAAATTTACCAAAAGGGATGGACCAAATTCATCGAGGAGGCGGAACCAGCCATCGTTAACATCGTCAAAGAATTCTACGCAAATGCTGACGACTAAGAACAATTCCATGCATTTGTGCGAGGATGGTTGGTTACATTCAGTGCCGACGCCATTAACACCCACTACCAACTGAGGGTCCCTCGCCACTGCCAGTATGCTCATCTACGTAATTTTGACCCGGACTTTGATGCTATAATCACGGAGATGACAAAGCTGGGAACATCTTGGATCAAGGGTCGAAAGGGAGGCACCGTGTTTTATAGCAAAGACCTTAGCCGGTATGGAAAAATCTGGTAAGCCTTCCTATGTTCAAAATTTCTTCCGTCCCAATATACCTCAGACGTCACCAAAGAGAAGGCGTTACTGTTGTATGCCATTGTGCGAGATTTTATCATTGACGTCGAGGCCATAATCTGTTCATCAATCCGCCGGTACTTACGTGGGAATTTTTCTGGAAGCTTGCCACACCCATTTCTCATTTGTGGGTTGTGTCGCAATTGCCGCTTGCATTTCTTGATTCTAGAATGATATCGCGGTATTCCATATGGGCAGGGGGTGAGTCACATCCGCGTGGTCTGGGTTTTATTTTTCCGTCAGATTCGGATGACGACGTGGATGTTACGGAGTCATCGGGAGAAGATGATGAACCAATGGGCGATCAAGGGACTGCAATTCCTTGTTTTTCAAAATCAATTTAATGCACACAACAACACAACACGTCGGGAAATGAGGCGATTGGCGATGAGGCAAGATCATATGTTTGATTCTATGAATGCATCTTTCATCTCACTCAACACAACTTTGCAAAGCTTCAACCCGTCAGCCCAATTCCCATATCAACAACCTATGCCAATGCCAATGTTTCCACCAAGCGATTCGGACGAAGACGAACAACAACCACCTCCTCAGACTTAAGCGATAGAAGGGAAGTCCTCACGTACTTATTTTGACTATTCATCCAATGAGGACATTGTATTACTTAAGTTTGGGGGATTTAAATACATGTTTACATGCATTTAGCTCATTTAGGTTGCATTTTGAATTATTGTCATTTAAATTTCTGTATTGCATTCTAATTTAAGTATTGCATGATAGCTTAGGTGCATCCATAGTAGTTTAGGTTAATGTTTGTCATTGCATAGTAGATAATCTTGTAATGCATTTGTTTATCCTTATAAAAAAAATAATTAGTTAATAAATATTGTGTTGCGTAAGTCTATCAATGTTGTATTTCATATTATTTGAGGACCAATGATGTGATTGACAATAAGTTAATAAATACAGTATTGAGTATTAGAACTATGATACAATTTCTACTATGAATCGAATCTTGAGCTTATTTGAAGCTGGTATAAAAGGATAGCACGATTAACAAACGTCTGTGTAGATTGGTCAGTTCAAATTGGTACCTAAATGGTCTCTAAAGGATAATGCCAGAGTGAATGACAAAATGACAAGAATGGATAGTAAAGGCTAAAGTTAGGAAAGAACCTAAGTTTGGGGGATGTTGTGTGGGGTATATAAGCTTTATCTATCTAAAAAAAAAATTATGAATAAACATCATGGCATGCTTGTCTAGTTTTGTGGCCTTTTTTACTTGAGTAAGTAAGCCAGAGGGGATTGTCTTTACACCTAGTGCCCTAAGGTCTTAATGGTCTGGGAGTCATTGATCGAAAGCTCGTTAATGTTGCATTGAAAAGCCTAAGGGAATAAGACATTGCATAGCTATGTGTATAAAAAAAATAGGAAATAAGAGCAAAAAGCCCCCATATATATATATATATATATATATATATATATATATATGAATAAAGTATAAGTACCCCGCTTGAACCCCCATGTTAGTGATTGTTTAGTTTTAGTTGAAGTTGTCTATTTTTGAAATTTTTAAGTTTACGATGTATGCTTCCTTCTAAGAGATTGGTTATGTATTGGAATTTGAGTATGTATCGGTTAGCATGGATGTTGATCACACACACACACACTATACTAGTGATAATGACTTGAGATTTATGGATTAAAACAGAATTATAGAATTGTTTTTGGTAATTGATATTGTATAGTTGTTTATTTTCGCTTAGGCCGTTAAGATAATCTTGATTTTTCGATATTGTTGGATTTGGAAGCATATAAGTTAGGGTTTTTGTAATCCGAATTAGGGTTTCAAATTCACAAAATCTGAAATTAGGGTTTCTAGAGCCGGTATTCGGGTTTCTTATCAATCGCTAGGGTTTTCTAATTGAATGTTGACGTTCTTAATATAACTTTAGGGTTTGAACACTGATATAATTTATCTGGTCAACCCTTAACCCTTAACCACATTTTGTACACATACATAACCATACAAACAGAGCATATACAATTATACACTTAATACCGTAAGCCTTCACCAAAAATTTTTAAATTCACAAAATTCCTTCCCATAAATCTCAAATCCATGCACTTATTTTCTGTCTAGGTTTATTAATCAACATTTAATCCATCATTTAAGAATCATTAAATTGTCTAAATTTTTGGGTCGTCACATTCATTAATTCACTTTGGACCTTAACCTTTAATTCCAATTGGACTTAACCACTCTTATACTTGGGCTTGTACAATTCCTAACAAATCCTACAAGTCAAATACATTTGGCTTAAAGCCTCATAACGTATAATATACGTATTAATCTCGTATTCCAACTCGTATACTGATAAATGGATTTTATATACGCGATTCAATATCCATTTCGAGCTCATTTGTTGCTAAATTCTTGTGATCATGTTCCTTTTTACTTGTTTTATGTTATTTCTTGTGTAGGTTTGTTGTTGAGGCATTTTACGGATATGTGGAATAAATTTGGATGATTTGAGGTCAATTAGAGCAAAATTGGAGTACAACATGAAAATCAGCAAAGTCATTCTACAGAAGAAGACATACCACACGGGCGAACATCATTAGCTTTATACACCACGCCGGGTGGGGGTCTTAATCTCCGATTATTGAAAGCATTTGCCGTGGCGGGTCAAATTATACTACGTGCCGCGAGTAAAATGGGGTCTTCAAGGAGATAGAAGAGAAAGGGTGCCGCACGTATGGTATTTTTTACATATATACCCATTTTGGGGTGGGGGTGTCGATTCTGAAGTGTCGTGTTGTTATTGAAATTCTTCTTGGACATAGTTTCTAGTAATTGCATCACAATGGAAGTCTAATTGAAGGGATTTTTGGCTGGAGCTTGTATGCTAGACATCTATTACTCTATCAACAACAACTTCAACATTACAACGGGGCATATTACGAAGATCTAATATGAGTTTTCATAGTAAGCATGGATGAGTATTTCAGGAGATTTTTTAAGATGATCGCAATTTTAGTCTACGTGAAGTGTGTTTTTCAATATTCTTCGTGTTAGATTTTTATTTGTAGTTGAAAGAATGATTTCTATGATTTATTCAGTGTTTATTTCATCTGACATGAACTAATTCACTTTTTAGGCTTATGATGGATCTTTGAGTGAATCTATGATTTTGTAAACTTTGATTTCCAATTTAAAAGTCTATTTCTCGTTTATCTATATTGATTTGAGCTTGAATCTATGAATTGCCTGATCAACAATTCTTTGTGGAATTGGATGGAATCGAGAGAGGATATTCAAATCTAGACCTAATTAATATAGCACGTGTTCATGATTTTGTGAATAGCTTAATCTTGTTGAATGTTAAGGTAGAGATATGCTTGACATCGCATGTAATCAGATAGAGTACTTATTGTTAAACTTTCTTTAATTGTAATTCACATAGAGATATAGTGGGTTAGTTGATTAAGGGGTTTAACGGATTTCTATCTTAATTGTGGATTGACGCTAATACGGTATTAGTGCATCGAGAGGTGGTTAATACTACTTTCGTGTTCTGGATTAATAAACTGAGATAGTGCATTGAATTGGAATAAAGGTGTTAAAATTAGAGTGAAGCTTAGGGTGAAATCATAAGTCTAATTCTCCATTAATTGTTGAAATTCTAGATTTTGATATTTGTGATTGTTTTGTGATAGTTTAATTATTATTTAATTTAGAATCATTAGTTATAATTATTGAGTTGATTTGTTTAATAAAATTAGGGTTAATAGGAAATTGGTAATTGTTAGTTAAGATTATTGCTAGTTAGTCTCTGTGGAACGATACTCTATTTATCACTCTATTAGTTGTTGACAATGTATACTTGCGTGTTGTGCGTATATAAATTTTACCCAACATATACTTATTCATATACGACATACCATCATTCATACATATCCGTATAATACCTCTTATCATACTCATATTCATCACCTCGTTCAATACCTATGTATTAAACGATCATCACTTTAATTCATTATACGCATTTCAATTCCTTCTCGGAAATCACTTTCCCTAACCTTTAGGTTTTAAGTCCGCAAGCAAAAACTTCGTTTGCCATAACTGAAATATTATTGGATATTCCATCTCGTCTTAGAATTCTATCATTACGCATTTCTCGGAAGTTCAAAAATAATTCCCGAGCAGAAATCAATGAATAGTATTTTTACAAAAATTTCTCAGAAAACTTTTATTTTCATCTTGGAAATTGAAACACTTTAATTATACGACGTAGCCAAAATCCTAGCCACATACGCACATTCTAGGTCATAGAACGACCTTCACATAGCTTACTCACATAAATAATCAATTAAATTTATTTAATCCACACAATCAAATAAAAATTTAATTCTTGTAAAAATTCAATTTTGTCGGGCGTTACAATAACCGAAAATCAAAATTTATATACTTTTGTTATCCGAACAAGTAACTGAATTACCTATTAACTGAATTACCAAATTACTGAATTTACTATTCGGTTATTCACGTAATAACCGAAATTAAGAAATATATATGCCATTTACTCATTCAGTCAACACAACAGCAGAAGGCTTCTTACATAATATAATAATTATACATAACTAAAATTAACAATCCATAATAATTTAAAATTTTAACATGATTAAAATTAGTAATATATAATCCATAATTTCACCAAGTGTAATTAGTCCATAATAAATTAATAATCCATAAGAGTTTTAAGACCAAACATTAAGCATTACTGCACTACTGCAGTAGGCAGCAGTGCAAACACCAACATAGAAACTCAAGCACTACAAGTCTGTAATATGCACAAACATTAGACAACACCCAACAAGTAGCTAGTAAGTAGATTCCAATTTCCAACTGAAACTTGACTTTGAGCAATTTCCACACTTCCAGTTCCAGATAGTACAAACTACAAAGAGTAAAAAAAACATTCATTAGTACTTTAAACTTCATACATAAAACAAAAGGAGTAACATACATTTAGGCTCTGGGTTTGATTGTAACAGAGGGAGTTAATTTATAAACCTACCTTTGCATACATAAACAATTGCATAAGATAATTACAATGTCTACCGACTAAGTTGTTGTATGCACAACAAGAGTTAACAGAGTATGGAACAGAGAAAGCACAACAAGCATAAGATAACTACATTTAGCTTTGGTTTTGATTATAAGATTCTTGTGTGTACTAAATTGTAAATATTCTTGTAAATGAAGTTCAAAATTTGTCTCTTTAATTCGGCATTAGGGAGAAGCTAAGACTTTTCTAAAAATCTATGGAAATAGAACCAATTAACCAAACACCCTGAATTGAATTATTAAAATCTTAACATCAAAAGCTAGAATATCACATAAGTAAGCACTTATATAAGGCTAAGCGTTAAATATCCGATAGTAGAAAAGTTGGATCATTTTGATAAACAAATTTACATATTGACAAAGGAAAGCTTGAATTCAAAAAATTAAGGGTATAGTTTCAGGTGATAGATGTTACCACCGTCCAAATTGATTTTCAGGAAGGAAACACTATAACGTCCCGAAATTTGGTTTATCATCACACCTGGATTCCGTACATCACGAGTACATCTCATTCCAAACATACATCATTATATAACTAAATATAACAACTTAAATTCTCAAATTCCAGGTTCTATTACCTTAAAATATTTCTTTCATACAAATATTGATAATTACATTATTCTCTCACTTCTTACAAGACTGATTTTCATCCGTTACAAAAGATTCATAAAAGTTTTACATAAACTATTCTACAAGTCTTCACTTGGTCTTTACATTTATTCATATAATGAATAAACGTTCTTCTTCAGGATACCACTTGAATTTATCTCCACGGGATCCTTTAATTCTTCTACTCGTACGCTAAACATGTTTTTCATTTAAAGCAAGTGTGAGCATTCAATTGCTCAGCAAGTCATAGTAGTTAAATAAACAACATCAAGAATTTAAACATTCTTTTAAAACTTCAATAGCCGAATAAAGGTTATGAAACAGCTCGAATAATAAAAAAATATTGATTTCTATCATTTTAAAATATTAGTCATATTTACTTTGAAATAGTTTCATTCTTCTACCTTTTTCATACATGTTTTGTTTGGCTAGAACTATTAGCACATATTTAACAATAACGGTTCATGTAAAACATACTAAAACCTTGTCCAAATATAACACATTTTCATATAGGTAAAACTTCTCATGTTAAACATCTGAGACAGTTTAAGAAACTAGCATTCATAATAATTGTGATGAAGTTAGGAGACTTGCCTTACGTATAGCTACAACTTACAGTTTACACTGAACTGCTCATCGCAATCCCTATATATCATATAAGGAATAACATGTACCAATTAGTCCTATATTTGACTTACACATTAGTTTAAACATAACTTTATTTCTTATAGTTCGCGTTCTAACAATCTAAGTTTGCACGACCAACTTTACTTCCATTCCTTAGGTTGTTATGACATACGGAGATGCCATAACCTTACGATTATCTTTTATGATAATTTACATTATCATCTTCTTCTCATAATATTTATAATTACCACACATCGAGTCTCTAAAAGTTTTCTATACAGTACGTTGAGTGATTTCCTATAAACAAACAACCAACAAACTTGTTTTTGTCACATCTACATTGTTTTTCATAGTGAGTAAGATCGGTTGCTAGTTCGTATATACCTCCACTCTTTGAAGGAATCGTTTAGCCCATATACCATATATCGAACATTACAAACAACGAGTATGACAACTTAAACTTAACTTATCCAAACCATTAAATCTATAATGCTCATTAAGTAAATTTTTTTTCCTTATGGCTTTCTAGCATCTAAATGTCATACCTCAAGATTATTCAATACTGTCTAAGTCATACAATCATTTTTTTACTTAAAACAATTATTTAAGGATAATATTATGCGTTCATAGCGTTAAAAATTTTACATTACCTTATTCATATCTTATAACATCCGGTTCATTCGACTTGGAACGTTATCCAAGTTATAATCATTAACTTACCTTCAGAATGTTATATGTCATTTTCATTGACTCAGTTTCTTCATTGTTCACAGGTTTAATCATTAGTCTTTATTACCTTACATTCAAACCATACACAAATATGTATGCTTAGCTCGTTTAACTTATGTGTACACGAATCACTTTCATTGGTTTAGGTGTTTTAACCCTTATGTTCTCTCTTATATTTTTTGTCCGATATAAGTTCAGAACCTTCATTAACTCCATTACCGTTCGTTACAACTTTATAACATTTAAATTTTATAAGTCATTATCGTTGTTTAACTTTTAAGTTATTACATTTCATGTAATCTTAAGCGTTCATTTTACTTGAATACAGTCTACCGTATTCCGGAATATGGGATCTTGCATTTCAAGTATGCACTTTGCATTTATATTTTACAATCTTCAATCAATTCTTGATTATCATACTTAACATTCATCAACGTCTAAGTCATACAACCTATGTATACTTAGAACGTTTGTTAGTCATGAATACGATTTACGAAAACCATTTACTTACTTTGCGTTTACATTCTTTGTCTATTAATCCCATTTAATCTTTTTGTTCAACCTTTGCTAAAGGTTTAAATGAATTGTTTAACTGTAACATTATGTGAACTATATGTTCATTATCTTTCCTTAAACTTCCTCCAAGAGTTGAGCAGTTAACAGCCCTTCTCTGGGTTTTTCCCTGCACTGGCGCCGCTTCCCTTTGTTATTGGTGGCACTGCAGCACATGTCTTTAGCAACTCTTGCTCAGAGCCGGTGCTTCCATGCCTCCTTTTTAGTTTTGGCCGGCACTACAACTCTAGGCCAAAAACCCAGTTTTTCCAGCATTTTGTTTCGAAGTGTTGGAATGCGTACGAATCACCTACTTTGAAATCTTGTAACTTCTTTGTTATAACTCGAAATGAGGTTTTTCCAAAGCCAATTTCTTGCTTATCTTACATATTTCAATTTCTACTGAATAAAATTATATTCTGAATCCATTAACATTCCATTCGATTGGCTTAAATTTTATCGTTTGTTTATTTTCTGTTATTAACGTTCTTCGTTCGTTCATCCGTAATTCGGTCATCTGAACTCGGAATTCGTTCATTCTTGAGTCCATAACTCATGTTTTCATTGTTTTCAACATTCTTATGAAACCTCATTAATTAGGGTTCATTAACTCATTTCCTACTTTTCGTTCATCGTTTACGATATTTCACCATAACTTCGTTATAGGCTAATATCAATATGTTTTTCATGAATGTTTCTTTTATTTCTAACCAAGCAATAAACATCTAACTTATACATGATGGTTTTAAACTTGTCTATCAGCAACAAGTTCTAATTAGATGGTTTTAAATTTGTCTATCAACAAAGTTCTTTGCATTATTCGTTCGTTCTTCATTTTTAATCGATATTTTGATTATGATTTCACTTTTTCTTAGAAATGGTGTTATAACTCACCACTCCTTACTTATTTCACCGAATCATTCATATAATTCATTCGGATCATTTAAATTCATCAAGCAATTAATAGTTCCTATGAAGAGCTTTTAAAAGAAATTTATAAATAAACTTCAATTTCTTATTACTTCATTTTCATATGATTTCAACCATATAAAAATCATTCTTAACATCTTTTACATCCCATTTCATTAAGCTATGTATATTGACATAGAAAACATAAAGAAAATTTTGGTTAAACTAGGTTTTAGGGTTACCTTTCTTCTTTAATCTTCTTCAGTTGGACAAAGCTTGTTCTTGACTAGCTTTTCCTCTTCCTTTCTTTCTTCTTTTTCATCCAAAAATCTTCTCTCTCTCTCTATCTCCCTCTCTCTCCAAGTGTTGGTGATTTTTCAAATTCACCAACAAATGAGCTTAAGATCTCTTTTATAAGCTTTCAAAGCTAGGGGTAAAATAGTCATTTTGTTCCTAAAAACACTATTCACACATCCTTTCCCTAACTTCCTTACTATTCATGAAGCTTCTCTTAGAAGCTTCGTGCTTTCGACTTGCGAAATTCGTCTGACATTTTAAAAAACTACAATTCTCGGAATCCAAATATTTTTGAATATTCCATTTTCCTCTATATATTTACTTTTATGCATTCGCCGGAAATTCAAAAATAGAAAAAACTTTTTAATGAATAGTGTTTTCAGTAACATTTTTCTAAAACATAGTTAAACGAATAAAAAGTACATAACAGTACTTTTCGTCATTTTTATTTCCTCCGATTTCTACACGTTTTTTGAGAAAAACTTTTATCAGCTAACTTAACTTTTTACAACATATTATCGTCAAATCTTTTGACAGAATGTTATTTCGACATACCAATCTCTCGAAAAGGCTTAGGTTATTCAAACCCTAAACCTTAGGTTTCGTTGGGTGAATAATGTCCATTTCGTCCTTATCCTCAAAAATATTTTTTTACCCAAAAAAATTTTAGTTTTGTTTTTAAAATTCTTACTCGTTCAGTCTAGCTCACAGCCAGAATACTCCTGACTTATGATCATCTTAGGTCATAAAATGAATAATAAAAACATATCACAAAATATTATTAATAAAATTTCATTTTATTAATAACTAATTCTTTATACTTAATTTCTGGACAATCTGATTTTTTGGGTTGTCACATTCTTCCCCCTTTTAAAAATTTCGTCCTCAGAATTTATAAAACCACACCCCTACTCGGATGCTTTATTCTTAAAACCTTTCACAAAAGTTTAATCTTACTTCTTTTCTTTCTTATAAACATACTTTTCCTAAGGATCATCTCTTGACATAGTCGTCACTAGTTAAAACTCGTGTATAACTATGCTTTTAATCTTTCAGGTCATCACATTCACCCCTCCTTCTTAGAATTTCGTCCTCGAAATTTTAACATACCCTTCTTCTCAACTTCTCTTCAAAGTAAAAGTAATATGCACACAAGCCAATCATGTTTGATGATAAAGCATATACTTTGTAACAATCTTATTCATTTATTAATAAAAAGTATTAATTTATTAAAGGCTTTTAATTATCTACATGATGCTGTTTTATAATATGTGATAAACCCATAGTTTTAAGCAATGCTTTTAGAATAATGATGATGATCATTCTAATGAGATTTAAATTCTTAGAAAGCTTAAAACTAAAATAGTTCCCAATCGTTGGATTACTAAATTGGGGATTAGTGAATCCGGATAGATCGGTACATACGTTGCTTGCTCATTGGATGAGAATGATTGATCTCATGATCATTTGTGTGGAGACACTAAAGCAAGTATGTAGGTGCTTATTAGAGAATAAGTTCACTGAACGTGGCTCGCTAAGGAATACCTAATGGAGTTTTACTTGACTGTCAATAGAAATTCTTGTAGTGATAGTATTACAAGTGATCTTCGGACTTGAGATCATCATAATATCTTGTGTATGATGAGTTATACTTTGATTTATTCCTTAAGACTCTTAGGGTATATCAAAGGGTATGCTTGGGTATAATAAGTTGTACATGGAGATAATGTATGATCAATAAAGAATCTACCACTTCTAGTAAAAGAAGAAAAATATCCTATGTGATTCGATAAATAACCACCCAGTAGTCCTTGACCAAGGCAAAATAAAATTAGAAAGGAGTTTCTAATTTGCATTATTTAGAGTTGTGCATTTAAGGATCGAAATACATATAATTAAATAAATAAGACTTGATAAAGAATTCCATATCTTATATTTAATTGGGACATAATGTGGTGGAAAGATTGAATTGTACTGTAACTATTTACTCAAAGGTTCTTTTATGATTAATGTTGAAATCTATATTATATCAGAAAGTCATTGATCATTAGGAGGCTTATCCCTATTGTAGAATAAATATTATTTATTTAAATAAATTAATAGTTTAATTTATTTATTTAAATAAGATTAGAATTGTTCTAATTGATTTATTCACAACCTAGGTTTAATATGGAGAACCTAAAGGGTCACACCATAAAAGGAAGAATAATTATTTAAGAAGTTAATGGCATAATTGTAATAATAAGTTAAGTATGTTTAATTTAATCTATGGTGATAGAATAAATTAAATAGCTTAATATTTATTATTTAATATTTTGGAAATTTTAAATATAAATTAATAAGAGGAGTCTTATTATTATTATTACTATTATTATTATTTAATTTCTAAACGAGTTTGTGAATTAATTAATAAAAGTACTCTCATTTATTCCTAATAAGATTAGGAGGCCCTTTTAATTAAAAGTTTAATTAATTATTCCTAATAAGATTAGGAGCCTAATTACTCAAAGGACTTTAATTAATTAAAATAAAGTCCAATTCCTTAATTGTTAAGGAGGGTTGCCTACATCTATAAATAAGAGGAGTCTTATAATTGGTGAATGTGTTGACACTTTTACAACACGTGAATACATAATTCCAATAGTTGGGAGAGTACGTCTTTTTCTATAGAGATAGAAAACTAGGGTTTAGTCAAACACCCATCTTCTTGAATTCTTTTTCTTCCTTGGTGGATCACTTCTAGAGGCCAAATATTTGGGTGGCTAACGTTGATCAAAGGAAGGAACCAAACCCGGTGGATTCAAGTTGAACGCGAAAAGGATTGAAGGTGAACTTGTACCTGAGGAAGCTCGTATCTTCAAGGGTATGATTCTTGTTCTTTCTTTTTTGTTTAATTAATAATTGTGCATAAAGGATGATCCGGGTATATGGTTTGTAAAATTTTAAAACTTTGATTTTCCACATTTCCGCTTATTTTATGCAATTTGATTGCGTTCATGAATATTACAAACCTAACAGTGGCATCAGAGCCAAACCTTTATGCGAATTATTAATTATTTTAATTTAATATGTATATTGATATGTGTTTAGAACAATTTAATTGGGCATAATTTTATTGTATATAATTTATTTTAAAAATAAGGGAAGCTGAAATCACTTTTGCTAACCTGATATTAATATTACACGGAAATCCTGTGATTCACGGAAATCATTTATATATATATACTACGGATTCATGTGCTGGAATTCATGTACACGTTTCAGTAGTATGTAACATGCTTGCTTTGCTAGAAACTAGTTTTATGTATATATATGATTACTTGAATTACTTGTACATATATATAATACTTCAAAAAAAAGTTGTTTTTTTTTTGAATTTTGCTTTCATGGAGATTTCGTATAAACCTGGATGCTAGTGACCTTGGCTAATATATTATATATATATATATAATAGTTATATATATAAATATATATATTACTTAACAGGCGGCGCATCTACAGGAGATTTCGTGATTCACGTGACTATTATATATATAATATATTTTTCTCAATTATTTTATAATTAAAATAAAAAATTTATTTTAATTTTAAAATAAAAGGTTTATTTTAATATTAAAATAAAAGGTTTATTTCAATATTAAAATAAAAGTTTATTTTAATTTTAAAATTGAAATTTCATGCTAACTAATTAGAGTTGAAATTGGATTCCATGATAACTAATTGGAGTTAAAATTAGATTCCATGTTTCCTTAAATAAAAGAGTTTATTTAGATATGAAATAAGATTTCATATTATTCAAAATAAAAGAGTTTATTTGTGAAAAGGAAAGAGAATCCTAATTTCCTTAAATAAATGAGTTTATTTAGATATGAAATATGATTTCATATTATTCAAAATAAAAGAGTTTATTTATGAATAGGAAAGAAGAAAGTATTTTTTTTTTAATTAATGTTTTTTTTACTTGGAATTGGATTCCATAATTAATTAAAATAAAATAGTTTATTTTAATTAGTTATTTTGATTAAAATAAAATAGTTTATTTTATTCAAAATTGGATAAATTAAAATAAAAGAGTTTATTTTGATTTAAATTTGGATTAAAATAAAGGAGTTTATTTTGATTCAAAATTAGATTTTATGCTAACTAAATTTGCCCATTAAATGATCAATATATATATTGAATGTTTATTATTCATGAGATGAATATTATTTATTGATGCATATGGCAATTTGTATGATAATAAATGAGATTGATTATGGACTATTGACCAATGTGATTAGATTTTATTTTAGTTGGATCCATGAATGTATGGATTTTATTAAATGGGGTCTGCGTACCTCGTCTTCTCTAATTTTTTCTTAATATAAATTATAATTCCCTCCTATGTAATTCCCCTTGACTGCTGATCAAGGTTTCTATTTATTTAAATAGTTTTGTAATAGGAATAGTTAGAATTAATTTTTTAAGATTTGGAGATCAAGGAACAAGGAGCAAGGAGCGCTTGATGACCCGTTTGTATTGAAGCCCGAGTTTAAATGTAATAGTTATATTTAAATTTAATTCTTGCACCTCTAGGGTTTGACCTTTTGGTTCACTTGGTGGCTCTAGTGAACCAAACTAGAATAAAAGTCCATAATCAATCCAGGTAGAATATAGTATTCTATATGTGCATGCTTATACTATATATATTATATATTATGCAAACATGCTTTGCATGTTAATTTAATTATATATATATATATATATATATATATATATATATATATATATATATATGTGTGTGTGTGTGTGTGTGTGTGTGTGTGTGTGTGTGTGTGTGCATGCGCGCTAAACAAGATGAGACAAATTAATAACAAAACCCTTAAATAAAGTATATTAAGTTGTAATGTTCAAAGATATTTGGAATATCGAACGTCGCCTTCTAGCATGGTAAAATAATAGAGTGTTAAATATTTAATATGAGTTTGTTGTGCACACACAAGACAAATATTAAATATTTAAGATGTTATTTTATCACATTTAATGCTTATAAATAGACTGAACAATGTTGTTTTGTTGTGCACACACAAGGACAGTGTTTTTTTTTCGAATATATGGAAGTGCTAGGTATGACTTAACTTAGATCATTTTAGTTTGGATGTGGACACACTTGACCATTATGATCTGTGAGGCAAAATACAAGGTGTTACATAGTTGATGTAATTGACAAGAGTTGTCTACCTATTTATTTATATATAGTTTGTTGTGCACACACAAGGCTATATACATTTGAAATGGGATCCTTATTTTCACTAGCAAATCTTTAATTAGATTTTACCGAACTATATAAGTGAGGGTAATATAGTTTGAAGAAAATAGTGGGAGATACCAATTTAAAACAAGACCTAAATTATTTTGGTAATTAATAAAAGAATGTATGCTAAAATGTTGTTAATTACAAATTCATTTATAGAATTTTACAATGTCTAAATTACTATCACTGCGTAGCATATTAGATGCTAAATTAACCGGACCAAATTAAATGGATTGGTTAAGGAATTTAAGAATAGTTCTCATGACTAAAAAGCTATCTTATGTCCTTAATACGCCTATCCCTGCAATGGTTGCAGACAATGCCTCTGAGGAAGAGATTAATACTTTTAGAAAGTGACAAGATGATGCATAGTTGGCTCAATGCATCATTCTCGCATCCATGAGTAACGAGCTTCAGTGTCAGCATGAAACTATGGATGCTCCTACTATACTCATGTACGTCAAGTAGTTGATGGTGAGGAAAGTAGGACTAATAGATATCAGATATCTAAGGAGCTCTTCCGATCTAGAATGACCGATGACACTACAGTATAGATAAAAGTCCTTAACATAATTAATTTCTTTGATTAATTAGGACAACTGATTTTGTTATGGATGGATAGTTGAGCCAAGATTTGATCTTGCACTCACTCCCGGACTCCTTTCACAATTGTTGTGAATTTTTCATATGAAAAAGCTAGATATCAGCCTCGCTGATTTGCTTAACATGTTGAAAAATGTTGAGAGTCACTTTCTAACCAAGAAAGACCAAGTCTTACTGGTAGGGGTCAAAGGATCTTCTAAAAAGAAGAATGATTCTACGAAGGTAAATAGAAAGGGCAAAAACAAAGGATAATAAGAACAAAACTTATAAGGATAACAAAGGAGTTTGCTTCCACTGCAATAAGCCTGGACACTAGAAAGAAACTTCAAAAAGAATCTTGAAGAGGCTAACCAGAAGAAACTTAGTGAAGTTTCGGTTACAAATACAATTTTGTTCATAATTTAAAATAAATTTTTATTTAAGTTAAGATTCTACTTGGGTATTGGATACCGGCTTTGTTTATCATAAATATAGATTTATGAAGGGACCAAGCAGAAGTAGAAAGCTAAACAAAGATAGGAAATCCTATGTGTGGAAAATGAAGCAAAGGTTGCTACATTAGTCATAGAAACTTATAGTTTAGCAATGCCTACAGGTAAGTCTATTAAGTCAATAAGTTGTTATTGTATTCCAGTTCTCGTTAGAAACATTATTTTCATTTTGTTGTTGGACAATGAAATTTGGTATTATATTTAAGAACAATTGTTGTTCTATTTATAATAATAATGTTTTGTTTAGAACTGAAATATTACTTAATGGATTTTGTATACTTGACATACGTAAAAATAATTTTACATATTGAACAAATTATTATAAGAAAAGGAGATGATCATTCAAAGAGTTGAATGTGTGTATTTGCTGAAATACAAGTGTGAATTATTTGAAAGGTTAAAAGAATTCAGAAGTGAAACAAATTGGAAAAGTATTAAGATTCTTTGATTAGATCAAGGAATAAATACTTGTGCAATAAGTTTCTAGATCATCTCAAATGGTTTTCTCATAATGGACGCCTCCTAATACGTAATAAATGATTGATGTATCTGAAAGGAAAAATCATACCTTATTAGATATGGTGCGGTCCATAATGATTTTACCGACATTCTAGTATCCTTCTGGGGTCATGCCCTAAAAATGGCTGCATATCTACGGAAAAGGTAACCTTAAAATTCAGGCCCAAGACTCCATAAAAGTTATAGACAGGGATGATTCCTAATCTTAAGTATGTTAAGATAAGGGGTTGTCCAAATTATGTGAAAAAAGGTTTCAAAGGATAAGCTTGGGACAAGATTTGACAAGTATAGATTTGTGGGACATCCTAAAGTAAGTTTAGGGTATATGTTCTATAATCCTACTTAGCAAAAGGTGTTTGTTGTGAAACACGCTACCTTCTAAGATAAAGGTGTTTATCATTGAAGGGGCTAGTGGGAATTTAATAGATCTTGAAGAGTTCAAGAACCACAAAATAATATAAGTCAAATAAGAGGAACCTGTAGATAGACCTATTGTACCACAACCGAATCGTAAATCTAGAATAGTACTGAAGATACCTAGGAGGTATGGATTCATCACAAATGATGATGATGAGGTACACATCATAGAAGATGATGATCCAGTTACATATGATGAGATAAGAGTTGTAGACACTCAGAGAAATGAATTGAAGCAAGTTTCTCAAAAATGGAACATTCATTTTGATGAAATATCAAAAGAGTTTGATTTTATCAAAAACAAGAATGAACCTAGTGTGTACAAAATGGTCAGTGGGAGCGTCGTGACATTCTTAGTACTATATGTTGATATAATATGGATAAAGAATGACATACCAATGATACAATCAGTTAAGATAAAGTTGTCTAAACATTCCTCCATGAATTATTTGGGAAGAGTATCATAATTGGGGATAAAAATCTATATAGATAGATTTAATAGGATGCTCGAATTAACCCAAGGAACGTATATTCATTTGATGCTAAAGTCGTTTAGCATGGCAAACTCCAAGAGATGTCTCATGTTGATGAGTCATGGAGTGTATCTCTCTTAATAGTCCCCAAAGACTCCAAAAAGAGAGATCGCATGACTAACTATCATGTATGCAATGAAATGTACGAGACCTGATGTTTATCAGTCATATTCTAGAGAAGATCACTGTAAGACAGTGAAAAACATCTTAAAGTACTTAACGGACATTGAGGATGTGATTAAAATTTATGGTGGGTCTAAATTAAAACTAGAGGGCTTAACAGACTCAAGTTTTATTAGACAGACCAAGACGACAGAAAATTCACTTTAAGGTAAAGTGTTACCTTGAACGGTGGTGCAGTGAATTGGAAAGGTTCCAAACAGCAAAGAGTTGCTGGTTTAATGATAAAAACAAAGTATATATCTATAAATGAAGCTACAAGTTGATTGTTTGGATGAAAAGTTTATTACAGAACTAGGAATAGTTCCTAAGTCTCATCTTAGATCTAAACATGTGTTGTGGCACTTTCATTTGATTATAGGAATCATTGAAAGATGGGAAATCACTATAGAGATAGTGGACTCTCAAGAACAACATTACTTATCCATTAACTAAAGCTTATCCAACAGCAGGATAATCGTCACTTAGAGAAGAAGAGTATGAGATATCATGGCGATTGACTTTAGTGCAAGTGGGAGATTGAAGGTACTATGCATAAAAGTCAATCATGTTTGATGATAAAGCATATACTTTGTAACAATCTTATTTATTTATTAATAAAAAGTATTAATTTATTAAAGGCTTTTAATTATATACATGATGATGTTTTATAATATGTGATAAACCCATAGTTTTAAGCAATGCTTTTAGAATAATGATGATGATCATTCTAATGAGATCTAAATTCTTAGAAAGCATAAACTAAAATAGTTCCTAATCGTTGGATTACTAAATTGGGTATTAGTGAATCTGGATAGATTGGTACATACGTTGCTTGCTCATTGGATGAGGATGATTGATCTCATGATCATTTGTGTGGAGACACTAAAGCAAGTATGTAGGTGCTTATTAGAGAATAAGTTCACTGAACGTGGATCACTAAAGAATACCTAATGGAGTTTTACTTGCTTGTCAATAGGAATTTCTATAGTGATAGTAGTACAAGTGATCTTTGGACTTGAGATCATCATAGTATCTTGTGTATGATAAGTTATACTTTGACTTATTCCTTAAGACCCTTAGGGTATATCAAAGGGTATGCTTGGGTATAATAAGTTGTACATGGAGATAATGTATGATCAATAAAGAATCTACCACTTCTAGTAAAAGAAGAGAAATGTCCTATGTGATTCGATAAATGACAACCCAGTAGTCCTTGGCCAAGGCAGAATGAAATTAGAAAGGAGTTTCTAATTTGCATTATTTGAAGTTGTGCATTTAAGGATCGAAATACATATAATTAAATAAAATAAGACTTGACAGTAATTCAATATCTTATATTTAATTGGGACATTTTATGGTGGAAGGATTGAATTGTACGGTAACTATTTACTCAAAAGGTCTTTTATGATTAATGTTGAAATCTATATTATCTGAAAAGTTGTTGATCACTAGGGAGGCTTATCCCTATTGTAGAATAAATATTATTTATTTAAATAAATTAATAGTTTAATTAATTTATTTAAATAAGATTAGAATTGTTCTAATTGATTTATTCACAACCGGTTCAATATGGAGAACCTAAAGGGTCACACCATAAAAAGAAGAATAATTATTTAAGAAGTTAATGGCATAATTGTAATAATAAGTTAAGTATATTTAATTTAATCTATTGTGATAGAATAAATTAAATAACTTAATATTTATTATTTAATATTTTGGAAATATTAAATATAAATTATTAAGAGGAGTCTTATTATTATTATTACTATTATTATTACTTAATTCCTAAAGGAGTTTGGGAATTAATTAATAAAAGTACTCTCATTTATTCCTAATAAGATTAGGAGGCTAATTAATTACAAGTTTAATTAATTATTCCTAATAAAATTAGGAGCCTAATTAATTAAAGGAGTTTAATTAATTAAAATAAAGCCCAATTCCTTAATTGTTAAGGAGGGTTGCCTACATCTATAAATAAGAGGAGTGTTATTATAGTTGAAGGTGTTGACATTTTCACAACACGTGAATACGTAATTCCAATAGTTGGGAGAGTACGCCTTTTTCTATAGAGATAAAAAACTAGGGTTTAGCCAGATACCCATCTTCTTGAATTCTTTTTCTTCCTTGGTGGATCACCTCTAGAGGCCAAACACTTGGGTGGCTAACGTTGATCAAAGGAAGGAACCAAACCCGGTGGATTCAAGTTGAACGCGAAAAGGATTGGAGGTAAACTTGTACCTGAGGAAGCTCGTATCTTCAAGGGTATGATTCTTGTTCTTTCTTTTTCGTTTAATTAATAATTGTGCATAAAGGATGTTCCGGGTATATGGTTTGTAAAATTTTTAAAACTCTGATTTTCCACGTTTCCGCTTATTTTATGCAATTTGATTGCGTTCATGAATATTACATACCTAACACAAAGAAGTTTTTATATTTCAAACACTCCCTAATATTCATAACTTATCAATAATTATGAAGTCGAAAGAATAAATAGAAATATAAAGATTCCTTTAAAACATTCCACATTCTTGTTGTGGGGTCTTATAGAACATGATCTCTTCCTAGGTTTAACGATATTTCATCATAAACCATTCTTACTTACCTAGTATATTTACAATCACAAAGAAGGTAAACCACCTTTTTCGGTAAATTAGGCGATCAACCTATCCCTATATCTCAGGGTTTATTCTCCTCAGACTTATTCATCAGATTCTGCACCAAAGCAATTACGTTTGGCACAAATTCTCAAAGAAAGCTCGATTTTCATATAACATGACATACAATTTGTCTAGCCAAATCAAATAGCTTAGACCATACCAATAAATTGGACATCAACTTGAAACATTCGTCTAGTCAAATCAATGTACATCGACTACTCTTTAAATTCTTTCACAATACTTTAAAACGTTAAATGACGTCATGATAATATATTGCTTCACAGTACGCTGAGGACTTTGTCAGTTTATGACTTCGTCATACTATATCATACCATAGTGGATTGATGATACTATGATCACATCCAACACAAGGTTTAATGCATTGATAACTCCATCGTTTTACCATCTTTGCATCAAATGCACTGATGATATAAGTTTATTTTGATATTTTAAATCAATTTCTATCTAGATGAAACAATTAGCATAGACATATAAAAATAGTTCTTTTAAAATCCATTGGTTACAAAAGTTGATCTAATTCTTTTCATTTCAAAAACGCATGTATAAGCACGATTTCAATAAACTTCAAAATATAGCATAACTAGATGACTTGGAATATCATTTCTCTCTATCTTCCTTCATTGTCTTACTTGAAAAAATTCTTAATCTCCTATAGCACCTTCAATGCTAAGTATACTGAAAATAACTTATTTTCTACCTAAACATTCTTATACCTTTGTATAGTCCATCAACTTACCACACTTAATGTGTTTAGAAACTTTCCACGAACATATGTGTTTAAGAACTTATCTTTGCAATATGTAATCCAAGAATAAATCAAGGACTATTCATATGCTTAGAGTTTAGAAACATAACATATAACTATGAGTCATAAACTTTCCATAATTATGAGTTTTAAGAAATCACATCTATCTTAACATTCTCTACCTATCACACATATACATGAGAAAGGATTCACCTTCTCGTCATATGCATATTGATAGCATGGTGTTATTATTCCAATAAATATCACTGTAATAACTAAGTAGTCACAAATCCCTACCCATTACAAAGATTCATACCACTCAACTATCACATAAAGCCTCAATTGGAATCTTACAACTTAATATAAATTTTCTTTAATTCATATTTTATCTTCTACAACTCTTCTGAGTTTTCTTCTGGTACTATTCATTGTACCATTCCATCATAGCCATTAGCTAATTCATCCATCATTTAACAGAACATCTGTTAATATGATTCAATATGATCACGTAGTGATCTTCTTCCTTAATCATTTAACTCAATGATTTTATTATCCTTCTTGATGAGTGGGTTTTATACCTACGAATTGGGTTCCTATTTTGACTTAAGTGGTGTTTATTCTGTCGGTTTTAGTTTCGTTTTACTTGTGTTTGTGTTTATTTTGTGTGCAGGATGTGTTATATGTTAGTTAAAGTATATCGGTGGCAATGTGGCGAGAAAACAATATGGAAAAGCAAGAATCAGAAGTCAGCAGTAGGATAACCCACTGGGGCGGGGTTATTTCAAAGAGAAGACCCCACTACGGCGGGGGTATACGTGTTAAAGAAATTAGACCCCGCCGAGGCGGGCATTCTCAAGGCTTAAACCCTCGCCGGGGGGTGCGTGGACAGAATGAAAGAATTTGTATGCAATTCTAACACTATGGAGGCACGGACTGAACAGCTTTGGCTTGGATTGGGACTGTATTTGGACATTTTCTATCAGATATTATAGAGACATAAGTCAAGTAATTAATCATTCAGTCAGACAATCAACAATTTCAACTTTTGAACCCTAATTTGAAGACGACATTGGAGGAGCGGAGCAGAAGAGCAAGATTATGAAGATTTGAGATTTGAATGAGGATAAGGGTTTTTTTATATTATTGTTGTACTTTTAATTCAGTATCTGTAATTGGGATGATGTATTCTTTTATGTATTCAGTTTTTAATTCATTAGTTATGAACTAAATTTCTTATTAACCCTGCAATGGATCTTCAATGTGGATCAATGATTATCATACTTTGAATTCAGTTTAATAAAGCTATCTTTTCAGTAATCTATTGTGATTTATGCTTAATTTATGAATTTCTTGATAACCAATTCTTTGTGGATTTGTACGGATTCAAGGGAGGAGATATGAATCAAGACTTATTCATAATAGCATGTGTTCAGGATTTCTATATTTTGATGGAATTATTTATGTTTGTTTAGGATACAGATATAACTAACATCGCATGTAATCGTGTAAGAACTTGGAATTTAAACCGTATTTGATTTTAATTCACATAGAGATATAGTGAATTACCTAATTAGGGTGTTTGGCTTAATTCTATCAATTGTGAATTTAAGTTAATAAAGTGTTAGTGCATTGAGAGATGACTAATTCTACTTTAGTGTTCTTGATTAATGAACTGTGACAGTTAATTGAATTGAAAATAAGTGTGATAATTTGAGTGAAGCTTAAAGTGAAGTTGTAGGCTTAATTCTCCATTATCTGTTTAGAATTTGCAGTAATTAATTGTGTTGATTTGTTTTGATTTCTAGTTATTAGTTTTTCATTATTTTCCAACATTAATTCTAATAGTTTAATAAAATTGAAATAATATAAACTGGTAATTGTTAGATTAAAATTAATACATGTCTCTGTGGGAACGATACTCTACTTATCATTATATTACTTATTGATCACGTATACTTGTGCTCAGTGCTTAAATTATATTACACCCAACAAGTTTTTGGAGCCGCTTTCGAGGACAAGTTTTGATTTTATTACTTTCAATATCAGTTTAATTAGTTCAGTTTTAGTTAAACATTTTTCTTTTTTTGTTTTTACTATTTCTTGTTTGAAGTTCTCTTACTTAGTGTATGCAAACACAGTCAAAGAAACAAGATTTGCTTCCTTTCGAGAACGACATCGAACAAAGGTTTAAGAGACTTAGTAAGTGAATTAAGGAAAATAGAGAAAACTTTGATAAACAGGAAAGTGTGGATGTAGAGGATTAGAAAGCAGTGAGGGACTATGCTACTCCTAGGGTTACTAAAATTCAATCAAGCATTACCAGGCCTATGATAGCTGCGGATCATTTTGAGATAAAGCCTGTGATGATACAAATGATACAAAATTCAGTACAGTTTTGGGGATTAGCCAATGATGATCTGAATGAGCACTTAGTTAGCTTTCTGGAGACCTGAGATATGTGACACCCCCAAATCCAGGTACTTCATTCCCACAGGATTTGGTGTTCACTATCCAAAACATTACATCTAACTACCCATAATCAAAGGATAAAGACGTAATTTAAATAACTTAAACAATCATCTTTCCCATTTAAGGGTTACATCATATTCTCAAAATATATCCCAGGTAATCTAACCTCAACATTATTAAATAAGTTTGTGTTATACATCACATATTAAAACAAGTCTTTAACATAATTCATTAAAGTAAAATTCGCATAAGTCTTCATCATTTGGACATCTTGCCCTTGCCGACGGCTCATCAACTTTCTCCAGTTTAGCTGTAGTGTTAATTGCAAGAGTGAGAAACCAAATGCTCACTGATATAGAAAGTAGCAATGATAGTAACATGAGAGTGAACACCAAAAGCTGAATAATACGGAATTTGTTCTACAAATAAAATAGAAAACAAGTTCGAAATCTATGTCTGAGGATCTTAAGACCACGAACTACGTCTCCGGTATATAGGTATTATTACCTTAACCTTAATAGTCATTAGACTGTACTGACCCTTCTTAGCATACTTAGGGGGATTAGCCCTTTGTACCATATGTTGTGCACAAACATCTAAACGTTACACGTACAAAAATCCCCTATATTAAGGTTGTTCGTCTCAGTTTAAATTTAGAATTTCCGCACTAAAGAAAGTTTAGTTTGGAACTAGCATATCAATGTCTTTAGAATTTTAGAACACTATTCAACTTCCAGCAATAAAGGTTTAATACGAGAATGTATAACTAAACAAGGCTATTAAAGTCAAAGATCGGATATTAACAATATATATAACTAAATAACATGACTTACATGCAAAGTGCTATATTCAAAGGAGTTTAGAACAATCTTCTATGAATCAATGTATTAGAAAAATATATGCTTCGAATGATAATAAGGAAAGTAAAGCTCGCTCGATGTAACGAATTAGGTTACAAGTGCTTGGACAAACATACTCAAGATAAACTAGGCTTGTTCAACCTTACAAGAATTTTAGGAACTTATACAATAGCGATTTAGGAATGGGAACATGCATTCAATATGAAAAGAATGAACTTAGAAAGCTTACTCAATGTAAAGAGTTAAGGTTTAGGAACTTGCCTTGTTTGTAAGCTACACAAGTGTAAAATAATCTCCAATTATCCTACATATATCATTGAAATCGCAACAACAACTAATCGGATGAATATTAGCTTTAGGGTTTAAACCATCATTTAGGTCATAACCCTAACCTAGCACCTAATCGCGTAGGTTAATATACTTAACGAATCTGAAATCTCATTACAAGCCAACATAACTTAAGCATTCATCTCAAACTTTAAAAACATCACACTTGGTTTCATTTTAGAACTTATTTAAATAATTATTTCAAATCTTTACACTTTGCATTACAACACATTGGAATATGTTATTATAGTTTCTACTATGCCTTAACATCATTAACATGCTTGTTTAGCTAACATAAGTCCATTATACATGACATGCAAATAAGCGAGACTTTTTCATGCTCATGATTAGCTACTCACATACGCATGCTTAGTATTACATGGGCTATCAGGCTCACAGGATGCGCATATGCATGCATATATGACAACATTGTAAGTGCGTGAGCCCGCGCGATGCCCTCTACTCTATTTTTACAGACGCGAACTAATACTTTGTTATAGGACAAAAATCCCAATTTTACAGAATTTCATCACACTTCAACATCTAAAATTTTGTAATATTTATAGTTATACATGCTAAACACCATTCTATACACAAAACATTATATAAACATCATTTTGAAGAATAAAAACTATATTTCCCAAATTTTCCTCATTTTTATACTTTTAACGAATTCGATCACCTCGAATTCATTTCTTAACCAATAGACATGATTTAAACTATGCCACTTTCGTTTCTTAATATATTATCACAATCCACCAACAAATTACAGATTACATCACATATTGGACAAGACATTTTGTACTTTCTAAGCTACTTTACATGAACATAAACACTGTGATTTCATTTTCTTCCTCAAACCCAATTTCTCATGAATTTGACAACAAATAACAAGTTTACATGATAATTAACAGAGTTTTGCAATTCTATATGAACATATATACATCACAATTCACGTGATTTTCAAATTGTATCAAATATACATATATTTACCACCAAACTATTAGTAAAAATAGAAATAGTTTATACCTTGATTATATGCTAGCAAAAGATGGTGAATCTCTTCTTTCTCTTGGCAACTCACAGAGATTACTCTCTCTCAATTTCTCACTCTCAAAACCCTGCAATTCTCTCTTCCTTTGTTTTTCTATGTTAACAAGACTTAGGAAAAATAAGACGCGAACAAAACTAATATGGCTTAACTCTCCCACGTATTCATCCATTAAAGAAAAACAAAAGACGTCAGTTAGAATTAGCCAAAGGCCACAAGGCCTTGTTTGGCTACCACATAAATCCCATAAACTAATTTATTTTTATATTATTCTTATTATATAGTTTTCATGTCACACCATTAATTTAGTTAATTTAAATAACTTTAGTTTAGTTAATTTAAATAACATATAATAATAATAATAAAATTCTTATTATCATTATACTTATAACTAATAAATAATTATATATCTAATTTAATTAATAAATTAGACACACCACTTTATTTAATTTATTTATTTCCATTAAATTAAATAATTTTTTAGCTTAATTATTTTCTTAAATATTAAGCAATTGATTTAATTTAATTATTTCCTTAAATTAAATCCTTCAGATAAAATTATCATTACTCAGCTTAATTAACATTAATCAATTTAGTTACTAAATTAATTCACCATAATTCATCAATTATTTATTTTTCTCAATAAATAAATTATTATAAATATTTATTTAATTCAATAAATATTTAAATTAAATTACAAATTTCTCAGTCGTTACATCCTTCCCTCCTTAAAAGGATTCTGTACCCAGAATCACAACTCGAAAAATTTATTCATTACATTCTTCCCTCCTTAACAAGATTTTGTCCCCAGAATCACTATACAAAATCAAGTAAACAACTGAGGATAATTCTTCATCATAACGCTTTCAAGTTCCCACGTAACTTCTTCAACATTGTGGTTCCTCCAAATTACCTTAACAGAAGGTATCAACTTATTCCTCAGTACTTGCTCTTTTTTGTCAACAATTTGAACAAGGACCTCTTCATATGACAAATCATTCTCAAACTGTAAGGGCTCATATTCTATAACATGCTTATAATCAGGCTTATATGGCCTCAATATCGACATATGAACAATATTATGAATATGATCCAATTCCGGAGGTAAAGCTACCTCGTACGCCACTTCACCAACTTGGCGAAGCACTTCAAAAGGTCCTATAAATATAGGGCTCAATTTTCCCTTCTTGCCAAACCGAATTTTTCCCTTCCAGGGAGACACTTTCAGGAAAACATAACTACCGAAATTGAATTCCCGATTTTGTTGATGTTGATCATCATATTTCTTCTGTCTATCTTGTGTTGTGTTCAATCTTACTCGAATTACTTTGATGATCTCGACAGTCTGTTATACCAATTCTGGACCCAATAGTTGACGTTCACCTACCTCGTCCCAGCATAACAGAGTTCTGCACTTCCTGCCGTATAACGCTTCGTAAGGCGGCATACCATTACTCGCATGATAACTATTATTATAAGCAAATTCTACCAATGGTAGATGGTCATCTCAATTTCCCTTGAAATCCATTATACATGCTCTGAGCATATCCTCTAGTGTTTTGATGGTTCCCTCACTTTGTCCGTCGGTTTGAGGATGGTACGCTGTGCTCATTCTCAGCTGTGTTCCCAAACATTCTTGTAATCGTTTCCAAAAGTTAGATGTGAAACATGGATTTCTATCTGACACAATGGACACTGGTACACCGTGTCTTGACACAATTTCCTTCATGTACAGTTTTTCTAACCGATCTAGGGTAAATAGAATCTTTATTACCAAAAGGTGTCCCGACTTCGTCAGTCGATCAACAATCACCCAAATGGCGTCGTAACCTTGTTGTGTCGTTAGAAGACCTACCACAAAATCCATTATGATATGCTTCCATTTCCAATATGGTATCTCCAACGGTTGTAACAATCTGCTTGGCCTTTGATGTTCAGCTTTGACTTTTTGACACGTTAAGCATTTCGTCACACACTCAACCATATCCCTCTTCATATTCGGCCACAAAAAATGATGTTTAAGATCATTGTACATCTTTGTACTCCCAAGGTGAATCGAATATCTTGAATTGTGGGCTTCACTCAAAATTTCCTCCTTAACTTCTGGTACTTGCGGAACCCAAATTCTCCCTTCGAACCGAAGTAACCCTTCTGAATCAATTTTAAATTTGTTTTCCTCACCTTTGGATATTTTTTTTATCTTTTCGCAGTCTTCATCCTGAATTTGCACATTTTTCACCTTATCTACCAACGTTGAACTATTTCCTATCTGCAATAACATTTCATTAGATTCTGTCAGATATTTAATTTCCAAATCCATCTTAGCCATGTCTGATACTAGCTTCTCTTGATCAGTTAACAACATTAACTTCTCCCGTCCCTTCCTACTTAAGGCATCAACAACAATATTCGCCTTTTCAGGATGATAGAAAATCTCGAAATCATAATCTTTGATCAGCTCCAACCATCTTCTTTGTCTCGTATTCATGTCTTTTTGTGTAAAGATATACTTCAGACTTTTATGGTCGGTATATATCTCACACCTCTCTCCATAAAGATAATGTCTCCAAATTTTTAGGCCAAACACCACTGCCGCCAACTCTAAATCATGAGTCAGATACCCTTTCTCGTAATCTTTCAATGGGCGTGATGCATACGCAATAACTCAATCGTTCTGCATAAGCACACAGCCTAGTCCTTTATGCGATGCGTCACTATACACCACAAAATTTCATGTATCATCAAGAAATGATAACACAGGTGTAGAGCTCAGCCTCTTCTTTAACTCTCGAAAACTTTCCTCACACTTCTTTGTTCAAACAAACTTAACCGCCTTCCTAGTTAACTTTGTCAACGGAGTTGTGATTTTGGAAAAGTCTTGAATAAGATGCTTATAGTAACCCGCCAATCCTAAGAAACTCCTTACTTCTGACGGTGTCTTTGGCTGATCCCAGTTTATTACAGCTTTAACATTTGATGGATCTACCGAAATTCCGTCCTTATCAATAACGTGTCTGAGAAACTGTACACATTCCAACCAAAATTCACATTTTGAGAACTTAGCATACAACTTCTCTTTTCTCAACGTCTCCAATGTTAATCTCAAGTGTTCCACATGTTCCTCTTTGGTTTTGGAATATATCAATATATCATCAATAAACACCACCACAAATTTGTCTAAAAATGGTTTAAACACCCTGTTCATCAAATCCATGAACGCTGCAGGTGCGTTAGATAAACCAAAAGACAAAACCAGAAACTCGTAATGACCATATCGAGTCCTGAACGCTATTTTTGGTACATCCTCCGGCCTCACCTTCAACTGATGATAACCACTTCTAAAATCTATCTTAGAGAAATATCTCGCTCCTTTCAACTGATCGAAAAGATCATCGATTCTAGGTAATGGATACTTATTTTTAATCATGACCTTATTCAATTCTTTGTAGTCAATTCAGAGCCGCGTCGATCTGTCCTTCTTCTTTACAAACAATACCGGTGCTCCCCATGGTGACACACTCGGTTGAATATACTTCTTGTCTAGCAATTCTTGCAACTGCACCATCAACTCTTTCATTTCTACCGGGGCCATTCTATATAGTGCCTTAGATATCGGGGCCATTCTTGGTAACAAATCAATCACGAACTCGATTTGTCGATCCGGTGGAGGACCCGACAAATCATCTGGAAATACGTCTGCAAATTATCTTATGATCGGTATCTCTTCCAACTTCGCATTCTTCTTCTGTGCATCGACGATGTAGGCTAAATATCCTACACATCCTTGTCTCAACAACTTCTTGGCTTGCATCACCGTTAGACAACTTGCTTGTCGAGATGACTTGCTACCAAAGAACATAACCTTTAACTGAGTCATAAGGTTAACACACCTCCTTTGGCAATCAATTACTGCTCCGTAATTGAATAACCAATCCATTCCCAGTATAACATCAAACTCACCAAGTCTAATTGGTATCAAATCTACCATCATCTCATTACCCTTTATAACCACTCTACAATTCCTATATACAAATCTAACAAGAATCACTTCACTATTCACAATCTTTATACCTAAGGGAAATTCTAATTCTTCCTGAGGCAAATCTAAGTTCTGAGCAAATTTGTCGGATATAAATGAACAAGCATCACCTGAATCAAATAGTACATAAGCATTAATACCATTAATTGGAATGATACCTGACACCACATCCTTAGATCTGCATACATGATAAAAAGACGGCCATATTGAAAGTCCTCCTTGAAGAGTCACTTGACAGAGCTAGTCCAGTGATAGTCAATGCACCACCACCATTGTTGTTTCCTTTTCCACCACTTGCACTTCCCGATGGCTTCTTAGGGCAATCACGAGCCATGTGATCCTTCGAACCGCAAGTAAAGCATGTTCCTTTCTTTGGAATAAAATAGTTCGGTGCAATGTGTCCCTCCTGACCACAGTTGAAACACACCCGTTTTCCCTTCAAACATACCCCAATATGGTTCTTCCCGCAAGTTGTGCAAGCCTCAAAATTTTTCTTCTGCTGATTTCCTTGCTGTCCTCCCGCCGTTAAATTCTCGCTCCACTTCCTATTCTGACTATTTCTTCCAACATTACTACCACCAGCCTTATTCTCATTCTCGTTCTTCTTCTTCTTTTATTCTTAGTTTTATTTGGTTAAGGCATCTCTTCCACCTTCCGCGATAATTGCCTTCTCCAGTACAACCGCAAATGTATTCAACTGGAACATTGAAACCTTGCTGTAAAGCCAGGTCTTCAATCCTTATTCGAACCTTCTCACTTTACGCTCATCAGTATTGACTTGATATGTGGCAAACCTTGCCAATTCGTTAAACTTCACAGCATATTCAGGCACCGTCATTGTTCCTTGCTTCAGCTCAACAGATTGTACTTCCAACTGATTCCGAGAACTCGCTGGAAAGTACATTTCAAAGAACATCTCCTTAAATATATCCCACGCTATCACTCCTTATCCTCCACGAACCTTGTTTGCTTGCCACCAGTAGCTAGCTTCAGACTTCAGCATAAACATTGCGAATGCAGTCTTCTAGTCTTTGTTTACCCTAGCAACGTCAAACACCTTCTCCATTTCCATCATCCAGGTTTGGGCTTCCACTAGATTCATAGACCCTTGAAACTCTGGCGGTCCAACAACTTTGAATTCCTCGAAAGTCATGACTTGAGCTTGTTATTAAACCGGATTCGCGTTGGTCTCGTTGTTATTATTAGTAGACCCCTCAGGAGGTGCTTGCTGACATGGTTGTCTTCTTCTAGGAGGCATTTTCTGTTAAGATATACGCTTATTAGCTCATTACTCAACTTCTTGGGTATTTAAAGTCTAACTTAAACATTCCAAGATTAAAGCTTTAACATATAACATTTCAAATAAACTCTAATATTTTATTCATTCATAAAGTTTTAGAACATCCTCAAAATAACATAACCGCTATAAACATTCACTTTCCTGAACTAAACAAGTTCCAGGATTACATACTCATACAATCCCTTTATTAATCTCAGAATAAGGGATTCACAATTTATTTATTCACATAATTAACCTTATACTATTATCACTCTTATTCTATCTAGACATATTAAGGCGTCGTAAGGTTTCCCGACGTTCCTCCTCCATGATACGATATGTCGTTCTGCGATCCATCACGAACCACAACGAATTCTCAAACTGAGGTGGGTAATAATAGACTCGATCCTGGGCCCTATCGATTGCCGAATTAAAAGCATAATCCATCTCCTTCACCTAGGCTTTCTTCACATGGACCTTAGCCTCAGCACGGTCTGCACGTTGAGTCGCCTTCATCCAAGCATCCTTTGCTCTTGCACGCTTAGCTGACTCCTCCTAGAAATCATCTTTTAATTTCTCCATGTCAGTCTTCATCTTTTCATTTACTGTCAACAGGTCTTCATGCTGACCCTTGGTATGAACTAAGTCCCACTCCGTGTTTCCAAGTTTTGAGTTGAGATCCTGAATCTTTGCATCCTTCTACTCCATCTAAGCATGATGCATCTCAACCATCTCCTTCAGCTCCTCGACCTCATCCTTTAACTCTATATTACGGCCATACAAAGCATCATACATCTCGACTGATATGGAGTTTGGTGGAAACTCCTCAAGATCCTCTTCCTCATCATCCTCCTCTACATCCTAAGAACTAACCTCCTCGTGATCGGTCACAAGCACATCCTCCTGGATCAACTGTTCCCACACAACATGAACATCCCAGGGCTCATCATCTATAGGTATCTGAGGTATCACCTCTCTAGCTGGACTGGATCCTCCTTCGTAGACATCCTGACAACAAATTATTTTTACTTAACATTTTTCGATACTCGCGAGCACATAAGTTATTAACACATAGCACATAATGTCTTTTATTATTTAGTTTTAATGGATACCTTAATCCATTCCTTAAAACTCGATAAGAGTTAAACACCTCTATATTTTCTGTTTCCTTAAAGGTTACTTCCTAAGGTTTCCCCACCTAAGGTTCATAACCTAAAGCATTGATACCAACCTGTGACACCCCCAAATCCAGGTACTTTATTCCCACAGGATTTGGTGTTCACTGTCCAAAATATTACATCTAACTACCCATAATCAAAGGATAAAGACGTAATTTAAATAACTTAAACAATCATCTTTCCCATTTAAGGGTTACATCATATTCTCAAAATATATCCAAGGTAATCTAACCTTAACATTATTACATAAGTTTGCGGAATACATCACATATTAAAACAAGTCTTTAACATAATTCATTAAAATAAAATTCTCATAAGTCTTCATCATTTGGACATCTTGCCCTTGCCTTTGCAAGTCAACGACTCATCAACTTTCTCCACTTTAGCTGCGGTGTTAATTACAAAAGTGATCAAACAAATGTTCACTGATATAGAAAGTAGCAATGATAGTAACATGAGAGTGAACAACGAAAGCTGAATAATATGGAACTTGTTCTACAAATCGGATAGAAAACAAGTACGAAATCAATGTCTGAGGGTCCTAAGACCACGAACAATGTCTCTGATATATATGTATTATTACCTTAACCTTAGCAGTCATTAGACTGTATCGACCCTTCTTAGCATACTTAGGGGGATCAGCCCTTTGTACCATGTGTTGTGCACAAAAATCAAAATGTTACACGTACAAAAATCCCCTATATTAGGGTTTTTCGTCTCAGTTTAAATTTAGAATTTTCGCACTAAAGAAAGTTTAGTTTGGAACTAGCTTATCAGTTGTGACGCCCCCAAAATTAGGTATACGTCACCCATCTTGGGTCGCCACTTACATGGTACAGAATTTAAATACGACTTACTAATATAACTGTCGTGTACAATACGACATAAACTGTGAGTTTGAATACAAATATTGTCTACTAGATATTATACAAACTCAAAAGGAGTCCTCATTACAATTATTATCCCACTATTTCACGGAATAGTGAGGACTACTAATGCTATCCTCTAGACCATTACTCCGTTCCCCGACTCGTCCCAGCTATATTCTCATTTCCTGAAGAGAACAGTGAAAGAAAGGGTGAGCTCAACTAGCCCAAAGAAGAAATATTATAACTAAGATAAAGCGTAATAAATTATCAATAGTCTTCAACAATGTTAAACCGATAAAATACAATAGACAACCGGTTTAATCTGCAGAATGAATATGCAATCCATTAAAAGAGTCAAGTAGAAAATAAAGTCTACTATCTTTTAGGTTTTAAAAGGTTTTCATCAATTTTTATCACTAAGACTCGGTTTAATGAATAAACCACAATATCTAATCATCCATGTACCACTGGTCAAGGATTTTCATCAAATTATCAATGGTCATGACTATACCGAATCACCCCGGTCATAATCATACCAAAACTATCCATCATCGCATTACAAAGCCATCGAGGACTTTTGTCACATCATTTATATCAAGCCATGATTATACCGAATGATCCCTGGTCATAATCATACTAAGTTCATCTATGCACGTAAGCCAAAGATAACATAATATAACATGAGGATGATGACAATGACATAATAATTCAATAAAACAAGTTCACGAATTAATTTATTCAGGAACTATTAACGTTTAAATTGTCAACAAAATACTGTTTTGTAGAGTAAAATTCAAGAATGATCAGAAGAATATTTCCATGAAAAGATACTAGATGAAACGCAATTATCAAGGATATTCTACTAATTTCATGGAGTATAGAAGTCAAAGTTTTAACCAACTGGGTATAATAAAGAATGGAATAACAAAAGAAATCACCATGCATGCGATAGATCGCATACATGCGCAGTTATTCCAACAGTAATAATAAATAATCGGAACTGTGTCGTGAAATTCACATCAATGGATGTTCCAATGAATAATAAAGATGGAACCGCATCCGGTGTAAAACACACGATAGGATATTCCAATGTAATGATAAAGAGGCGGAACCAGTCCGATGTAAAACACACGCATGTGATGTTCCAATGTAATAATAGAAGAATGTCACCAAGTATAGGGTAAACCACGATACAGATTATGTATAGGGTATGTGCAGCGATACAAAAGTTATTCCAACAAAATAATAAAGAATGGAATAATGAAGGATTTCACCAAGTATAGGGGGTACGGCAGCGTATACAAAGTTATTCCAATGAGAATAATAAAGAATGAAATAATGAAGTTCTCTTCATGAATAAGAAAGAATAACACCCCTTTACGGTACAACAAATAATATCCTTTACCTTAGAAGAACTGAATATTGGAAAAGTGAAGTAGCGAGAATACTTTTCTTCTTTCTCTCTATAGTTTTCTCTCTAGAGTTTCAATGAATTCATAAGAAATAATGAAGTAATGAGCTTTCTATTTATAGAAAACCGAGGGTAGCTCTTTTGTCTTAACGAAGGGTAAAATGACTCTTGGTAATATCAAGAGACAACTACTATTTCATGAAGGGGTATTTTACTATCGATGAAGGTAATTAATATTGTGATCGAAGGTAATTACTATTGATGAAGGTAATTACTAAAGGTATTCTATCAAAGGTAATTACTATTCACAAAGGTAAATACTATCGATGAAGGTAAATATTATTGTGAAGGTAATTACTATTCACAAAGGTAATTACTATTCACAAAGGTAAATACTATTGATGAAGGTAATTACTATTCACAAAGGTAATTACTATTCGTAAAGGTAAATACTATCGATTGAAGAGACTCTTAGATGATGATACATATGGGCCCCCATAAAATAATCAAACTTACCACAAACGCCTCATAATAGACTCTTTATATACATCAAGGATTGAATAAATATTACCACAAATCATTTTATTTTTAATCAACACATATTTAATCTTTCAACAATTATTAATCATTTATAACTTGTCGTCTCAATTAATAATATAACATATTATATGATGATGATCTTTGTGACAATAATTGAATCAATAATATAAGAGATATGATGCAAAGAATTATCGTAGCAATAATTGAGTATAGCTAAGAGACTTCTCACGTAAGCATCAATAATCAATACGTGCGTGCTACTACGCAACCACGCGTATTATTGTACTTTTTACTACCGGGTAGTTCAACAGCTTTTAATCAGTAACACCTCCGCCAAGTTATTTTTATAGAAAGATAATTTTGTCGTTTTCTAACTATTTACAATACTTCCGTTATGGGGTCCACCATCGATTGAGAGTAGTCATATTTAATATTCCCCGACAAAAAGAATATTCCCCCACCAAACTAATATTTTATAACAACTTGCTTACTTTGCAAAATTTATAAATATTACCCACAACTATAACATTATATCAAATTTATTCCATAATATTTAAAAATAATATTTATAGAAAATTCATCTTTATTTATAAAAGTCGGGGTCTTACAACCTCCCTTCTTATGAAATTTTGCCTCGAAATTAGGGTACGCACTGATATGATAAAGAGGTGAGGATACCTTGAATACCTTTATCGTTAAAATATTAAATTCATCTTCTAATCCGCCAAAGATATTCATTAACAATTCATCTTTGCACTACAAAGCTAAAGATATACAAATCAGAAACCAATAATGCCGAGACGTTGACTTAATAGTATCACGACCACTAATTATCCATGCACACTAATCGCCAAGGATATTCGTGTTTTCAATTACTGGCCATGATTATACCGAATAATCCGTGGTCATAATCATACCAAGTCTATCAATGCACTACTACCAAAGATCACTTTTACCACATCCATGAATTAATATTTCATTCACGAGACTCAATTTCAATAATTAATCCCATATCATCGAATCATCCCCGCACTACACTAAGGTGCCAAGGATATTCATTAGTATCACGACCACTTAATTATCCATGCACTACTACTAAAGATAATCGTACCACCACAAATTATCCATGCACTACTACTACCAAAGATAATCGTGTATTCATTAGTATCACGACCACAAATTATCCATGCACTACTACCAAAGATAATCGTGTATTCATTAATATCACGACCACAAATTATCCATGCACTACTACCAAAGATAATCGTGTATTCATTAGTATCATGCACCACAAATTATCCATGCACTACTACCAAAGATAATCATGTTTTCAATTACTGTTATGATTATACCGAACAATCCTCGGTCATAATCATACCAAGTCCATCTATGCACTACACAGCCACGAGATGACTTTCAACATAATATAAGCATGAGGATAATGATATAAAGAATCAATCAAATGAGATAAAGGATAAATATTAAACATTTATAATATAATTTATCCAGATTCAAGAATATCCCCATGTTATCAATCACTTAATAATCTCATAATCTAATATCATTAATATTATAACAATATTTTAATCACTTCTTAAATTTATAAACAATTTATCTCAATTGTTTACACTTTACCATATAATGCATTTAATCATTCAAAATGCCATACTCATAAGATATCATCACCAATTATCAAATCCTCAAAAAATATGCATATACTCTATATAGGATTCTCTAGCCATAAAATCCTATTTTTAACTTTGTTACTTCACATAACATATTTAACTCATATGTTCAGAATTAAACTATTTTCATGAAAATACCAAATCAGTCCCAAAAATATTTCTTTTCTGGGATTTAGCATAATATAGTCCCATAATGAAAATATATTTTCTCGAATTTTTAAAATTCATTTACTATTTTTCAAAAATCAATTTCTAATTAATTCCTTAAAAATTAGCTACCTCAAGTTTAACTCCAAAATTCCCAAATCTTGGCAGGACCTTACACATGTTAATGTGAGCCTCCAGATTTAAATTTCATGGTCATCTGAGTTATAGAACTTGAGTTATAGCATTTTTCATCAAAAAAACCTAATTATTGAAATGGTCATAACTTGCTCATTTTAAGTCGGAATGAGCTCATTTTTGGACACGATGTTCTTTATACCATATACTTTTATGTCCCAAAAGGCCTGAATTTTTCTCACTAATTAAGTGGCTGAAACAGCCCTTACAAAAAAACGTAAAGCAACTTTTTGGACATTTCAAGTTTTGACTCCTTTGCTAAAATCAGTCCACACGAAAATCTACAACACCTTTTTCATTGATTCCACTTGGATTAGTTAGGTAACTCATAGATCTAACTCTAGGACTTAACCACACTCAAAAATTCAAAATATAATAAGAGATTTGGTCAATTGAATTTCATGTTACGTTTTTCACCAAAATCTGGTTTTTAACTCCTTGTGATTTTTAAGAAACTTTCATGTTTTCACATACTAACCAACATAACTCATCATAAAACTTACTAATACCACATATACCCATGATTTTCATTAGTCCAATGCTTTTATTATGACTTTCATCATAAACCACGTAAACTGTTTATTTTTGTTGAAGAAATATTTGAGGGTTTAAGAAATGGGTTTCAGATCTTGGGTCAATACAAAATTCGATTTCACGCCTAGGTAGGCTAGGAAATCTTCAAGAATACGTCAAGAAATTTATTAATGATAGAAATATCATTCAAAACTGCTACTCTTATCCAAGACTTGGATAGTACGTTACATTGATACCAACTGTGACTTTCATCCCAACTTTGGAAAGCACGTCACAATGACACCTTACATAAATGTATAGTCAAAAACTGTTTTAGAAATTAAAATCTTTGGGAAGTGCTCAAGGAAACCTTCATACATGGGAGGCCATACTTCTAGGTTATGATAGATATCATATGTCCACGTAATTATCCTTGGTTTACCCAATAGACCTAAAAAGAAAAATGAGAAGATTACTATCATATTCTTCCCAATGGTGAGTCTTCTTCGACTTATCATTATATCCACTTGTCTCAAATTGAGAATTATACTTCAAACAAACACCAAGATCATATAGGTAGTGCTCAGTAAATATACTCAAAGAAGTGGATGAGCACAACCCCGTTTTATGATGACACGAGGTTGTATGTCATTAGACATCTTGTATGATAGTGGCAAAACACTCTTTCAATGTTGGGTTTGCCTCACCCTAGTTGATTCACCAAATATAACTACTAAATGATGACCACCGTTCTATTCCATTGTTAATCCCCCGCCGACCTAGCTACACTCTTATTACCGAAAAGGAATTGTGAAGCAAAAGGGTTAATTAATATATCAAATATTATCCCTATATACGACCGACCAATTAAATAAACAAATAAACTTAGGTAGGTCATACTAGCGAAGGAATTTCTGCTCTCCCTCCTAGTTCTTATCTCAAGATCTTTGCGTGGATCATATCCTAAGCTCGATACCAACCTGTGATGCCCCCAAAATTAGGTATACGTCACCCATCTTGGGTCGCCACTTACATAGTATGTAATTTAAATACAACTTACTAATATAATCGTAGGTATAATACGACATAAACCGTGAGTTTGAATACAAATATTGTCTACTAGATATTATACAAACTCAAAAGGAGTCATCATTAGAATTATTATCCCACTATTTCATAGTAATAGTGAGGACTACTAATGCTATCCCTCGGACCATTACTCCGTTCCCCGACTCGCGTCCAAATATATTCTCATTTCAAGAGAACAATGGAAAGAAAGGGTGAGCTCAACTAGCCCAAGAAGAAATATTATAACTAAGATAAAAGTAATAAATTATCAATAGTCTTCAACAATGTTAAACTGATAAAATACAATAGACAACCAGTTTAACAGCAGCGGAATATGCAATCCATTAAAAGAGTCAAGTAGAAAATAAAGTCTACTATCTTTTAGGTTTTAAAATGTTTTCATCAAGTTTTATCACTAAGACTCAGTTTAATGAATAAACCACAATATCTAATCATCCCCGTACCACGGCCAAGGATTTTCATCAAATTATCAATGGTCATGACTATACCGAATCACCCCCGGTCATAATCATACCAAAACTATCCATCATCGCATTCTGTGCCATCGAGGACTTTTTGTCACATCATTTATATCAAGCCATGATTATACCGAATGATCCTCGGTCATAATCATACTAAGTTCATCTATGCACGTAAGCCAAAGATAATAACATAATATAACATGAGGATGATGACAATGACATAATAATTCAATAAAATAAGTTCACGAATTAATTTATTCAGAACTATTAACGCCCAAATTGTCAACAAGATACTGTTTTGTAGAGTAAAATTCAAGAATGATCAGAAGAATATTTCCATGAAAAGATACTGGATGATACGCAATTATCAAGGATATTCTACTAATTTCATGGAGTATAGAAGTCAAAGTTTTAACCAACTAGGTATAATAAAGAATGGAATAACAAAAGAAATCACCATGCATGCGATAGACCGCGCATAAAAGTTATTCCAATGTAATAATAAATAACGGAACCGGTGTCGTGAAATTCACACCCATGAGGATGTTCCAATGAGAATAATATAGATGGAACCGGATCGATTGTAAAACACATGAGATAGGATATTCCAATGAGAATGATAAAGATTTTAACCAGTTAAGGTGTAAAACACACAAACAGGATGTTCCAATAGAATAATAGAAGAAGAGTGTCACCAAGTATAGGGTAAACCACGATATTATGATATATGTATAGGGTATGTCACATATACATGAGTTATTCCAACAGTAATAATAAATAATGGAATAATGTAAGGATTTCACCAAGTATAGGGTATGCCTGGCAGATATCAAAGTTATTCCAATGTAATAATAAAGAATGAAATAATGTAAGTTCTCTTCATGAATAAGAAAGAATAACACCCCTTACGGGTACAACAAATAATATCCCTTACCTTAGAAGAACCGAATATTGGAAAAGTGAAGTAGCGAGAATACTTTTCTTCTTTCTCTCTATAGTTTTCTCTAGAGAGTTTCAATGAATTCGTAAGAAATAATGAAGGAATGAGCTTTCTATTTATAGAAAAACCGAGGGTGGCTCTTGGTCTTAACGAAGGGTAAAAATGACTCTTCGTAATATCAAGAGACAACTACTATTCATGCGAAGGGGTAATTACCCTGGAACTTGGAACGCTTAAGAATATCAAGGACAAACTCTTCGTAATATGAAGGGACAACTAATTACTATTCATAAGGGTAATTACTATTGACGAAGGTAATTACTATTCACAAAGGTAATTACTATTCACAAAGGTAAATACTATTGACGAAGGTAAATATTATCGATGTGAAGGTAATTACTATTCACAAAGGTAATTACTATTCACAAAGGTAAATACTATATAGGTGACGAAGGTAATTACTATTCACAAAGGTAATTACTATTCACAAAGGTAAATACTATTAACGAAGAGACTCTTAGATGATGACATATGGGCCCCCATAAAATAATCAAACTTACCACAAACGCCCTCATAATGAGACTCTTTATATACATCAAGGATTGAATAAATATTACCACAAATCATTTTATTTTTAATCAACACATATTTAATCTTTCAACAATTATTAATCATTTATAACTTGTGCGTCTCAATTAATAATATAACATATTATATGAGATGATATTGTGACAATAATTGAATCAATAATATAAGAGATATGATGCAAAGAATTCATCATGTAGCAATAATTGAGTATAGCTAAGTGACTTCTCACGTAAGCATCAATAATCAATTGTGTGCTATTATGCAACCACGCCGTATTATTGTACTTTTACTACCGGTAGTTCAACAGCTTTTAACAGTAACACCTCCCGTTATTTTTTATAGAAAGATAATTTTGTCGCTTTTCTAACTACGACAATACTTCCGTCATGGGGTCCACCATCGATTGAGCCGTCGCATTTAATATTCCTCGACAAAAAGAATATTCCCCACCAAACTAATATTTTATAACAACTTGCTTACTTTGCAAAATTTATAAATATTACCCACAACTATAACATTATATCAAATTTATTCCATAATATTCAAAAATAATATTTATAGAAAATTCATCTTTATTTATAAAAGCTGGGGTCTTACATCAGTGTCTCTAGAATTTTAGAACACTATTCAACTTCCAGCAATAAAGGTTTAATATGAGAATGTATAACTGAAGAAGGCTATTAAAGTCAAAGATCGGATATTAACAATATATAACTGAATAACATGATTTACATGCAAAGTGCTATATTCAAAGGAGTTTAGAACAATCTTTCTATGAATCAATGTATTAGAAAAATATATGCTTCGAATGCTAATAAGGAATGTAAAGCTCACTCGATGTAACGAATTAGGTTACAAGAGCTTACAGAAACATACTCAAGATAAACTAGGCTTGTTCAACCTTATAAGAATTTTAGGAACTTATACAATAGCGATTTAGGAATGGGAACATGCATTCAATATGAAAAGAATGAAGTTATAAAGCTTGCTCAATGTAAAGAGTTAGGGTTTAGGAACTTGCCTTGTTTGTAAGCTACACAAGTGTAAAATAATCTCCAATTATCCTACATATATCATTGAAATCGCAACAATAATTAATCGCATGAATATTAGCTTTAGGGTTTAAATCATTATTTAGGTCATAACCCTAACCTAGCACCTAAACGCGTAGGTTAATATACTTAACGAATCTAAAATCTCATTATAAGCCAACATAACTTAATCATTCATCTCTAACATTAAAAACATCACACTTGGTTTCATTTTAGAACTTATTTAAATAATTATTTCAAATCTTTACACTTTGCATTACAACACATTGGAATCTGTTATTATAGTTTCTACTATGCCATAACATCATTAACATGCTTGTTTAGCTAACATAAGTCCATTATAAATGCCTGCAAATAAGTAGACTTCACTGCATGCGTGACTAGCTACTTCATGCGGTAGTGCTTGAGTATAATAACATGGCTATCGCTACCAAAAAAATGCCGTGTGCCCGCCCCCAAATACTACGCTACTTACAAGACGACAATGGCACATGACAGTAACGCTACGTAGCGATGCAATGAACTTCGATTTTTATAGACGCGAACTAATACTTTGTTATAGTCCAAAAATCCCAATTTTACAGATTTTCACCACACTTCAACATCTAAAACTTTCTAATATTTATAGTTTTACATGCTAAACACCATTATATACACAAAACATTATATAAACATCATTTTAAAGAATTAAAACTATATTTTTCCCAAATTTTCCTTATTTTTATACTTTTAACGAATTCTATCACCACGAATTCGTTTCTTAACCAATAGACATGATTTAAACTACGCCGCTTTCATTTCTTAATATATTATCACAATCCACCAACAAATTACAGATTACATCACATATTGGACAAGACATTTGGTACTTTCTAAGCTACTTTGCATGAACATAAACACTGTGATTTCATTTTCTTCCTCGAACACAACTTCTCATGAATTTGACAACAAATAACAAGTTTACATGATAATTAACAGAGTTTTGCAATTCTATATGAACATATATACATCACAATTCATGTGATTTTCAAATTGTATCAAATATACATATATTTACCACCAAACTATTAGTGAAAATAGAAATAGTTTATACCTTGATTATATGCTAGCAAAAGATGGAGCATCTCTTCTTTCTCTTGGCAACTCACATAGATTACTCTCTCTCAATTTCTCACTCTCAAAACCTTGCGATTCTCTCTTCCTCTGTTTTTCTATGTTAACAAGACTTAGGAAAAACAAGACGCGAACAAAACTAATATGGCTTAACTCTCCTATGTATTCATCCGTTAAAGAAAAACAAAAGAAGTCAGTTAGAATTAGCCAAAGGCCACAAGGCCTTGTTTGGCTACAACATAAATCCCATAAACTAATTTATTTTTATATTATTCTTATTATATAGTTTTCATGTCACATTATTAATTTAGTTAATTTAAATAACTTTAGTTTAGTTAATTTAAATAACTTATAATAATAATAAAATACTTATTATCATTATACTTATAACTAATAAATAATTATATAGCTAATTTAATTAATAAATTAGACACACCACTTTACTTAATTTATTTATTTCCATTAAATTAAACAATTTATTTAGCTTAATTATTTTCTTAAATATTAAGCAATTGATTTAATTTAATTATTTCCTTGAATTAAATCCTTCAGATAAAATTATCATTACTCAGTTTAATTAACATTAATCAATTTAGTTACTAAATTAATTCACCATAATTCATCAATTATTTATTTTTATCAATAAATAAATTATTATAAATATTTATTTAATTGAATAAATATTTAAATTAAATTATAAATTTCTCAATCGTTACATGATACCTTCAAGAACAACGGGGTATCTGATGATACAGTTAGGCTTCATTTGTTTCTGTTTACACTGCGGGACAAGGCGAAGAGTTGGTTACACTCACTACCGCCAAGGTAAATTATAACTTGGGATGACCTTGCTTAGCAATTTTTGTTAAAATTTTCCCACCAGTGAAGACTACTAAGATGAGGAATGAGATTACGATGTTTGAACAATAGCATGGGGAGTCTCTGTACGAAAGCTTGGGAGAGGTACAAGGAACTACTAATGAAATGTTTGTATCACGGACTACCCAAGTAGCTGCAGATGAATACCTTCTACAATGGGTTGAATGGAAATCTATGTACTTTTATTAATGTAGTGTCTAGGGGAGCTTTTATTGGTAAAAGTTTTGAGGAAGCATATAATCTGATAGAGACTATGGCAGCTAACAACTACCAGTGTCCCATAACAAGAATGACATAGCCTAAGGCAGTTGGGGTGTTAGAAGTAGGTTGAGTAACAGCTCTAGCGGCTCAGATTTTAGTACTATCAAAGAAGATGGATGCCCTTACGGGTGCACAAGTTCAACAGGTGGCTTATATTTGTGAATTGTGTGCGGGGAAACATCCAACAGAGCAGTGTGCTTGCAATCCTGCAGCGGTTCAATTTATAGGCACTTACAATAGAATACCTCAGAATCCATATCAGAATGCCTACAATACGAGGGAAAGGATCTATCCGAACTTTTCATGGAGTAATAATCAAAATCAGCAAGCTCTACAACCATCTTATCCCCCTGGGTTCTAAAATTAGCATCAATAGACAGCTCTATAGCATGAGAAAAAGTCAGATTTGGAAGAGTTGTTGTTGAAATACATATCGGGTAAGGAGACAGCCATGAAAATGCAAGCAGCAGCAATAAAGAACTTGGAAAATCAGATGGGACAGCTTGCGTTAACACTGAATAACAGGCCTTAAGGGACTTTACCAAGTGACACTAAGAATAATTCGAGGGGAAATCATTAACTGTGTCAAGCAATCACATTGAGAAGTGGGAAACATCTTGAGGGACAAAGTGCAAAAAATTTACCAAGGAATGATGTGAAGGAAAATGAAGAAAAGTTAGACAAGGAGAAACAGGGTGAAGACATGCAAGTGGACTAGAATCAAACAGATGTTGAGCCAGTTATCTATTCTCCACCACTGTTTTAGCAGAGAGTTCAAAAGTAAAAATTAGACAAGCAGTTCTCTACGTTTTTGGAAGTCTTTAAGAAATTGCAGATTAACATTCCATTCGCAGAAGCCCTAGAATAAATGTCAAGCTATGCAAAATTTATGAAGGGTATTCTATCAAGGACGAAGAAGTAAGAAGACTGTGGCATTGACAGGGGAATGAAGTGCATTATTACAGAGAAAGTTTCCTCCGAAGTTAAAGGATTCACGGAGTTTTACCATTCTTTGCACAATTGGGAACATGGCCTTCAACAAACGTTTGTGTGATTTGGGTACTAGTGTGAACCTCATGCCATTATCAGTGTATACTCAGTTGGGTTTGCCAGCTCCAAAACCTACAAACATCTCACTATAGCTAGCGGATAGATCAGTGACTTATCCGAGAGGGATTGTTGAATATATTTTAGTTAATATGGAAAAGTTCATCTTCCCAGCTGATTTCATCATCCTGGATTATGAAGAGGACAAGAACATCCCAATCATCTTAAGGAGGCCATTCTTGGCTACTAGGAGGACTCACGTTGATTTTCAGAATGGGGGATTAATAATGAAGGTACAAGACCAAGATGTAAAATTTAATGTGTTCAAAACCATGAGTGTGATGCCCCTAAAATAGGTATACATCACCCATTCTGAGTTGTCAATACATGGTACAGAAACAACTACAACTTTATTATTACAATAGTAAAACTGTGAGTTTAAATACAAATATTATCTTCTAGACAATATCTATACTCAAATAAATCCTCATCACATTTATTGATACATTATTTTACAAAAATGGTGAGGACTACTAAACAACTCTCTCTAGAACCTTCATTACATACCCGAGCTGCTGCACTCATTTATATTCTCGCCTCCGAGAAAAATGGAACAAAAAGGAAAAGGGTGAGCTCAACTAGCTCAAGAAAAGAATATTATGACTAAGATAATATACAACAAATTCTTCGTTAGTCTTCAACAGGGAAAAATCTAATAGAATACAATAGACAACAAATTTTAAATCAATATTCACAAATGAAATAATAATTCATTAGAAGAGTTAAGTAGAGAATGCAAACTACTATCTTCCATGTATGAATTTAAAAGTTCATCGTCTATCTTTTATCCCTGTAAAATCAATCAATATATATCTCAGTAATCACATATTCATCTTTTGCACTACAGCCAAAGATATTCATCGATTAGTCATGTTCATCTAAACACACATTCATCATTGCACTACTGTGCCAAAGATATTCTTGAAATCATTTATCTTTGCACTATGGGCCAAAGATATTCCATAATATCATCATTTAAGATCAAGATGATGAAAATATTTTTAAAGAAACGAATCCAAGTGGAACAAAATGACAAGGATTAAGGATTAAGGATTCGTACTTTGTTTTATTCACGCCCAAAAATACCTCAAAAAATAATCGCGGTGGTGTAAAATTCAAGAATGATCAAAACATGGATACAATCAAAGCTAGTATCCGTAATAGATATTTTGAACGAAAAGAAAAATTTCATTTTTCGATGAATAGTGCCGTGATTCGTGAATAAGTGTCAGATATCGTGAATAAGGTCGATATACGTGAATAGTAACTCAGACACCAAAAGTTCCAAATTTGATAAAACTTCAGATCAATATTTCAACATAATGATATTGAAGAAATAATATCATTACTGAAAAAAAAATAATATCCCTTACCTCGAAAGATCAAGACTTCTAATTTAAACACAGGATATAAGCTATGACTTGAACTTGCACTTAGAATAGCAATACTCAAATTATACTCAAAATACTCACAAGAATACGCTCGATAATATAGATAGAGAAAACTTCAGTTTCTGGTGTGATTTTCAATTCTAACCTAAACACCCTATTTATAGGAAATTGCTTAGAACACCAAAGCAGAAAATTTAATATAATATTAATATTTTATATATAAATTCCTACGCACACAATCTATGATCTGAATTCAGCCATGCTTGACAACAAATAAGTCTACCAAACAAATCAAAACGTTTTTATTATTTAAAATAATTAAAACTTCCAAAAATCAATTATTCAGAATTTTGAACATCAATAATACATAATAAATAGCCCTTTTATCGGAAAATTGAATCTCGCCAGCTTTTTATAGGAAATTCAATTTCTACAACTTTGCAGAAGAAATTTTTCCAATTTCAAATGTAAATTGAAGAAATCCACAAACGAAAGCGATTTTACAAAGTTATAATCAAATTTTAGTCAATAAATGGGGTCCACCGAGCATGTTTAACATGTTTTAAACATTTATTGCAATAAAATACTCTTCCTCCTCATATACTCATATATCCCACATTCGTTGTAAAAATATCACCATTATTATATTATTAAAATATAATAATACATTATCTTATCGAAAAAGATAAAATTTCAATTTTCAACAATTATCACATTAAAATTTTCTCCATCTATATCCACATAAAATCAATATTTTCCTCATCATATGAATCAATAATTAATTATTCACAAATAATATTACGAGAATCACAATATTGACAACCAAGGCGGGTTCAGAAAGAGGGGCTTTCAATAAGAATTTCTCCTCATTGGCGCTTGCAATTAGGTGACCAAACCTCTCCTTAGACAAAACTTTCTAGACATTGCCAATAATGTTATCTAATAATATTATTCAGATAATATGAATTATTGCTTCGATAATGAAAAATATTGTGTAATGACAATTATTGAAACAACAAAGAATATAAAATATCAACGCAAAGAATTATTGAATCAATAAAAATCAATTTGAGAATTATTCGTGTAATCATTATTGAGTAGTGCCTTCTTACGTAAGAATCAATAATTGGTGCAATACCGCTGGTATAAGCTCACGTGTTTTAACCAAGAAGTATTTTAATAAAGATTAATGGTAACAACTACGCCGTTATTTTTAACCAACTTATATTTGTCGTTTTCTTCATCTAATCGCTTTCCGTTTTGGGGGCCCACACACGGTGCTGGCCGTCGCATTTAATATTCCCGACGAAGCATTTAATATTCCACGACTAAACGAATATTCCCAAACAATAATGAATATTTTATAACCACTTGCTTATTTTGAAATATTTGCGTATTTTACCCCTAACTATCCACATTAATCACATCAACCCTTACTATTTCAAAATAATAAAGAGAAAATTAAATTTCATTAATAATAAGTTGGGGTCTTACAACCTCCCTCCTTATGAAATTTCGTCCTCGAAATTCGACGACGTACTGTGTGTTTGAAAAGGTGAGGATACCTCGCTTTCATTTCCGTTTCCAATTCCCAGGTCATTTCCTCTATAGCATGATTCCTCCACAAAACTTTAACTTGTGGTATGACCTTTCTGCGTAGGACATGCTCCTTCCTATCCAAGATCTTGACAGGTACCTCCTCATACGTTAAGTCTTGGCTATTTCGTCAGGTTCTAATTCTATAACGTGGTTGGTCTTTCACATATTTACGATATGAGATATGTGAAACACATTATGAACACGAGACATACTTGGAGGTAACGCAAGTCTATAGGCTACATTTCCTACTCGGTTAAGAATTTGAAATGGACCAATAAATCGTGGATTGAGCTTTCCTCTCTTCCCAAATCTTGTAACTCCCTTCCATGGAGCAACTCGTAACAATACATGATCCCCTACACTAAATTCCACGTCCTTTCGATGAAGATCCGCATAACTCTTTTCTCGATCTTGTGCCATTTGTATACTTTGTCGAATCATTTGAATCTTTTCGGTAGTCATACGTACTAACTCGGGTCCCAACAATGTTGCTTCACCCACCTCATCCCAACATATTGGAGAACGACATTTTCGTCCATATAATGCTTGAATGGAGCCACACCTATACTTGCTCGATAAGCTTGTTGTTGTAGGAGAATTCCACCAATGGTAAATACTTATCCCAAGCGCCCTTGAAGTCTAGGACACGAGTCTTAATAGATCTTCAAGAGTTTGAATAGTCCTCTCTGATTGTCCGTCCGTTTGGGGATGGTATGCCGAACTAAATCGCAAATCCGTGTCCATAGCTTTTTGCAAGCTAACCCAAAATCTTGAAGTGAATCTTGGGTCACGATCCGAAACTATGGATACAGGCATGCCATGCAACCTCACAATTTCATTCACGTACATACTAGCAAGACGTTCAAGGGAATAAGTCTCTCAGATCGTCCAAGAAATTAGCGAGACTTGGTTAATCTATCAACAATAACCCAAATAACATTGATGCCTTGAGAAACCGTAGTAGGAAGACCCGTGAACGAAATCCATGGTAATGTGTTCCCACTTCCATTTCGGAATCTCAAGCGGTTTGCAACGGACCCTTAGGTACTAGATGCTCGCCTTTACACATTGGCAAGTTAAACACATCGAGATAAACTTTGCAATCTCTCTCTTCATATTGTTCCACCAAAATGTATGTCGAAGATCACGATACATTTTAGTACTTCCAGGATGGATTGCAAATGGTGTATTGTGTGCCTCCATCATAATCTTGTACTTCAAATCGAGTCGTTAGGAACACAAAGTCTAGAGTGGACTCAAGTATTCCTTCTTCATTAATTCTCGCTTAGGAATAGCTCCTTCTTATACTTTCTTCTTCATACGCATCATCTCGGCCGAGTGGCTTGAGCAACCTTAACTTTTTCTATTAAAGTTGGCTCTGTCGTATACTTGACATCATCGCACTTTCGTTCCGATATGATCTTCTACTCAACGTGTCGCCTACCACGTTCGCTTTCCGAGGATGGTATTGAATAGTGTGGTCGTAGTCTTTCAATAGCTCGAGCCAACGTCATTGCTTAGCATGTTGAGTTCTTTTTGAGTGAAGAAATATTTAAGGCTTTTATGGTGCGAATATATCTCCACTTTCTCCCCATATAGATAGTGCCTCCATATCTTTAAGGCTTGAACGATCACGCTAACTCTAGATCATGAGTAGGATAATTCCTCTCATACTCTTTAAGTTGTCGCGAGGCATAGGCTATGACTTTCCCACATTGCATGACAACACATCCTAACCCTTTGCTCAAGCATCATTTGTAGATAACAAATCCATCCGAACCGGATGGTATTGTTAGAACAGTCTTGAAATAAGTCTCCTCTTAAGCTCTTGGAAACTCTTCTCGCATTCTTCACTCCAAACGAATTTTGTATCCTTCCGAAGTTATTTGGGTTAATGAAGTAGCGATTCGAGAAAACCCTTCCACGAATCTTCGATAATAACCAAATTTAAGCCAAAAAACTACGTACTTGATCCACCGACTCGATTGCTCCCAACTTTTGTATTGCTTCAATCTTCGTCGGATCAACAGATACTCCATGTTTTGACACCACATGCCCAAGAAATGCTACTTCCTCAAGCCAGAACTCGCATTTCTTCAATTTGGCATATAGTTGGTTTTCACGAAGCCTTTGGAGTACCAGCTTCAAATGGTGCTCATGATCTTCACGACTTTTGGAATATATGAGGATGTCATCAATAAAGACAACAACGAATTGATCCAAATATTCCTTGAATACTCGGTTCATCATATCCATGAAAGTCGCAGGAGCATTAGTTAGTCCGAAAGACATGACTAAGAATTCATAATGCCCATACCGAGGAGTTCAAGGCGTCTTTGGAATATCCTCGAGTTCTAATCTTCATTGATGATATCCGAAGCGAAGATTGATTTTTGAAAAGAATTGTGCCCCTTCAGAATTTGGTCAAACAAGTCATCAATACGAGGTAGAGGATACCTATTCTTAATGGTGACATGGTTCAATTCCTCGATAGTCAATATAAAGTCGCATACTCCGTCTTTCTTCTTTTTTACGAATAAACAGAGAGCCCCAAGGAGATGTACTAGGGCCGAATGAAACCGATGTCCAACAATTCTTGTAGTTGGACCTTTAACTCCTGAAGTTCAATAGGAGCCATTCGATATGGGGTTTTAGAAATGGGCTTTGTACCAGGTTCAAGATCAATAAAGAATTCAACTTCACGTTCTGGGGGTAGACCGGGAAGTTCTTCAGGAAATACGTCAAGAAAGTCAATAACAACAGGAATATTATTCAAATTTGACGTGTCTTTATTCAAATCCATAACATGGGCTAAGAAAGCTTGACATCCGTTTTTCAATAAACGAATAGCTTTATGATTAGATATGATAGTGATTGATTTTAATGGTTTAGTTGCTTGAATTCGTACAATAGGTTGGTTAGGAATATGAAAACTAACAACCTTACGAAAACAATCAATTTTGGCATGATGAGTAGTTAACCAATCAATCCCTAAAATCACATCAAAAGCAAGTATCTTTAAAGAGAGAAAGGTCAATGTAAGGTGATGGTGCCAACTTGAATCAAACAAGATTTATAAACAGTGGATGTGATGAAAGTTTCTCCTAACGGAGTTTCCACAGATAGGTCAAAGTCTAATTTCTCCGGAGTCAAGTTTAAACGTTGAGCACATGCAGGAGAGATAAATGAATGGGTAGCACCAGTATCAAGTAAGGTATAAACTTCGCAAGAATTTATAAATAGCTTACCCGTGATCACCTCGTTTGGGTTTCTCGCATTTTGACCAGTCACAACAAACGCTCTTCCCGGAATCGTTGACTTTGACTTTTCTGGGATAGTCTTTTGAGTCACCGTCCTCGTTGAACTAGGTTTCGCTACCGCATAATCTCGAGCGATATGTCCTTCCTTTCCACACAATTATAGCATACCTTGAATCTGTTGGGCGGTTTGGACTAATATGTCCCTCTTTTCCGCATTTGTAGCATATGACCGGTGGTCGTTCTCCTCCCTTAGAAACCGATTCTTTCTTGACCTTTGTCTTCTTCACATGGTCGTTGTTAAATCTCCTCTTTTTAAAATCTCCTCCCGACTCGCTTCTTCTATTTTCATGGCCATGATTACCACCCGAGTGGTTACCATTTTTGTCCGTCTGCTTTTCTTTCTCCATTTGGTTATCATTATTCATTGATCGCTATCTCCGGTACGATCCTAGTTATGGTCCTTGGTTGAATATACTCGTTATCTCGCTCTAACAATTGAGCCCATTAACAACATCTGAATAGAGAGAAAATTTATGAGAAATGAGATATTGTCGTATATCGGGTTTCAAACCTCTCGTAAACATCCGCGTCATACGTTCCTCATTCTCCACCAAATGAGGTGCAAACACGGATAACTCGCAAACTTTGCCTCGTCTTTGAGACACCGTCATGTTGTTTTGTTCCAATCGATGAACTCCACTTCCTTCATACGACGAACACTTTCGGAAAGTATTTGTCATTAAATAGTTTCAAACGTTTCCCAAGACATCTTGAAAGCGAATTTGGATGGGTACACTTCACAGACTCACCCGGTGATGCGTCCGCCTCGCCACGGAACATAAAGGTGGCGAATGGAACCTTATGTTCCTCGTGCATCCCAAGACATCGAATATCTTGGTAATTTGCTTGACCCATGTTTCCGCCATGATCGGATCCGCTTTCCTTAAATTCGGTGGTCCCAACTCTTTGAAGCGCTGCTTTGTGACAACCCGTGAATTACTATCATTTCCTCCGTATTTTGAACACAAGTCTCCCTCGTCGATTTTGCATGAATCGCAAAAAGCTTCTAAACATCCCCTCGTTCATCATCTCGCTCAATGGTGTTGTTCACGGGAGGAACATTGCCCCACTGTTACACGTTCTCCTCGTTGGTGAGTACAGCGTCTCCACGGTCTCATTTCCATTGTTAATATTCTCGATCGACATTCTCAAATACTATCATAAAACAAGGGTTAATTAAGGAAATCAATATATCACATAATATCCCTATATCTTGACCAACTAACAAATAAGCTTAGGTAGGACACACTAGCGAAGGATTTACTCGCTCTCCCTCCTAGTTCTATTCCCGATCTCCGCCTTGAGAGATCATATCCCTAAGCTCGATACCAATTGTGACGCCCCCAAAATAGGTATACATCACCCATTCGAGTTGTCAATACATGGTATGTAAACAACTACAACTTTATTATTACAACAAGGTAAAGCTGTGAGTTTAAATACAAATATTATCTTCAGACAATATCTATACTCAAATAAATCCTCATCATATTTATTGATACATTATTTTACAAAAATGGTGAGGACTACTAAACAACTCTCTCTAGAACCTTCATTCCATACCCAGGCTGTACTCGCTATATTCTCGCCTCCACGAGAAAAATGGAATAAAAAGAAAAGGGTGAGCTCAACTAGCTCAAGATAAAGAATATTATGACTAAGATAATATACAACAAATTACCGTTAGTCTTCAACAGGGAAAAATATAATAGAATGATAGACAACAAATTTTATGAATTTAAAAGTTCATCGTCTATCTTTTATCCCTGTAAAATCAATCAATATATATCTGTAATCACATATTTATCTTTGCACTACAGGCCAAAGATATTCATCAGTTGGTCATGTTCATCTAAACACACATTCATCATTTGCACTCTGAGCCAAAGATATTCTTGAAATCATTTATCTTTTTACTCTGAGCCAAAGATATTCCATAATATCATCATTTATTTAAGATGAAGATGATGAAAATATTTTTAAAAGCGAATCCAAAGTGGAACAAAATGACAAGGATTAAGGATTAAGGATTAGTACTTTGTTTTATTCACGTCCAAATATACCTCAAAAATAATCGCGCAGTGGTGTAAAATTCAAGAATGATCAAAACATGGATACAATCAAAGCTAGTATCCGAATAGATATTTTGAACGAAAAGAAAAAATTTTATTTTCGATGAATAGTGTAGTATTCGTGAATAGTGTCATTATCGTGAATAGTCTGCCAGTATCGTGAATAGTAACTCAGACACCAAAAGTTCTAAATTTGATAAAAACTTCAGATCAATATTTCAACATAATGATATTGAAGAAATAATATCATTCTGAAAAAAAAATATCCTTACCTCGAAAGATCGACTTCTAAATTGAAACACAGGATATAAGCTATGACTTGAACTTGCAATAGAATAGCAATACTCAAATTATACTCAAAATACTCACAAGAATACGCTTAATAATATAGAGAGAGAAAACTTGGGTTTACGGTGTGATTTTCAATTCTAACCTAAGCACCTATTTATAGAAATTGCTTAGAACACTAAAGCGAGAAAATTTAATATAATATTAATATATTATATATAAATTCCTACGCACACAATCTATGATCTGAATTCATCCATGCTTGATAACAAATAAGTCTACCAAACAAATCAAAAACGTTTTTATTATTTAAAATAATTAAAACTTCCAAAAATCAATTATTCAGGAATTTCAAAACATCAATAATTCATAATAAATAGCCCTTTTATCAGAAAATTGAATCTCACGAGTTTTTATAGGAAATTCAATTCTCTACAACTTTACAGAAGAAAGTTTTTCCAAATTCCAAACAGAAATTTACCGAAATCCACAAACAGGCTATTTTACATGCTATAATCAAATTTCAGTCAATAAATGGGGTCCACCGACAAGTTTAACATGTTTTAAACATTTATTGTAACAAAAATACTCTTCCTCCTCGTATACTCATATATCCCACATTCGTTGTAAAAATATCACCATTATTATATTATTAAAATATAATAATACATTATCTTATCAGAAAAAGATAAAATTTCAATTTTCAACAATTGTCACATTAAAATTTTTCTCCATCTATATCCACATAAAATCAATATTTTCCTCATCATATGAATCAATAATTAATTATTCACAAATAATATTCTGAGAATCACAATATTGACAACCGTGCGGTTTCGTGGAAGAGGGGCTTTCTAATAAGAATTTCTCCTTGGCGCATGCAATTAGGTGACCAAACCTCTCCTTAGATGAACTTTCTAGACATTGCCAATAATGTTATCTAATAATATTATTCAGATAATATGAATTATTGCTTCGATAATGAAAAATATTGTGTAATGACAATTATCAAACAACAATGAATATAAAATATCAACGCAGCAATTATTGAATCAATAAAATCTTGAACAATAATTACATCGTAACCATTATTGAGTAGTGTCTTCTTACGTAAGAATCAATAATTGGTGCAATACACAGTGCTAACGTGTTTTAACCACCGAGTATTTTAACTTGTATTAATGGTAACAACTACTGCAAGTTATTTTTAACCAACTTATATTTGTCGTTTCTTTCATCTAATCGCTTTACATTATGGGGCCCACACACATTTACTACCGTCGCATAAATACGAATATTCCCACAAAGCGATTTAATATTCCACGACCAAACGAATATTCCAAACAACAATGAATATTTTATAACCACTTGCTTATTTTGAAATATTTGCGTATTTTACCCCTAATTATCCACATTAATCACATCAACCCTTACTATTTCAAAATAATAAATAGAGAAAATTAAATTTCATTAATAATAAGTTGGGGTCTTACAATGAGGTTCCCTACGGCTGAGGAATAGTGTTTTTGAATGGATGTGATCGATAAAATGATTAATGAAGACTTGATTAGAGGTTTGGACATGGATCCATTAGAAAGCACTTTGATAGGGGATGATGACTTGGATGATCCAGAAATTGTGGATTACTTGCATATGCTGGAATCTTTTCTTAGAGTGAGCAGATTAATTCAAGGTCTAACGACCCCAAAATTCATAAAAATTAATTCTCGACTTCGGTCGTTAACAATACATTCAACCTCCAATTTTACATCATTAACGATAATACAACCATTGAAATTTGGAGAATAATTAAAATTTTGTATTACAATTAAAATTTTCTATTACAAACTATTCTCGTTCCCAGAACTTTCAACCTTTACATCTAAATATCTCAGTATTATTTTAATACTACAAGAGTTTACATGGCAAAAAAATTATTATAATTCAACATTAATACATTATTCGGAACCTTAAACATGGTTCAAATAATAATAACTCAGCCAAAGTATATAAATCTTCAAGTATCACATCTGATTCATATCTTTCAAGTAACACATAACTTTACCTTAAATCTTTAACCTGCAAAAGTGGTTATTTGCAAGGTTGAGCTCGACAGCCCAACAAAATCTAACAGTTTTCATACATCACATAGCACATAACAATATGCTCAACATACATATCCTAATAATTAAAGTAACATGGCTTACATGCTTTAATTCATATAACAAATATAAAGATTGAGTTCCTTACTCAATCATCATTATTTAACCAAAACAATGTAGTCATAAATTGACTTTAACATTTCATGATTACAACATGTATAACATATCATGCTCACTTACAACACATATATCATATCATGCAATTTAAAACAGTTCATCAAGTCCACATAGAAAATAGGAACCGAAAGACTTGCCTTGACTATTGTTTACCGATAATAGATTAACAGCTTACAGCTATCTGAACTTCACGTCCCCTACACAATTATATAATCATACACATCAACTATTAGTCATATAACAACACATAGTAATTGTAATGTAAACTCTACTCCACATCTCATAATCCTTCCTGATAATTAGCACACAATGTTTAATTAGATTGTGTTAACTTTTTGACTTATGTAATATTCGAAATTCATTCAAGTGTTTAAGTTTTGCTAGGAATACTTATGGGTTTTATATTAAACTCATTCCATATCTTATAATGTTCATTAACACTTGTCATGACATTTTGACTTTCATTCGTCACACGCCCGAATCGTCTCTCTTGTGTATGCTTAGTGTGCTTACATAACTTATCTAATACATCATTTATTAATGTTAATCATCATTATATTTACTAACATTCATGTTTTATAACTTATGAAAACATCTTTTATCGTCAGAAGCACTACACTTGCATACATGCATGACCGACGCCCTCCGATTGCCTCCTAATACATATTAGTCCAACAAATGGCCATTTTGACCCCTGTTCCTGACATCAAATTGAAAAACTTAAAAACAAAAAGTTGTACGTCTACTCGACCTCGTTCCGGATCATCTTGAATAACCTCAATCGGAGTTTGTATGAAAGTGTTATGCTCATTTTAGTAAAACATGTCCGGTCAATTTTTTTCTTCACAATTTTGAAAAATAGACCACCCCCCACAGGAGCAGGGGTTTTTACACTAGAGTAGCCCACCGAGGCGAGGGTCCTTTCTGCTAGTTTGTGAATTATGATCTTAAACACTACAGAAAGCCAAATTAGGCCAACAAACTCTTTTCTAACAACCATACCAACCTACCCAAGGTGTAATATGTTTACAGAAACATAAACTAATATTTCCAACACGTTTCTAACCACATAAACAACGTAAACATCCAAATTAAAATTGTGACGCCCCCAAAATAGGTATACATCACCCATCTTGAGTTGTCAAATACATAGTACATAAATCAAATACAAACTTAATTATACAATTGTCGTGTACAATACGACCAAACATAAGTTGAGAGTTTTAATACGAATATCGTCTTCTAGACAGTACTCAAACTCACGTCCGTGTCTCCAAAATCAACTTCGAGCTCAAATTCTATTTTTAATAACATTCATTATTAATATTATAGCTCACAATATTATCAACAAGATTGTTCCTAGGAAAGAGGGGGTTTTCCGATAAAGATTTCTCCCTATTGGCGCGCAATTAAATAACCTAACCCCTTTCCTCAACAGAACTTTCTAGACATCGTCAATAATGCAAATAATTAATTCAACAACTTGTCATCTCAATTATTGATTTAATAATATAAAATATTGTGATAATAATTGAATAAAACTGAGTGATTTCTAACGTAAGCATCAATAATCAATACCGTGTGCTACTATGCAACCACGCGTATTACTGGACTTTTACTATCGGGTAGTTCAACAGTTTAACGGTAAAACTTTCGCCTTTATTTTTATAAAATATTTTAGTCATTTTCTAACCACGACAATACCTCTATTGTGGGGTTCACAAATGTTTGTGCCATCATACGAATATTCCATGTTAAAATGAATATTCCCGACACAATGAATATTTTATATCAACTTGCTTACTTTGCAAAATTATCAAATATCACCCTTAACTTTAACCCTTTCTCAATTTAACCATTTAATAAATAAAATAATAATTATAAGAAAATTTAATACTTTTATTTCATAAAATTCGGGATCTCACAATCTCCCCCTTATGAAATTTTGCCCTCGAAATTTACGTACCCGGTAGTTCAAAGAGATGAGAATACCTTGATCCTTTTCGGATTGTACCTTTCCGATAATTTCCTCTCTATCATGATTTTCCCATTTCTCATCTCCTGTATTTCAGATATCATTCTAGAATATAGTTTCAAAATAAGGGTTAATTGACATACCACAATATACCCCTATATTCTGACCAACCAATTAAATAACAAATAACTTAGGTAGGTCATACTAGTGAAGGATTAACCCGTCTCTCCCCTCTTGGTTCTAATCTCACATCTCAACCAGGGATCATATCCCTAAGCTTTGATACCAACTGTGACGCCCCCAAAATAGGTATGCATCACTCATCTTGAGTCGCCAAATACATGGTACATATATCAAATACAAACTTAATTATATAACTATCGTGTACAATACGACCAAACATAAGCTGAGAGTTTTAATACGAATATTGTCTTCTAGACAGTATTCAAACTCAAATTGAGTTCTCAATATATTTATTATCACACTATTTTATAAAATAGTGAGGACTACTAATGCAAACATCTGGACCGTCACTCCGTTCCCTGACTAGTCACGGCTACGTTCTCATTTCCTGAATAGAACAATGAAAGTAAGGGGTGAGCTTAACTAGCCTAGTAAGAAATATTATGACTAAGATAATGCAGAATAAATTATCGTTAGCCTTCAATAGTGTTAAACTAATAAAATACAATAGACATCAAGTTTAACTGCAGCGGAACAAGCAATTCATTAGAAGAGTCATGTAGAGCATGATATCTACTATCTTCTATGATTTTAAAAGTTTTTCATCAACTTTATCCCTGTAATACCCAGTAACAGTTCTTTGTTATACACAAGACAAAAAGAACTCTAATCACCTGTCTTCACCCAAACCACCAAAGATTATAGTTAAATCCACAATTTATATTTATAATCATATAAATCAACAGTTTCTCCTAATCACAAAGGCTTAATAGAACGTTTACTCAATATCCTTAACCCAAAGGCTAAAGATATTCAAATGTAATAACAATGACCATACCAATCAGTTGTTTACCTTTGCACTATGGGCCAAAGATATTCAACTATAAAACTAACGGTCATGATCATACCAATCAATTTCCTGTCAGTGCACTACGACCAAATACATTCAACTGTTAACTAATTATCATGATCCTGCCAATCACATCATCGAATTACCCCTGCACTACGGCCAAGGATATTCGTTAGTATCACCAGTGGTCATGATCATGTCACACACCAGTCCATCTTTGCATTACGAGCCAAAGCTATTAATCAACAGTTCATCTTTGCACTACGACCAAAGATATCAATCTACATTTCTTCTTTGCACTACAGGCCAAAGATATATAACCGTAAAACCAATAACCAACAGTTCATCTATGCAATACGGGCCAAAGATAACTTTTAACGCAATATAAGCATGAGGATCATGACAATGATATAAAGAATCAATCAAATGAGATAAAGGATAAATATTAAACATCTATAATACAATTTATCCAGAGTTCAAGAATATCTAAATTGTCAACATGATCACCAATTGTGGAGTAAAATTTAAGAATAATATTCATGTAAAAAAAATTAATTTGGACAGAAAAGAATCAATTTTTCATTGTGAATAGTACCTCATGAATAGTACTTCGTGAATAGTACCCCGTGAATGGTATTTTGTAAATAGTACTCCCAAGTGAATAGTACCCCATAAATAATACTCAGAATGAATAGTACCTGAGTGAATATTACCTCAGAAATAGTAACTCAAGAATAGTATTCCGTCATGAGAAGATCAATAAGTATCAAGAAAGCTCAGAATAATATTTTCATAAAAAGATACTGGATGAAGCGCAAATATCAAGGATATTCCTTACGAATATATAACGAATATAATATTCATACGAATACGAAAAATAATATTTCTTAAGAATATGAAATAAATAATACCCCTTTTGACAGTTGAATGAAAATAATATTCCTACGAATATTGAACGAATATGATATTCCTTACGAATATTGAATGAAAATAATGTTCATACGAATACGAAAAATAATATCTCTTCAGAATATGAAATAAATAATACCCCTTACGACTGTTGAATGAAAATAATATTCCAACGAATATTTAACGAAGATAATATTCCTACGAATATTGAACGAAGATAATATTCTTTATGAATATTGAACGAAAATAATAATTATACGATTACAAAAAATAATATCTCTTCAGAATATGAAATAAATAATACCCCTTACCTCAGAAGAAGACTGGATACTGGAATAGTGAAGTAGCAGACTTCTCTTCTACTTTCTCTTTATAGCTTCTCTCTATATAGCTTCTCTCTCTATAATTGCTCTTGTGAGTCTTAGTGAATTGGTTAGAATAAAGGAAGAATGAGCTTCTATTTATAGGAAAATATAGTTTCGATAATTTCACTTTTTGGGGCTCGAAATATAACAGTATAATACCTTCATCCTTTTCTTCATTTTTAATTTAGTCTTGCAAGTATTATCAAACTTGCACCACCTCCCCTAATAGTATATCTTGTGAATCAATAGTACAATCATGTGACTCAATAGTTCTATACATGTGAAAAAAATAATTACAGTATAGTACCTTCATCTATACCTCCATTTTTAATTTAGTCAGGCAAGTATTATCAATTTTGCACCACCTCCCTTAATAGTGCATGCATGTGAATCAATAGTACACACATGTGAAAAAATAGGTATAAGCATGTGAATTAATAGCAATTAATTGCTCATTTGTTCGATTAATTACTTGATTAGTCAATATAACCTCCAGACATTAATTATTATCGAAATAATTGTCGATTTCCACCAACACTAATAATTTCAATACAATAAAAATATTTTTATCAACAATTTCATTTTTGAAATTTTGAAGTTTGACTTTTTCCAAAAAAGTCAACTGTTAACTTTTCGACAAAAAAGACAACCCCGATAAATTTTGTGTTTATAGTTTATTTTTACTAATTTCATTGTTCCGGACTCAAATATTACGCCCGCGTCTCCAAATTCAACTCCGAGCTCAAATTCGATTTTTAATAACATTCATCATTAATATTATAACTCACAATATTAACAACCAGATTGTTCCAAGGAAAGAGAGGGCTTTCCGATAAGGATTTCTCCCTATTAGCGCACAATTAAATAATGTAAGACCCCAACTTATTATAAATAAAATTAAATTTTCCTCTATTCATTATTCTAAATTAATAAGGTGTTAATTTGATACAATTCTTTGGTTATGGGTGAAATGTGCAAATTTTACAAAATAAGCCAGTGGTTATAAAATATTCATTTTTGTCGGGGAATATTCGTTTGGTTGTGGAATATTCTTGTTGTCGGGGAATATTCGTACGACGGCGTAACCATTTGTGTGCCCCATAATAGAAAACAGTTGGATGAAGGAAAACGACAAAGTATGAGTATTTATAAATAACGACGTAATTGTTATACAATTAATTATCGTTGGAATACACGGTGGTTTAAAATACGATGAATGGCGTGGTTGCAAAGTAGCAAACACGGTATAACATGATATTTTGGAATTATTGATTCTTACGTAAGAAGATACTACTCAATAATTGTTACAGTAGTTACTGTTCAATATTTTATTTTATTGATTCAATAATTGTTGCGTTAATATTTTATATTATTGTTGTTTTAATAATAGTCACGGCACAATATTTCTCATTATCAAATCAATAATTCATATTATTTGAATAATATTATTAGATATCATTATTGGCAATGTCTAAAAAGTTCTGACAAGGAAAGGTTTGGTCACCTAATTGCGCGCCAGTAAGGAGAAATCCTTATTAGAAAGCCCTCTCTTTCCTGGGAATGGCCTGGTTGTCAGAATTGTGATTCTGTAATATTATTTGTGAATAATTAATTATTGATTTATATGATAAGGAAATATTTATTTGATATCGATATAAATGATGGATTTATTTATGTGGTTATAAATGAAGGAATTAATGTTGAGGTGTTTTATCAGTATTTTTGTCGGAATGGAGGTATTAAAAATCGAACCAGTGTTTGCGTGAGTTATAATTTTTAATCTGACCGTTTGATCGTTGTGATTTTTGGATAAGTTATACATATATAAGTTGAGTATATGTCCACAAATTTTGAACCGTTAAAAATGAATGTGTGATTTGTTATGAATTTTAAGAGGTGACTGGTTCTGAAATTGTTGAAGTTTCGAAATTTATTATTTTGGTGAAAAATTCTAGAATTAGTGGGCCCCACTTTTGGTTGGTATTGAATACATGTGGGATGCTATTTTTCTTCCAAGATGGCTGCTCATCAATTCAACAAAGCATGCGTTGAATGGAGAAAAAAAATATTATTATTTTATTATTTTAGTCTCCTATGGCGTTCTAGCATTTTCCTATAAATAGGCGCTTAGGTTAGAATTGAAAATCACAATAGAAACAAGTTTTCTTTCTCTATATATTATCGAGCGTATTTTTGTGAGTATTTAGATACGTTGAGAGTTGCTATTCAATGCAAGTTTCCTTCAACTTTATATCCGCTATTCCGAACAGAAGTACTGTCATTTTGAGGTAAGGGATGTTATTTTCTTTGTAAATGATATTATTTTCTTTAATATCATTATGCCAAATTATTGATATGAATTTTATTGCGGAATTTCTATCTTTTTGTGTCGGGGTTACTATTCACGAATACGACACTATTCACTGAAAAATGATTTTTTTTTCTTTATCATCCCAGATGTCTAGTATGGTTACTATCTTTGATTGTATCCATGTTTTGATCTTTATTTTTGAATTCTACTTCACAATTGGTTATTATGGAGTATTATTGCACTTGAATAAACTGTTATACGAATCCCTAATATTTGTCCTTCTGTCTCATTGGATTCATTTTCTTTAAGATATTTTTCATCATCCTCAGTCCTAAATGATGATATTACTGAATATCTTTGGCCTGAAGTGCAAAGATGAATGATTAACTGATGAATATCTTTGGCCCTTAGTGCAAAGATGAACAGGTGTTGAGATGAACATGACCGACTGGTGATACCAATGAATATCTTTAGCCTGTAGTGCAAAGATGAATATTTGATTAAATATTTATATTGATTGTTGTTACAGGGGTAAAATATTGATGATGGACTTTTAAATCTTAGAAGATAGTAGAACTCATTCTCTACTTGATTCTTCTAATGGATTGTTGTTTCCACTGCAGTTGTTGATCTAAAACTTGTTGTCTATTATTTTCTATTAGATTTTTCCCTGTTGAAGACTAATGATAATTTGTTGTATATTATCTTAGTCATAATATTCTTTACTGGGCTAGTTGAGCTCACCCTTTTTCTTTTTGTTCCATTTTTCTTCTTAGGAGTTGAGAATTTAGCAAAGACTAGCCGTGGTATGGAGTGATGATTCAAGATAGTTGTTTTAGTAGTCCTCACTATTTTGTAAAATAGTGCATAAATAATTGTAATGAGGACTTTATTTGGGTGTGGATATTGTCTAGAAGACAATATTTGTATTTAAACTCACAGCATGTGTTGTCGTATTTTGTACGATAATTGTAATAATAAATTTGTAGTTGTTCTCTGTACCATGTATTTGGCGACTCAGAATGGGTGATGTATACCTATTTTTGGGGCGTCACAGTTGGTATCAAAGCTTAAGGATATGATCCCTGGCTGAGATGTGAGACTAGAACTAGGAGGGGATAGACGGGTAAATCCTTCACTAGTGTATCCTACCTAAGCTTAATTGTTGGTCAGTTATAATATAGAGATATTATATGATATGTTAATTTGTTTAATTAACCCTTGTTTTATGGCAGTATTTAATAATGGCTGCTGAGAACATTAACAATGTAGTGTATGAGACCGTGGATCAACCTTTAGTCACAAACCAGGAGAACGTGCAACAGGAAGGCAATATTCCTCCTGTAAACATCACTACCGAGCAAACGATCAATGATGGAATGTTTAGGAGCTTTTTACAGTTCATGCAAAATCAGAAGAGGGAGACTCGTGTATAAAATTCGAGTGTAAATGATAGCGACGTGCTATTTATCACAGCCAAGCAGTTCAAGGAGTTGGGACCACTAGATTTCTAGGGAAAGCCGGATCCGATTAAGGCGAAAACATGGGTCAAGCAAATTACCAAGATATTTGATGTCTTGGGATGCACGGAGGAATAGAAGGTTCTATTCGCCACCTTTATGTTCTGTAAGGAGGCAGATTATTGATGGGAATCTGTGAAGCGTACCCAGCCAGCCGCACTTAACATGTCTTGGGAAAGATTTCAGAAACTGTTCAATGACATGTACTTTCCTGAAAGGATTCGTCATATGAAGGAGGTAGAGTTTATTAGACTAGAATAGAACAACATGACGGTGTCTCAGTACGAGGCGAAGTTAGGGGAGTTATCCAGATTTGCACCTCATTTGGTAGAGAATGAGGAACGTATGACGCGGATGTTTCTGAGAGGTCTAAAACCCGAGATTCGTCAATACCTTATCTCTCATAAATTTTCCTTGTATTTAGATGTTGTCAACAAGGCTAAATTATTAGAGCGAGATAATGAGTAGGTTCAACCGAGGGACCACAACCAGGGTCATACCGGTGACAGCAGTCATCGGAGTGATGATAACTAGCGAGGAGGGAAAAATACGGACAAAAGCGGTAATCACTCGGGTGGTAATCATGGCCAGGATAATAGGAGAGGTGAGTCAGGTGGAAATTTCAAAAAGAGGAGATTCTACAGTAACGGGAAGACATCAGCAGTAACACCAACAATAAATTCTTGGGGAGGAGAACGACCACCAGTTAGATGTTACAAATGCGGGAAAGAGGGACATATCAGCCCAAACTACCCACAAAAATCCAAGGTATGTTATAACTGTGGAAAAGAATGTCATATAGCTTGGGATTGTTCTATAGCAAAACCAAGTTAAGCGGGGATGGTGACTCCAAAGGCTGTCCCGGATAAGTCGAAATCAGAGGTTCCTGGAAGAGCGTTTGTCGTGACTGGCCAAAACGCGAGAAGCCTGAACGAGGTGATCACGGGTAAGCTAATCTTGAATTCTTGCGAAGTTTGTACCTTACTAGATACTGGTTCTACCAATTCTTTTATCTCTCATGCTTGTGCTCAATGTTTAAACTTAACTCTGGAGAAATTAGACTTTGATTTATCAGTGGAGACTCCGTTAGGAGAAACTTTCGTTACATCCACTATTTATAAATCTTGCTTAATCCAAGTTGGCACTATTACATTACCTATGGATCTTATCACTTTAAAGATACTTGCTTTTGATGTGATTTTAAGAATTGATTGGTTAACCACTCATCATGCCAAAATTGATTATTTTTGTAAGGTTGTTAGTTTTCATATTCCTAACCAACCTGTTATGCGAATTCAAGCAACTAAACCACTAAAATTAGTCACTGTCATATCAAACCATAAAGTTATTAGTTTATTGAAAAAACGGATGTCAAGCTTTCTTAGCCCATGTTATGGATTTGAACAAAGACAAGTCAGATTTGAATAATATTTTTGTTGTTAGAGAATTTCCTGATGTATTTCCTGAAGAACTTCCTGGTTTACCCCCAGAATGTGAAGTTGAATTCTCTATTGACCTTGAACCGGGTAAAAAACCTATTTCTAAAACCCCATATCGAATGGCTCCTATTGAACTTCAGGAGTTAAAAGTCCAACTACAGGAGTTATTAGACATCGATTTCATTCGTCCTAGTGCATCTCCTTGGGGTGCTCCTATTTTATTCGTAAAGAAGAAAGATGAGAGTATGCGACTTTGTATTGACTACCGAGAATTAAACCATGTCACCATCAAGAATAGTTATCCGTTACCTCGCATTGATGACATGTTTGACCAGTTACAAGGAGCACAATTCTTTTCAAAGATTGAACTTCGTTCTGGATATCATCAGCTAAAAATTAAAATCGAGGATATTTCAAAGACTGCCTTCAGAACTCGGTACGGGCATTATGAATTCTTAGTCATGTCTTTTGGATTGACTAATGCTCCTGATGCTTTCATGGATATGATGAACTAAGTATTTAAAGAATATTTGGATCAGTTCGTTGTTGTCTTTATTGATGACATCCTCATCTATTCCAAAAGTCGTGAAGATCATGAGCACCATTTGAAGCTGATACTTGAAAGGCTTCGTAAAAACAAGCTATATGCCAAGCTAAAATGTAAGTTCTAGCTTGAGGAAGTGGCATTCCTTGGGCACGTGGTGTCAAAACATGGAGTATCTGTTGACCCGGAGAAGATTAAAGCAATACAAAGTTGGGAGCAACCGAACTCGGTGACCGAAGTGCGTAGCTTTCTGGGCTTAGCTGGTTATTATCGGAGATTCATGGAAGAATTTTCTCGAATCGCTACTCCGTTAGCTCAGCTGACTCGAAAAGATACAAAATTTGTATGGAGGGAGGAATGCGAGAAGGGATTCCAAGAGCTCAAGAAGAGACTCATTTCAGCACCTGTTCTGGCAATACCATCTGGTTCGGATGGATTTGTTATCTACAACGATGCTTTAGGCAAAGGGCTAGGATGTGTTCTCTGGCAACATGATAAAGTCATAGCCTATGCCTCGCGACAACTCATATGAGAGGAATTATCCTACTCATGATTTGGAGTTGGTAGTAGTCATTTTTACGTTGAAAATCTAGAGACATTACCTATATGGGGAGAAAGTGGAGATTTATATGGATCATAAAAGCCTCAAATATATCTTCACACAAAATAAACTCAACATGCGGCAACGACGTTGGTTTGAGATGTTGAAAGATTACGATCACACTATTCAATATCATCCTGGAAAAGCGAACGTAGTGGCTGATGCATTGAGTAGAAGATCATATGCGAGTACGAGTGCGATATTGTCAACGCAAAGGCCCATTTTGTATGACTTGCAAAGGATGGAGATAGAGTTAAAGACTCCAGGGACCCACATGATGATGGAGAATATACGAGTAGAACCGACTTTAATCGACAAAGTTAAAGTTGCTCAAGCTCCGGTCCTGGGGCTGATGCGTATAAAAAAGAAAGTATAAGAAGGTGCTATTCCAGAAGCAAGAATCGATGAAGAAGGAATACTTCCAGTCAACTCCAGACTTTGTGTTCCTAACGATTCTGACTTGAAACATAGAATCATGATGGAGGCACACAACACACCATTTACAATCCATCCTGGGAGTACCAAAATGTATCATGAACTTCGACATACATTTTGGTGGAACAATATGAAGAGAGAGATCGCGAAGTTTATCTCGAGGTGTTTAACTTGTCAACGTGTAAATGCAGAGCATCAAGTGCCAAAGGGTCCATTGCAACAACTTGAGATTCCAAAATGGAAGTGGGAACACGTTATCATAGATTTTGTTACGGGTCTTCAAAAGGTTTCTCAAGGCATAGATGCGATTTGGGTTATTGTTGAGATTAACCAAGTCTGCTCATTTCTTACCTATACGAGAAACTTATTCCCTTGAACGTCTTGCTCGTATGTATATGAATGAGATTGTGAGATTGTATGGCATGCCAATATCCATAGTTTTGGATCGTGACCCAAGATTCACTTCACGATTTTGGGTTAGCTTACAGAAAGCTATGGGCACGGATTTATGATTAAGTTCAGCATACCATCCTCAAACGGACGAGCAATCGGAAAGGACCATTCAAACTCTTGAAGTTTTATTAAGACTCTTTGTCCTAGATTTCAAAGGAAGTTGGGATAAGTATTTGTCATTGGTGGAATTCTCCTGCAACAACAGTTATCAAGCAAGTATAGGCCTGGCTCCATTTGAAGCATTGTATGGATGAAAGTGTCATTCTCTAGTATGTTGGGAGGAGGTAGGTGAAGCAATGTTGTTGGGACCATAATTTGTACGTATGACTACAGAAAAGATCCAAATGATTCGGCAACGTATTCAAACCTCACAGGATCGACAAAAGAGTTATGCGGATCTTCATCGAAAGGACGTGGAATTTGGTATTGGGGATCATATATTATTGCGTGTTTCTCCATGGAAGGGAGTTACAAGATTCGGGATGAGAGGAAAGCTCAATCCACGATTTATTAGCCCATTTCAGATTCTTGAACGAATAGGAAATGTGGCCTATAGACTCGCGTTACCTCCAAACATGTCTCGTGTTCATAATGTTTTTTACATATCTATGCTTCATAAATATGTGAAAGACCCGAACCACATTATTGAGTTAGAAACAGACGAGATAATCGAAGATTTAACGTATGAGGAGGTACCCGTTAAGATCTTGGATAGGAAAGAGCATGTCCTACGCACCAAGATTATACCACAAGTTAAAGCTTTGTGGAAGAACCATGCCATTGAAGAAATGACCTGGGGGTTGGAATCAGAAATGAAAGCGAGGTACCCTCACCTTTTCGAAAAACCAGGTACGTACGTCAATTTCGAGGACGAAATTTTATAAGGAGGGGAAGTTGTAAGATCCCAACTTATTATAAATAAAATTAAATTTTCCTCTATTCATTATTCTAAATTAATAAGGTGTTAATTTGATATAATTCTTTGGTTATGGGTGAAATATGTAAATTTTACAAAATAAGCAAGTGGTTACAAAATATTCATTTCTGTCGGGGAATATTAGTTTGGTCGTGGAATATTCTTGTTGTCGGGGAATATTCGTACGACGGCGCAGCCATTTGTGGGCCCCATAATAAAAAACAGTTGGATGAAGGAAAACGACAAAGTATGAGTTTTTATAAATAGCGGCATAATTGTTACCAATTAACTTTGTTGAATATACTATGGTTAAAATACGATGTACGTGTGGTTTGCAAGAGCACACGATATTGCTGATATTTTTGGAATTATTGATTCTTACGTAAGAAGGCACTACTCAATAATTGTTACAGTAGTTACTATTCAATATTTTATTTTATTGATTTAATAATTGTTGCGTTGATATTTTATATTATTGTTGTTTCAATAATTATCACTGCACAATATTTCCCATTATCAGATCAATAATTCATATTATTTGAATTATATTATTAGATATCATTATGGGAAATGTCTAGAAAGTTCTATCAAGGAGAGGTTTGGTCACCTAATTGCACGCCAGTAAGGAGAAATCCTTATTGGAAATCCCCTTTTTCCTAGGAACGGCCTGGTTGTCATAATTGTGATTCTGTAATATTATTTGTGAATAATTAATTATTCATTTATATGATAAGGAAATATTTATTTGATGTGGATATAAATGATTGATTTATTTATGTGGTTATAAATGAAGGAATTAATGTTGAGGTGGTTTATCAGTATTTTTATCGGAATGGAGGTATTAAAAATGAAACCAGTGTTCTTGAGATATATTGCGTGAGTTATAATTTTTAATCCGACCGTTGGATCGTTGTGATTTTTGGATAAGTTATACATATATAAGTTGAGTATATGTCCACAAATTTTGAACCGTTAAAAATGAACGTGTGATTTGTTATGAATTTTAAGAGGTGACTGGTTCAGAAATTGTTGAAGTTTCTGAATTTATCATTTTGGTGAAAAATTCTAAAATTGGTGGGGCCCATTTTTGGTTGGTGTTGAATACATGTGGGCTGCTATTTTTCTTCCAAGATGGCTGCTCATCAATTCAACAAAGCATGCGTAGAATGGAGAAAACAAATATTATTATTTTAGTCTCCTATGACGTTCTAGCATTTTCCTATAAATAGGTGCTTAGGTTAGAATTGAAAATCACACCAGAAACAAGTTTTCTTTCTCTCTATATTGTTGAGCGTATTTTTGTGAGTATTTAGATACTTTGAGAGTTGTTAATCAGTGCAAGTTTCCTTTGGCTTTATATCCGATATTCTGAATAGAAGTACTATCATTTTGAGGTAAGGGATGTTATTTTCTTTGTAAATGATATTATTTTCTTCAATATCATTATGCCAAATTATTGATATGAATTTTATTGTAGAATTTCTACCTTTTTGTGTCGGGGTTACTATTCACGTATACGACATTATTCACATATACGACACTATTCACGAATACGACACTATTCAGAAAAATGAATTTTTTTCTTTATCATCCCAGATGTCTAGTATGGTTACTATCTTTGATTATATCCATGTTTTGATCTTTATTTTTGAATTCTACATCATAATTGGTTATTATGGAGTATTATTGCACTTGAATAAACTGTTATACGAATCCCTAATATTTGTCCTTCTGTCTCATTAGATTCGTTTTCTTTAAGATATTTTTCATCATCCTCAATCCTAAATGATGATATTCCTGAATATCTTTGGCCTGAAGTGCAAAGATGAATGATTAACTGATGAATATCTTTGGCCCGTAGTACAAAGATGAACAGGTGTTGAGATGAACGATTGATGGTGATACCAATAAATATCTTTAGCCTGTAGTGCAAAGATGAATATTTGATTAAAGATTTATATTGATTGTTGTTACAGGGGTAAAATATTGATGATGGACTTTTAAATCTTAGAAGATTGTAGAACTCATTCTCTACTTGACTCTTCTAATGGATTGTTGTTTCCGCTGCAGTTGTTGATCTAAAACTTGTTGTCTATTATATTCTATCAGATTTTTCCCTGTTGAAGACTAATGATAATTTGTTGTATATTATCTTAGTCATAATGTTCTTTAGTGGGCTAGTTGAGCTCACCTTTTTCCTTTTTGTTCCATTTTTCTTCTCAGGAGGTGAGAATTTAGCAGGGACTAGCCGGGGTATGGAGTGATGATTAAAGATAGTTGTTTTAGTAGTCCTCACTATTTTGTAAAATAATGCATAAATAATTGTAATGAGGACTTTATTTGTGTGTGGATATTGTCTAGAAGACAATATTTGTATTTAAACTCACAGCATATGTTGTCGTATTTTTTACGACAATTGTAATAATAAAGTTGTAGTTGTTCTATGTACCATGTATTTGGCGACTTAGAATGGGTGATGTATACCTATTTTGGGGGCGTCACAAATAACCTAACCCCTTTCCTCAACAGAACTTTCTAGACATCATCAATAATGCAAATAATAATTTGAACAACTTGTCATCTCAATTATTGATTTAACAATATAAAATATCATGACAATAATCGAATAAAACTGAGTGATTTCTCACGTAAGCATCAATAATCAATACTGTGTGCTACTATGCAACCACGTGTATTACTGTACTTTTACTATCGGGTAGTTCAATAGTTTAACGGTAAAACTTTCGTCGTTATTTTTTAAAAATATTTTAGTCGTTTTCTAACCACAACAATACCTCCATTATAGGGTTCACCAATGATTGTGTTGTCGTACGAATATTCCCTGTTAAAATGAATATTCCCCGACCAATCGAATATTCCCCGACACAACGAATATTTTATATCAACTTGCTTACTTTGCAAATTTTTGAAATATCACTGTTAACTTTAACCCTTTCTCAATTTAACCATTTACTAAATAAAATATTAATTATAAGAAAATTGAATACTTTCATCTCATAAAATTCGGGATCTCACAAAAATCTTTAATTTCACTATTTTTATTATTTCTTCTTGTTTTGACATTCATAGCAAAATTCTTCACTATGAATTCGTTTTACAACCAAATATATCCATTCAACTTGCGTTCTTTTCGTTTCTTATCGTATTAACACAATCCATCACCAAGTTTACATATAACTCATGCTCACATCAAAGATTTAAGAACAATTTTGAACATAACTTCATAATCAAACACTATGAACATGATTTCATCATGTTCATCATATCTTTGTGAATTGAAACTTTTGAACAACTACAAAAATATTATGTAAGTGTATACATACATATATATATATATACACACACGCACACACACACACACACACACATCGAATTCACATATCAAAATTATGAAATTTCACCAATTTTTTTTACATAGAACTCTAAAACTATGAAAACATAGAAGAACATGATTTTAAAACTTGTTTTTACAACAATTGTATTATGAAAATACTTTCATGGCATACAATCCCATATGAAAACATATGAACACCATATATACATATAAATTCATGATCATGAAAACCTAATTTTACAAAGACTAAATACAAAACATCTTAATTTAAGGGTTAGTTTGATACTTTTCTAGGTTGAATTAGGAGAAAAGATGGAGGTGATGAAATCTTTTCTTTTGTTTTCTCAAGGTTTCCTTCTTCTTCTTCTTCTTCTTCTTCTTCTTCTTCTTCTTCCTCTTCTTCTTCTCTGCATTCTCTCTTCTTCTCTTTGTTCTTAGTTTAGACTTAGGTTTAGAAAACTAACGTAACTTAGTGTATATATAATATACATATAACACATATAATTATAGAATATGTAACTCCCAATATAATTACATATACTAATTATCAATTTAATATATAAGTTACAAAAATTAGAATTTTAAAATCCCTAAGGCTTGTTTTGAAAAACCATATTATTTTAAAATCTGGTTATAATAGTTAAGTTCTTGTTTGGGTAAAACAGGGTTTAAAACAAAAGTAAGACCTTATTTGGAAAAAGCGATTTTAAAAACTCTTTTAACTCTTTTAATTGATCCTTTAACACATATTCTTAATGTTATCCTTTAATTAATTAAATCTTATCATTAATTTAATTAATTAAAAGTTTAACATCAATTAATCACATAAAATTGTCACATTATAATTACCCGCTAATTATAACTTCATGTAACAACTACGACATCACTACATTATCTTAATTAAATTAGAACTATAACATAATATCATTACATATTAATTAAATTTTAAATAATCATTTAATTAATATAATACACTTAATTACAAGATACTCCATATTACTCACATAATCTCAATAAATAATTCAATTAAAATATATATTTACTTCAATAAATATTAAATTAACATTTAAATTCTCTTCACACCAATTCACATATTTCACAATATATAACACATATACACATACTCGTACTTAAACATCTTAAAATAAGAATTTTATTTATTAAATTCTCATCTATTAATTCTTAAAAAAATCTGGGATGGCACACAAGGTGCTATTCGAGACACTACATACAGAAGAGAAAGCATCGGCATGAATGAAACCTTCACTTAAGGAACCACCCACTCTTGAGCTTAAGCCTCCTCCTAAACACCTCAGGTATGCATTTTTAGGGAATTTTGATACTTTACCTGTTATTATTGCATCTGCACTTAACGATTTGCAAGAAAGAAAGTTGTTGAGGGTACTTCGAGAGTATAAATATGCAATAGGATGGACAATTATCGATATCAAGGGAATAAGCCCTTTATTCTGCATGCACAAGATACTGTTGGAAGAGGATTCAAAGCCGGTAGTAGAATAACAGAGAAGACTCAATACAATCATAAAAGAGGTTATGAAGAAAGAAATTTTGAAGTGGTTGGATGCTGGGATAATATTCCCTATTTCAAACAGTTCATGGGTAAGCCATATTCAGTGTGTCCCAAAGAAGGGTGGAATGACGGTTGTGAAGAATGATGACAATAAATTGATACCGACAAGGACAGTGACCAGATGGAGGGTATGCATGGATTATAGAAAGATTAACAAGGCAATCCGGAAGGATCACTTTCCTCTTCCTTTTATCGACCAGATGTTGGACCGTTTGGCTCGACATGAGTATTATTGTCTATTGGATGCGTATTTGGGATATAATTAGATCGTCATCGCTCCTGAGAATCAAGAAAAGACAAATTTCACATGCCCATACGATACCTTTGCATTCAGGAGGATGTCGTTCGGGTTGTGTAATGCACCGACGACCTTTCAGAGATGTATGATGGCCATATTTTAAGACATGGTGGAGAAGAATATTGAAGTTTTCATGGATGACTTCTCAGTTTATGGGAATACTTTTGATATCTGTCTTGAGAATCTGTTCATGATTTTAAAACGCTGCGTGGAAACCAACCCTATGCTGAACTGGGAAAAGTGCAACTTTATGGTCGAAGAGGGAATTATTCTTGGGAAAGAAGTCTCTGCGAAGGGGTTGGAAGTGAATCAGGCAAAGCTGGATACTATATTAAGAATCTTCCACCTCCGACCTAAATTATTGAAATTCAAAGTTTCCTTGGGCATATCAGATTCTACCGCAAGTTCATCAAGGATTTCTCTAATATTGCAAAACCACTATGCAGTCTATTAGAGAAAGATGCAATTTTTAGGTTTGATAACGAATGTATGATAACTTTTGAACAGTTGAAAAATAAATTGACAACAAGTACTGTGATCGTAGCACCGGATTGGACAATGCCATTGAGTTGATGTGTGATGTTAGCGATTACGCGGTAGGGGCTATTTTGGGACAATGCCGAGAAAAGATATTTTATGCCATATATTATGCAAGTAAAACCCTCATGGATGCTCAATTGAAATATACAACCACCGAGATACAGTATCTTATTTCCAATAAAGATGTTAAGCCCCGGCTTATTAGATGGATTCTACTCCTTCAAGAGTTTGATTTAGAAATCAAGGATAGGAAGGGGACAGAAAATTAAGTGGTTGATCATCTTTCGAGGTTGGAAAATCCAGACAAGGACATGGCAGATAAGTGTTTGATCAACATGTCATTTTCGGATGAGCAACTATTTTGGAGTAAATTTTGAATTTCCATGGTATGCAGATTTTGCTTATTATTTGGTGAGCAAGATCCTTCCCCATGATTTGACACATAAATAGAAAAAGAAGTTCCTACATGATGTCAAGTGGTACATATGGGATGAGCCTTATCTCTTCAAATAGTGTGCAGATAAAATGATTCATAGATGTGTGCCTTGTAGTGAAGTGAATAACATCTTGCACGCATGCCATGCATCTGCATATGGGAGACACTATGGAAGTGAACGGACAACGACAAAGGTTCTTTAGTCAGGATTCTACTAGCCTACTATTTTTAAAGATGCCCACCAATTCGTAAAAAGCTGTGATAGATGTAAAAGGGTCGGAAAATTTCAAAAAGGAATGAATACCGCTCAAAATAGTCTTGGAAGTCGAGATTTTTGATTTTAGGGTTTGGACTTCATGGAACCTTTTTCTCGCTCGTACAATAATTTTTACATCCTGTTAGCTGGATTACGTATCAAAATGGGTTAAAGCTATAGCACTCCACACGAATGATGGCAAAGTGGTTTTGAAGTTCTTACATAAAAATATCTTCACAAGATTTGGCATGCCGAGAGAAATTATAAGTGACGAGGGAAGTCACTTCTAGAATAGGTTCTTTACAGCCCTCTTGAAAAAGTATGGGGTTAATCACAGGGTTGTAATAACTTAACATCCCCAAACAAGTAGCCAAGCTGAGGTTTCTAACAAAGAGGTGAAATGAATTTTAGGGAAAGTGGTGAATCTAAATGGAAAGGACTGGTCTCTAAAGTTAGACGATGCTTTATGGGCATATTGGACAACATACAAGACACTAATTGGGATGTCTCCGTATCAATTAGTCTATGGGAAAGCGTGTCATCTCCTAGTGGAACTTCAACACAAAGCGTATTGGGCCATTCAAAAGCTAAATTTTGATCAAACAATTGTAGGCGAGAAGAGACTTCTACAACTGAATGAGCTTGACGAGTTTCGTTTGCAAGCCTATGAAAACTCGAAGTTGTACAAAAAAAAGGTCAAGAAGTTGCACGATCAGAAGATTTTGCAGTGAAAGTTTAAACTGGGATAATCTATATTATTGTATAACTCACGACTGAGGTTGTTTCCCGAAAAACTCAAATCACGATGGTCAGGGCCATTTACCATCAAGACAGTCTACCCACATAGCGTCGTTGAACTTTATAGCAGGAACCCACTTGAAACGTTCAAAGTCAACGAGCAGCGTCTAAAGCAATATTGGGGAGGGGGCGACATCGAAAATAAAGCCACCGTGATCACTCTTATCGAAGCACCATGAAACAAGGAGTAGTCAGGCTGAAAGACTCAAAGAGAAGCACTCATTGGGAGGTAACCCAATTTTCTTGTCATTTACAGTATTTTAGTTTCATGTTATTCAATTCGTTGTTTAAATAATAATTTTAGTATTACGTAGTTCAATTATATGCAATTTGTAGTTAATTTTTAGTATTTTCAACAAGCTTACTCAAACTCCGTGGAATTATCTTATGTTTTTGGGTTTTATTGGATTTTAGGTACTTATGATGAAGTTGAGCATGCAAGCGGGTCAAAGTTACTAAAAAACTGAAGTTCTGTAAAAGAGGGACCCCCGTCCTGGCGCGCCTTTTCTAAGCCTGACACACTCGCCCAAACGGGCTTTTCCAAGCTTTCTTCTCTTCATCGACTTTTACTTCTAGAATAACGCCTTCTTGCACCTTCTTCTTCATATTCATCAGCTCCGGTGTGTAGCTTGGGCAGTTTTAACTTTATCGATTAAAGTCGATTCTACTCGTATATTTTACATCATCACGTGGGTCCCTAGAGTCTTTAACTTTATCTTTATCATTTGTAAATTATACAAAATAGGTCTTTATGTTCGATAATATCACACTCGTACTCGCATACGATCTTCTACTCAATGCGTCAGCTACCACGTTCGTTTTTCCATGATGGTATGGTCAGAACAGGTGCCGAAATGAGTCTCCTCTTGAGTTCTTGGAAGCTCTTCTCAAATTCCTCGATCTATTCAAATTTTGTATCTTTTCGAGTCAGCTGAGTTAATGGAATAGAAATTCAAGAAAATCCTTCCACGAATCTCCGATAATAACCAGCTACGCCTAGAAAGCTATGTATTTCGATTACTGACTTAGGTTTCTCTCAACTGTGACTCATATCCCAATCTTGGATAGCACGTCACAATGACACCTATCGTTTTACCACCACACAAATATAGTGTCCCCTACGGAGAGTCTGGCTTTGGTTCATTCCACAAAGGAAGTCACCAGATAGAGGCTTGAGTGCCAACTCTTGTAGTTGGGTTTTTAACTCTTGAAGTTCAATAGGAGCCATTCGATAAGAGATTTTAGAAATGGGTTTTGTACGGGGTTCAAAGTCGATATAAAATTCAATATCACACTCTGGAGGTAGACTAGGAAGTTCTTCAGGAAATACGTCAGGAGATTTACTAACAACAGAAATATTATTCAAATCTGACGTATTTTTTGTTCAAGTCCATAACATGGGCTAAAAAACTTGACATCCATTTTTTAATAAACGAATGGCTTTATGGCTTTATATGACTGTGATTGACTTTAGTGGTTTGGTTTTTTGAATTCGCATAACAGGTTAGTTAGGAATATGAAAACTAACAACCTTACGAAAATAATCAATTTTGGCATGATGAGTGGTTAACCAATCAATTCCTAAAATCACATCAAAAGCAAGTATCTTTAAAGAGATAAGATCAACAGGTAATGTGATGGTACCAATTTGAATCAAGCAAAATTTATAAACTATGGATGTAACGAAAGTTTCTCCTAACGGAGTTTCCACAGATAAGTCAAAGTCCAATTTCTCCGGAGTCAAGTTTAAACGTTGAGCACAAGCAGTTGAGATAAAAGAATGGGTAGAACCGGCATCTAAAAGGGTATAGACTTTTCAAGAGTTTATGATTATCTTACCCGTGATAAATTCATTTTGGTTCCTCACTTGTTGGGAAGTCATGACAACCGCTCTTCCTTGAACTACCCGGCTTTGACTTGTCTGGGACAACATTTGGTGCATCACTACCATTTAAATTAACTTTTCTATAGGGCATATTCCACCCTCAACTGCTTTGTCGTACTCCTGTTTCATGATCTGAATCATTAATCTTCGATCCATATCGAATTGGGGTTGACTGGAATGTACAGGGTAATTCAAAACTCGATCTTGGAATTGGGTTCTCTCAATTGCTGTTCAAAAAGAGAAATACATATCATCTATTTAGCCTTCTTAGATCGGACATCTCTTTCCACAATATCAACGCGTCGTGCAACGTTTACCCATGCATCACTCATTCTCACTCGTTCAGTTGTTTCTTCTTTCAGCTCAGATTCCAACTTTATCATCTTATATTCTGCCAAAGAGTGCTTCTATTCAAGCATCACATATCGGGTAACACAAGCTTGAATTGTTGCATCCTTTTGTTCCACGACCGCCTGTCGTTCTTCAGCCTGCTCTTCAAACTCATGAATATGATTTTACAATTCAACATTTCGATCATAAAATTCTTCTAATAAATTCTCCTCAGGTTCCTCTTCTTCCTCACTCTCAGCTGCTACCTCTGCGACTAGCTCGGGTGCAACAATTAATTCTTCCCTCACCACAAGAATATCTCTAATTCCATCTTCGCCTGTAATCACATTATCCTGGTTGGTGATTAGAGGTGTCTCCACGGTCTCATTCACTCCATTGTTAACGTTCTCAGCTGCCATTCTTAAAAACTACCATAAAACAGGGGTTAATTAACATATCATATAATATCCCTATATTATGACCAACCAACAAAGAAGCTTTGGTAAGACACACTAGCGAAGGATTTACTCGTCTCTCCCCTCCTAGTTCTTTTCCCCGATCTCTACCAGCGACCATATCCCTAAGCTCTAATACCAACTGTGACACCCCTAAAATAGTTCCAATCTACCCAACCCATTCTTAGTCGCCAAATACATGGTACAGAAATAACTACAACTTATTAATACAATTGTCGTGCAAAATACGACAACACATAAACTGTAGGTTTAAATACAAATATTATCTTTTAGACAATATCCACACTCAGATAAAGTCCTCATTACAATTATTGATACACTATTTTACAAAATAGTGAGGACTGCTAAAAAAACTGTCTAGGACCATCACTCTATACCCCGACTGGTTCCTGCTATATTCTCGCTTCCTGAGAAGAAAAATGGAACAAAAAGGAAAAGGGTGAGCTCAACTAGCCCAGTAAAGAATATTATTACTAAGATAATAGACAACAAATTATCCTTAGTCTTCAACAGGGAAAAATCTGATAGAATATAATAAATAACAAGTTTTAGATCAACAACTATAGCAAAAACAACAATATATTAGAAGAATTAAGTAAAGAATAAAATCTACTATCATCTATGAATTTTAAAGTCCATCATCAATATTTTATCCTTGTAACATCAATCAATATAAATCTTGCATCAAATATTCATCTTTGCACTATGGGCCAAAGATATTCATCAGGTAATCATTTATCTTTGCACTACAGGCCAAAGATATTCATCAAGTATCACCATTAAGGACTGAGGACGATGAAAAATATTTTAAAGAACAAATCCAGTAAGATAAATGGAAAAAGTTTAGAGATTCGTACTTTAGATAATTCAAGTTTAAAAATACTCCATAATAAGCCATAATGGAGTAAAATTCAAGAATAAAGATCAAAAACATGGATACAATCAAAGATAGTAACCATAATAGACATCTGTGACAAAGAAGAGAAAATTTCATTTTTCGGTGAATAGTGTTGTATTTGTGAATAGTGTCGTATACGTGAATAGTGCAGTATACGTGAATAGTAACCCCGACACAAAAAGGTAGAAATTCCACAATAAAATTCATATCAATATTTCAACATAATGATATTGAAGAAAATAATATCACTTACGCAGAAAATAACATCCCTTACCTCAAAATAACAATACTTCTGATCGGAATATCAGATGTTAAGCCGAAGGTAACTTGCACTGAATAGCAACTCTCAAAGTATCTAAATACTCACAAAAATACACTCGATAATATAGAGAGAGAAAACTTACGTTTTCTGGTGTGATTTTCAATTCTAACATAAGCACATATTTATAGGAAAAATGCTAGAACGCCAAAAGAGACTAAATTAATAAAATATTATAAAAAAATTTCTACGCATGCCAAGTTGCCAACCAAGACAAAATTCTCATCCATCAGAAATGGGGCCCAGCAAAAATTAGCCAACTTTTCCCAACAACCAAAAGTGGGGCCAACCCATATTTTTAATAAAATTATTTATTTCTGAAACTTCAATAATTCATAATAAATAGCCCTTTTATCAAAAAAAATTGAATCTCATGTTTACTACATAGGAAATTGAATTCTCTACAACTTTGTAGAAAAAAAATTTCTAAATTCCAAACGAAAAATACCCGAAATCCACATACGAACGATTTTCAACACCTCTTAAAATTCATAACAAATCATATGTTAATTTTTAACGGTTCAAAATTTGTGGACATATACTCAACTTATATATGTATAACATAATAAAAAATCACAACGATCTAACGGTCGGATCAAAATTATAACTCACGTAATAGAGCTTAAGAACACTGATTTGATTTTCGGACGATAAGTCTTTCGTACCAGTTTCACTCAAACAGTCACCGCGAAAAATCCACAAAGAATTTTTGGGTGATTCAAATTTTTTCGTTTAGCTTACTTCCAGGGATTTCTTTTGATATATGGCCCATCTCCTAACTCATTATACACAAAGAGTTATAGATTTTACAAAATCAAGTAATAAAATAATTTTTTGAAAATTTCCAAATTTCATTCTTCATTTCGACAAAATACTAATAAAACATCCTAACATTAATTCCTTTATTATAATCACATAAAATAAATATTTCCCCATCCTTCATTTATATCCAACTAAAATAAATATTTTCTTATCATATAAATCAATAATTAATTATTCCCAAATAATATTATAGAATCACAATTATGACAACCAGGTCGTTCCCAGGAAAGAGGGGGCTTTCCGATAAGGATTTCTCCTTATTGGCGCGCAATTAGGTGACCAAACCTCTCCTTAGACAGAAATTCCTTAGACATTGCGAATAATGCTATCTAATAATGTTATTCAAATAATATGAATTATTGATCTGATAATGGGAAATATTGTGCAGTGACAATTATTGAAACAACAATAATATAAAATAACAATGCAACAATTATTGAATCAATAAAATAAAATATGGAACAGTAATTACTGTAACAATTATTGAGTAGTGCCTTCTTACGTAAGAATCAATAATTCAAAATATCATGCATTACCGTGTTCTCTTGTGTAAGTAACCACGCCAGACATCGTATTTTAACCACCAGTTAACTCAACAGTGTTAAAGGTAACAATTACGTCGTTATTTATAATAACTCAAACTTGTCGTTTTCTTCATCCGACCGTTTTCCCTTATGGGGCCCACAAATGGCTGTGCCGTCGTACAAATATTCCCCAACAGCAAGAATATTCCACAACCAAATGAATATTCCCACACAAAATGAATATTTTATAACCACTTGCTTATTTTGCAAAATTTGCACATTTCACCCATAACCAAAGCATTATATCAAATTAACTCCTTATTATTTCAAGATAATGAATATAAGAAATTCAATTTTATTTATAATAAGTTGGGGTCTTACAACAACAAGTACAACAATTCCATTTAAATGACATGCTTGAAACATAAAAATCATACATCTTCAATAACTGAACAATAGTTTTGAAGTACTATTGATAATTCAAAATAGCACTTCTTTTTTCTTTAAAACCTTTTACAATAACAACATTCAATAAAACATCAATTCCGGTCCAAGACCTTGAGCATTTCATACTTTCTTTGAAAAGGACAACCCGACACTAAGTCCGTAAGTCCAATATTACTTACGAGTACATCTAGGTGATCAGCTTATAGTACTCTATGTTGATCAACACTACATTCTTTAAACATATGTACGTTTAAGTTGTGGCAACCTCACGTTTCTGTCGTTTGATGACAAAACATTTGTTTAGCATACTCAGTCTTCATTTGAAAACCATACAAACATAGTTTGGCAAAACATTGATAATACTTTGATAGATTATAAGAAATCCAACATATCATAAGTCTAGCTGAAAGAATTGGCTTTGACTTCATCATACATCAATTCATGTGTAAGAATACATGAATCACAAAACTTGTCTAGATTGAACATAGACAAGGGTTAGAACACATGCCTTCAGCGTCTGCTACTGTTATTACACTTTCCCTTTAAGTCTTTAAGGTCTATACAATATATGATCACATAACGTAACACATTAGGTCGTGAATAAACATACATGGTTCCTAATGAATCTTACCCTTCTTCTCAATCAAATCATATATTAGATTTGTCACTATTGGTTCCGGCTTGCCGTTATAATTTACATCGTTCTTATGTTAACGTTTGATTGATTATCTTCAACCTTTAGTGATCATACTTAAGGTTTAATAATGTCTTAAATAACGTTACATTAAGTTTTAGTTCATTAATAATCAATTAAATTTCTTTCTTTACTTATAAACTTTCCTTACTGTGCATGATCTAGTTCGGCGCATCATGACGCTTAGCTTCCTTGGAATAATTCACCATCAAGGCGGGTTAGCAATGTATGGCACAGTCTCGGGTCTTCAGCCGCTGAGTATAATTCCCTTATATTGAGGCCGCCACTTTATAGTGGTTTCTAGTCAAGCCTGGTGCTGCGACGCCACTTTATAGTGGTTTCTAGTCAAGCCTGGTGCTACGGCGCTAAGCACAATGCCTTGGGTGGCGCCGGCTCTGAGACATAGTAAATTTTTTATATAAAATTTCTTAAGTGAGATTCCCGGGCTCATAACTTCTTCGTTATAAGTCCGAATTGGCTCATTCCAAAGCAATTAGCTCACAAATTACATACTCTACGTGTTCATGCAAGAATTTTACATTTTTGACTTCGTTAACTCAAAATTCAACTTTGGGTTCATTTTTAACGAAAACGATAAACGTTCGTGAATGTTCAACGCTCGTTTCTTTGTTCTAAGTCGGAATTCGGTCATTTTTGAGTTCGCAACTCTATAATGCCAAATAAGACTTATCCCCATCAAAAACCAACATTTCTGAGCTCAATGTCAAAATTCGACTTCTATTCCGAGAATTTCACGATTTCGACGATTATCGTCCGAACTCATAAATTTCTCCATAACTTCGTTACTTATTATTTGTTCATCGTTTCAAATGGATTCATTCCATCATACTAACATCTTAACATACATATTTCATTAACTTGTTTACATGATAAGTTATTACTTATTCTTCATGGGTTTAAAACTTATAAAAGTATAAACTACTTATGATTTCATTTCACATGATTTATCATGGTTTAGTCTTCAAACCACCATCCTTGCTTCTTCTTATCATACATTTCATTATTGTAAATATATGACAAGTTCTTATAATTTCTTCCTTAGTTCATAACTTATATATGAACAAATTGCTTAGTCAAAGCTTATTAAGACTTAAGTCCTTTGATTAACCATTCTCTTTACTTCTTAACATACATACTTCACTAATCAACACTTCTCTATTAAACTAGTATTGAAGAGTTGGATGATTAATGATATAAGAGTTCTACCTTTGATGATCAAGCTTTGTTCTTCTTCTTTTCTACTAATGAAAGTCTAGCTTTCTTTCTTACTTATTCTCTCTAACAAATAAGTTGTAAATGTTGGATGAAATGAACAAGTGTAAAAATGATCCAACACTACTTCTATTTATAGGATTGCTAAGGTTAGGGTATAATGGTCAATAAACATCCCACCTCCTTAAACCAACCTCCTTATTATTCATTACTTAACTATTAAGTTTTCTTGCCTCACACTTTTTTTGCTAGGCCATCACACTCTTTGCTTGGCCACCAAGGTCACCCATGTGATCATAGGGCCCACATGGGTTGCCCCATGGATCTTCTTTACCCATTGGATCTTAATTTGGGCTTTAATTTAATTAGCTTAACTTATGATTTTGGGCTTGCATTAATCCACTTTGGACTTTACATTAACAAACACTTGGGCTTTAACATTAGTTTACATTGGGCTTAATCATAATCCCAATTAAACTATACACTTCCCACACAATCCCACAAGTACAATTACATATGGCTTAAAGCTTTAGAACGTATTGTCTACGTATTAATCTCGTATTCTAACTCGTATACTTTTTCAACATATACGACATACCATCATTCATACATACTCATATAATACTTCGTATCATACTCATATTCATTACCTCGTACAATACCTACATATTATACGATCATTGTTTTAACTAGTTAACGCTTTACTTTTCCTAACATTCTCGAATTAAGTCCGCATGCGAAAAACTATGTTTTTCATACTAGAATTATTATTACATAATCCATCTCACCTCGATATTCCATCGTTACATATTTCTCGGAAGTTCAAAAATAATTCCCGAGCAGAAATTAGTGAACCGTATTTTTCATAAAATTTCCCGGAAAACTTATTTTCTTCTTGGAAATTTAAACACTTTAATTCCTTCATGTAGTCAAAATACTATGACTTTCTAATGTTTCTAGGTTATAGAACGACATTCTTCTTACTAACACATAATAATAACAAATAATATAATTTTATTCATTATTTAATTAAATAAAATTATTTTACAATGGATCCGAATTTCTCGGTCGTTACAGATCTCAAAACCTGGAACTATGTGGGCGAAGGAAAAGAAGGGTGGCACATTGTTTATGAGCAAGGACCTGAGCCTATATGGGAAGATATGGTACGCATTCTTGTGCGCGAAGCTATTTCCTTTGACGTATACTAGTGAAGTGACAAAAGAGAAGGTTCTGCTATTATATGCCATAGTGAAAGATTTTGACATTAACATCGGTTCTATCATCAACTTCTCCAACTGACGTTTCCTGCGTGGGCCATTTTTAGGAGCAATGCCACACCCATCTCTTATCTGTGGGGTGTGCAAGCAGTCCGGAGTTTGATGGTCGGGTGATGATCCCATGCAGCAGCCCCTCCAGCTTCTTAATTCCAAGATGATTGCATGATACTCAGTATGGGTTGTAGGGGAGTCACATCCTCGAGGTTTAGGCTTTATGTTTCCAGATGCTCCTGAGGTAAAGGAGGCAGAGGATACCTCCGAGGATGACGAGTTCAGAGCTGTTGAGGTGACTGGTGAGGAGGAAGCTGCGGGTGGTAGCAGGTTTACCAAGTATATATTTAGCACCCAATTCCGCAGTGTATAGAGGCATGTGGACATGAGAGATAGAGAAGGTGATAGAAAGATGAAAATAATTGCAGTGAGGTAGGATCACATATTCAACACGATGAATAATTCCCTTGCTTCATTACACGAGGCATTGCAAAGATTGAATCCAACCGTTGTGAACCAATTTTAGTATCCAGTTCCAGAGCCAATGCCATAGTACCCTCCTTCTGTTTCTGATGTGGAGGAGTTTTTAGTCCTTATCCCACCACCACAGCCACCACTACATGCTTAGCATGTTATAGGGAAGTCCTCTTTTACTTTAAGGTAGTATTTTTACAATGAGGGCATTGTGTATGCTATGTGTGGGGGAGTTAGTTTTAATTTTTTGTTTAATGTTTTAGTTTTTATTTTGTTAAGTATGTTTAGTTTGCATATGTTAGTTTAGTTATTTTTATGCCAGTTCATGTATGCATTCATGTAGTTACATAGTAGATTAATTTAGTAGTTAATGGTGTAAATAGTTTTTTTTCATGCTGAAGTTGTCTAAAAAAACTTAAAATTTGAAAAATCTCAAAAATATTAGTTAGTTTAATGTTTTTATATTGCATTTAGTTCATACTTGCATGATTCCAGCTATTAGATGGGTTAAAGTCTGTTTTGGCCAATGATTAGATTGGAATTGTGTAGACAAGTATAATATTGATTGTTAAGACGTTGATGTGATTTCTTATCATGAATTAGATATTTATCTGTTTGAAACTGGTGTAATCAGGTTAGCACATTAAGAAATGATCGTGTTGACTGATTGAGTTTAAATGCACACATAATGGAACTCTTAAGGATAATGCTAATTTAAATGAAATAAAGTTAGGAATAGTTAGTGATGGTTAAGATTAGATAGGAACCTAAGTTTGGGGAAAAATTTGGGATATATAAGCTATAAAAAAAAAGAAAAAAAAATAGAATAATAAAAAAAAGAAAAAAAATGAATAAATACCGTGGCTAGTCTAGTTTTTTGGCTTTTTTTTACTTGAGTATGTACGCCCGAGGGGATGTCTATACACCTAGCGCCCTAAAGCCTGACGGTTTGGGAGTCGTTGGTTGAAAGCTCGCTAAGGGGTAGCACTGAAAAGCCTAAGATGACTAGACATTGCACAGTCATGAGAAAAATAAAAAGTGAAAAATAGGAAAAAGAGTTAAAAGCCCCCGTATATGAATAATAAAGCATAAGTATCCCATTTTGTCCTTTAGATTTAGTAACTGTTTGATTTTAGTCGGATCTTGCTTATTTTTGGGTTTCTTGAGTTTACACTGTAAGGTTCCTTTAAAGAGCCCTATTATGTGCTTTATTTAATTTAATGGCAGTTAGAATGGTTGTTGAGCACACACGCACTATATCAGTGATAACAGGTTAAGATTTGATGCTTGTTTGAGAAGTTATTAATTTTATCTTGATGTGATGTATTATCGTGTTTATTGTGATTTCTTCAAGGCCATGTGAATAGACTTTGTTTTGTCTATAGCTGGATTCGTAGGCATGTAGTGAGTTGCATTGCATTGTATATCATTGTGCTCGAGGACTATCATAGTTTAAGTTTGGGGGAGTTTGATGAGTGGGTTTTATACCTACGAATCGAGTTCCTATTTGGACTTAAATGGTGTTTATTCTGTCGATTTTAGTTTCGATTTTCTTTTGTTTGTGTTTGTGTTTGTTTTGTGTTCAGGATGTGTTATATGTTAGTTAAAGTATGTTGGTGGCAATGTGGCTAGAAAATAGCATAGACAAGTAAGAATCAGAAGTCAGGAGTAGGATACCCCACTCGGGGTGAGCTTATTACAAAGTGAAGACCCCGTCGGGGTGGGGGTATACGTGTAAAAGAAATTAGACCCCGTCGGGGTGGGCATTCTCATGGTTTAAACCCCCGTAGGGGCGGGGGTATGCAGGCAGAATGAATTAATTTGGATGTAATTCTAACATTGTGGAAGCGCAAACTGAACAACTTTGGGTTGGATTGGGACTGTGTGTGGATGTTTTCTATCAGCTATTACAGAGACATAAGCCAAGTAATTAATCATTCAATCAGACAATCAACAACTTCAACTTTTGAACCCTAATTTTAAGAAGACATTGGAGGAGCAGAGCAGAAGAGCAAGATCACGAAGATTTTAGAATTGAGTGAGGATAAGGGTGGTTCTATACTATTTTTGTACTTTTAATTCAGTGTCTGTAATTGGGATGATGTATTCTTTTATCTATTCAGTTTTTAATTCATTAGTTATGAACTAAATTTCTTATTAAGCCTGCAATGGATCTTTAATGTGGAACGATTGTAAGACCCCAACTTTTATGAATAAAGTTATATTTTTTTTCTCTAAATGTTATTTTGAATAAAAAGGTGTGGATTTGATATAATTTTATAGTTATGGGTAATATTTACAAATTTTTCAAAGTAAGCATGTTGTCATAAAATATTAATTTGGTCGAGGAATATTCATTTTATCGGGGAATATTCGTACGACGACACAATCATTGGTGGACCCCATAATAGAATTATTGTCGGAGTTAGAAAACGACAGAAATAACTTTTTATAAAAATAACGGCAAAAGTTTTAATGTTAACTATTGAAATACCTGGTGATAAAATTACAGTAATACGGGTGATTGCATAGTAGCACACGGTATTGTATAATATCTTTTATTATTGATGCTTACGTGAGAAGTCACTTAGTTTAATTTAATTATTGCCGCAGTAGTTGATGTATAGTATCTGACATTATTTATTCAATTATTGTCACAATGTCATCTGCACAATATATATTTTATATTATTAAATCAATAATTGAGATGATAAAATTATTCATATTATTATTTTCATTATTGACGATGTCTAGAAAGTTCTGTCGAGGAAATGGGTTTGGTCACCTAATTGCGCACCAATACGGAGAAGTCCTTATCGGAAAGCCTCCTCTTTCTTGAGAAATGATCTGTTTGTTAATATTATGAGTTATAATATTAATGATAAATAAATGTTATTAAAAATGTGTAGTGAATTGAGATAAATAGAGGGGTATTTTATGAATTTTTTTTTTTTGTAAATTTGGCTTATTATATAGACCCCCAATTACCCATTTTTCAAAATTATGGGTAGAAAGGTATCTCAATTTTTGTTATATATATATATATTAAGTTCTTTTTTATGTAAAATAGAATATATTATATTTTATTTATATAGTACCGCATAGTATAGTACTGCATAGTGTGTGCATAGTGTTGCATAGTGCAGTATAGTAAAATCAATTATTTTTAGAAATTCACCGAAGGATTTGGCGCCCATGATTCCAGTATGCAGTCCGTGATTATTTTCCTAAATAGTATCATACCATTCTCCTTTAAATATGATACTCAGTTTAGAAATGAAAATCACACTAGAATCAGGGAATTCTTCTTCTATAATATTGAGCGTATTTCTTTTGAGTTTAAGGAAGCTTTTAATGTAGAAAATAATGCATATTTTCTCCAAGAATATCCCCGCTATACCAGTCAAAATTACTCTTTTTTGAGGTAAGGGGTATTATTTATTTCATATTCGCTTACGATATTATTTTTCGTATTCGTATTGAATTTTATTTTTGTTTAATATTCGTAAGGAATATTATTTTCGTTGAATATTCGTAAGGAATATTATCTTCGTTCAATAGTTATAAGGGATATTATTTTGTTCAGTATTCGTAAGAAATAATATTTTCTTCCATACTCTGTAGTATGTAAGTAATATTATTTCATTTCAAATTCTGAATTTTACACTCTTTTTGACAAGTATTACTTTTATACTCCTTGAAATTAGTAAAATATCCTTGAAATTTGTGCTTCATCTAGTATCGTTTCATAAGAATATTTTTCTGAACATTCTTGTTAAATTTTGATCTTTTCATGTCTGGGAACTATTCACGGGATACTATTCCTGAAGTACTACTCATGGGGTACTATTCACTCATGTACTATTCACCTAGGGTACTATTCATGTCAAAATTTAATTTATTTTATGTCCAAATTATTTTTGATACAATATTATTCTTGAATTTTACTCCATAAAGTTGTATCATGTTGACAATTTCGATATTATTGAATTCTAGATAAATTGAATTATAAATATTTAAAATTTATCCTTGTTCTCATTTAATTGAATTCTTATATCATTGTCATCATCCTCATGCTTATATTGTGATGAAAGTCATCTATGGCCCGTAGTGCATATATGGACTGTTGATTGGTATGATTATGATCAGGAATTATGTATCGGTATAATCATGACCTGTAATGTTACAAATAATATGGTAAAAGTCCTCATTGGCCTGTAGTGCATTGATGGACAGTCGTTGGCATGATCATGACCACTGGTGATACTAATGAATATCCTTGGCCCGTAGTGCATGGATAATTCGTGGATGTGGTAATAATGAATATCCTTGGCCCGTAGTGCATGGATAATTCATGGATGTCATACTAACGAATATCCTTGGCCCGTAGTGCATGTATAATTCGATGATGAGGATTATTTATTGAGCTGTGTTACAGCGATAAAATATTGATGATGAACTTTTAAATTATAGAAGATAGTAGATATTATGCTCTACTTGACTCTTCTAATGGATTGCTTATTCCACTGTAGTTAGACTTGTTGTCTATTATATTCTATTATTTTTACACTATTGAAGGCTAACGATAATTTATTCTGCATTATCTTAGTCATAATATTGTTTACTGGCCTAGTTGTGCTCACCCTTTGCTTTAATTGTTCTCTTCAAGAAATGAGAACATAGCCGGGACTAGTCGGGGAATGGAGTGACGGTTCGAGATGGTGGCTATAGTAGTTCTCGTTATTTTATAAAATAGTGTAATAATAATTGTAATGAGGACTCCATATTCGTGTTAAAACTCTTAGGTATGTTTTATGGTATTTTACACGATAGTTGTATACTTAAGTTTGTATTTGAATTCTGTACCATGTATTTTGTGACTCAGAATGGGTTGTGTATATCAATGTTTAGGGATATGATCCCTAGCTGAGATTTGATGCTAGAACTAGGATGGGAGAGACGGGTAAATCCTTCGCTAGTATGACCTACATAAGCTTATTTATTATTTAATTGGTCGGTCAGAATATAGGGATAATATGTGGCATGTCAATTAACCCTTGTTTTGTGGCAGTGCTTGAAACTGACATCTGAAAGTGTTGAGATAAGCATTGGAGCACATGAGACCGTCGAGTCACCGACGATTAATAACCAGGATAATTTGTATCAAGAAGGCAATAATCCTCAAGTAAAAAACAACACTGACCAAATGACAAACGATTGGATGTTTAGAGGCTTTCTGCAATTCATGCAACATCAGGCAAGAGAGATTCATGTGCAAAATGCAGGTGGAAATACTGGCAACTCACGGCTGGTCACCACTAAGTAGTGAAGGAGCTGTGACCACCAGGGTTTTTGTGAAAGCCAGAACCACTTATGGCAGAGACGTGGATTAAGAAGATCACCAAGATATTTGACAACTTGGGATGCTCCGAGGAGCAAAAGGTTCCCTTTGCCACCTTCATGTTGCAATGAAAGGAAGATCATTGGTGAGAATCTGTAAAATGTACTTAACCTGCCGCACAAAAGATTTATTGGGAGAAGTTCCAAGAATTGTTCAACGATAAGTACTTTCTTCATCATATGAAGGAGGTAGAATTCATCAAGCTGGAATAAAACAATATGATCGTAATGAAATACGAGGCTAAATTTGAGTAGTTATCTCAATTTGCATCCCATTTGTTAGATAATGAGGAGCGTATGACGCGGATATTTCTAAGAGGTTTGAAACCCGAAATATGACAATGCCTCATTTCTCACAAACTTTGCTTGTATTCAAATGTTGTGAATAGGGCTCAGTTATTGGAGCGCGATAATGTGTTAGACTAACCAAGAGATAGTAGTAGGCAAATGATAATACCAGTAGTAGCAGTCATCGAAGCGGTGACAAAAAAACGTGGAGAAAATCAACACGCCAGAAATGGTAACCACTTCGGTGGTAATCCTAGCCAAGATAATAAAAGTGGTAATTTCAAAAAGAGAAGGTTCAATAATGATGGAAAGACAGCAACACCAGCACCCATTGTTAAGGAAAGGGAACAACCCCCGTTCGTATGCTACATATACAGAGGGGAAGGACACATCAGTCCAAACTGAATGCAACAACACAAAGCATTTTATAATTACAGAAGAGATGGTCACCTTGCCCAATTTTGTCATGTAGTGAAGTCAAGTCCAGCTGGGATGGTGACGCTAAAGGATATCCCAGACAAGTTAAAGTCGGTAGTTTAAAGGAGAGCATTTTTCGTGATGAGGAACCCGAACGAAGTTATAACGGGTAAGCTAATCATAAACTCTTGTGAAGTCTATACCTTATTCGATACAGGTTCTACCCACTCTTTACTTTCACCTAGTTGTGTTTAACGTTTGAACTTGACTCATGAGAAATTAGACTTTAATTTATCTGTTAAAACTCTGTTATGAGAAATCTTCGTTACCTCCACTGTTTATAAATTATGTTTGATTTAAATTGGCACCCTCATGTTACCTGTCGATCTTATCTCTTTGAAAATACTTGCATTTGATGTGATTTTAGGGATTGATTGGTTAACTATTCATCATGCTAAAATTAATTATTTTCATAAGGTTGTTAGTTTTCATATTCCTAACCAACTTGTTATATGAATTCAAGCAACAAAACCACTAAAGTAAATAATTGTCATATCAAGTCATAAAGCCATTAGTTTATTGAAAAACGGATGTCAAGCTTTCTTAGCCCATGTCACAAATTTAAACCAAAAATACCTTGGATTTGAATGATATTTCTATTGTTAATTGTAAGACCCCAACTTTTATGAATAAAGATTAAGGTGTTGTTTTGATATAATGTTATAGTTGTGGGTAATATTAATAAATTTTGCAAAGTAAGCAAGTTGGCATAAAATATTGGTTTGGTCGGGGAATATTCGTTTGGTCGGGGAATATTCATTTTATTGGGGAATATTCGTACAACGACACAATCATTGGTGGACCCCACAACAAAATTATTGTCGGAGTTAGAAAACGACATAAATATCTTTTTATAAGAATAACGACAAAAGTTCTACCGTTAATTGTTGAAATACCTGGTGATAAAAGTACAGTAATACGTGTGGTTGCATAGTAGCACACAGTATTGTACAATATCTTTGATTATTGATTCTTACATGACAAGTCACTCAGTTTTATTCAATTATTGACACAGTAATTGTTGCATAGTATCTCACGTTATGGATTCAATTATTGTCACAATATTTTATTATTAAATCAATAATTGAGATGACAAAGTTATTCATATTATTATTTGCATTATTGACAATATCTAGAAAGTTCTATTGAGGAAAGGGGGTTGGCCACCTAATTACGCGCCAATAGAGAGAAATCCATATTGGAAAGCCCCCTCTTTCCTATGAATGATCTGGTTGTTAATATTGTGAGTTATAATTTTAGTGATGAATAAATGTTATTAAAAATGTGTTTTGTGAAGCAAATTGAATTAAGATAAATAGAGAGGATTTTTATGAAGTATTTGTTGTAAACCTGGCTTATTATTTGGATCCCCACTTACCTATTTTTCAAAATTGTCTGTAGAAAGTTATCTTAGTATTATTTAATATATATTTTATTTGATTTCATAGTACTGCATAGTGTTGCATAGTACTGTATAGTTTTTCATAGTACTGCATACTGTATAGTAAAATCAAAAAAAATTTAGAAAGTTTCACCCGTGAAAATTTTTCCTGTGCGTCCGTGATTTTATTTTCTAAATAGTATCCGTCCATTCTCCTATAAATAGAATGCTTAGTTTAGAAATGAAAATCACACCAGAATCAGAGAATTTTTCTTTTATAATATTGTGCATATTTCTTTAGAGTTTAAGGAAGCTTTGAGTGTAGAAAACAGTGCAAGTTCTCTTCAAGAATATCCCACCCTACCAGTAAAAATACTTTCCTTTTAAGGTAAGGGGTATTATTTATTTCATATTCGCTTACAATATTATTTTTCATATTCGTGAGGAATTTTATTTTCGTTTAATATTCGTAAGCAATATTATTTTCGTTCAATATTCGTAAGGAATATTATTTTTGTTCAATATTCGTAAGGAACATTATTTTCGTTCAATAATTGTAAGGGATATTATATTTGTTTAATATTCGTATGAAATAATATTTTCTTCCATACTTTGTAGTAGGTAAGTAATATTATTTCGTTTCGTATTCCTAATTTTACACTTATATTGATAAATATTGCTTCTATACTCCATGAAATTAGCAGAATATCCTTGAAATTTATACTTTATCTATTATCTTTTCACGAAAATATTATTATGAACATTCTTGATAATTTCTAATCTTTTCATGTCGGGGTACTATTCACTCGGGTACTATTTCACCCGGGGTACTATTTATGACAAAAATTAATTTTTTCTGTATAAATCATTTTTGATACAATATTATTCTTGAATTTTACTCCACAAAGCAGTATCAAGTTGACAATTTGGATATTATTGAATTCTTGATAAATTAAATTATAAATCTTTAAAATTTATCCTTGCTCTCATTTAATTGAATTCTTATATCATTGTCATTATCCTCATGCTTATATTGTGACGAAAGTCATCTTTGGCCCGTAGTGCATAGATGGACTGTTGATTGGTATGATTATGACTATGTATCGGTATAATCTGTTAGGTTTGTAATATTCATGTGCGCAATCAAATTGCAAAAATTAAGCGGAAGAGAGATAAATCAGAGTTTAAAAATTTTACAAACCATATACCTGGATCACCCTTTATGCACAATTATTAATTAAACGAAAATATGAAGGACAAGAATCATACCCTTGAAGATCCGAGCTTCCTCAGGTACAAGTTCACCTCCAATCCTTTTCGCGTTCAACTTGAATCCATCGGGTTTGGTTCCTTCTTTTGATCAACATTAGCCACCCAAATGTTTGGCCTCTAAAGGTGATCCACCAAGAAAAAATAAAGATTCAAGAAGATGGTGTATTGGCTCAAACCCTAGTTTTTCCTATCTGTATAGAAAAAGGGGGCGTACTCTCCAACTAATTGGAATTATTATGTATGTTGTAAAAGTCAACAACCACAGCACCCATAATAAGACTCCTCTTATTTATAGATGTGGGAAACCCACCTTAACAATTAAGGAATTGGGATTTATTTAATTAATTAAATTCTTTTAATTAATTAAGCTCCCTAATCTTATTAGGGATAATTAATTAAACTCCTTTAACTAATTTTCCTTCCTAATCCAATTAGGAATAAATGAGAGTACTTATATTAAATTAATTCCTAAACTCCTTTTAGAAATTAAAATAATAATAATTGTAATAATATTAATAAGACTCCTCTTATTAATTTATATTTAATATTTCTAAAATATTAAATAATAAATATTAAGCTATTTAATTTATTCTATCACCATAGATTAAATTAAATATACATAACATATTATTACGATTATGTCATTATCTTCTTAAATAATTATTCTTCCTTTTATGGTGTGACCCTTTAGGTTCTCCATATTAAACCGGTTGTGAATAAATCAATTAGAACAATTCTAATCTTATTTAAATAAATAAATTAAACAATTAATTTATTTAAATAAATAATATTTATTCTACAATAGGGATAAGCCTCCCTAGCGATCAGCGACTTTCCAGATAATATAGATTTCAACATTAATCATTAAAGAACCTTTGAGTAAATAGTTACCGTACAATTCAATCCTTCCACCATACAATGTCCCAATTAAATATAAGACATGGAATTACTCTGTCAAGTCTTATTTTATTTAATTATATGTATTTCGATCCTTAAATGCACAACTCAAATAATGCAAATTAGAAACTCCTTTCTAATTTCATTACGCCGCCCGAGGACTCTTGGGTTGTCATTTATCGAATCACATAGGACATTTCTCTTCTTCTTTAATAGAAGTGGTAGATTCTTTATTGATCATACATTATCTCCATGTACAACTTATTATACCCAAGCATACCCTTTGATATACCCTAAGGGTCTTAAGGAATAAGTCAAAGTATAACTCATCATACACAAGATATTATGATGATCTCAAGTCCAAGGATCACTTGTACTACTATCACTCTGAGAATTCCTATTGACATGCAAGTAAAACTCCATTAGGTATTCCTTAGCGAGCCACGTTCGATGAACTTATTCTCTAATAAGCACCTATATACTTGCTTTAGTGTCTCCACACAAATGATCATGAGATCAATCATCCTCATCCAATGAGCAAGCAACGTATGTACCAATCTATCCAGGATTCACTAATCCCAATTTAGTAATCCAATGATTGGGAACTATTTTAGTTTTAAGCTTTCTAAGAATTTAGATCTCATTAGAATGATCATCATCATTATTCTAAAAGCATTGCTTAAAACTATGGGTTTATCACATATTATAAAAAGCGACATCATGTAGATAATTAAAAGCCTTTAATAAATTAATACTTTTTATTAATAAATGAATAAGATTGTTACAAAGTATATACTTTATCATCAAACATGATTGGCTTGTATACTACTTTCAATCTCCCACTTGCACTAAAAGCCAATCGTCATGGTATCTCATACTCTTCTTCTCTAAGTGGCGATTATCCTGCTGTTGGATAAGCTTTAGTTAATGGATATGTAATGTTGTTCATGGGAGTCCACTATCTCTATAGTGATTTCCCATCTTTCAATGATTCTAATAATCAAATGAAAGTGCCACAACACATGTTTAGATCCAAGACGAGACTTAAGAACTATTCCTAGTTCTATAATGAGCTTTTAATCCATACAATCAACTTGCAGCTTCATTTATAGCTATATACTTTGTCTTTATCACTAAACCAAAGAACTCTTTCTTTGTTTGGAACCTTTCAATTCTTTGCACCTTTATTCAAGATAACGCTTTACCTTAAAGTGGATTTTTCTGTCATCTTGGACTGTCTAAAAAACTTGAGTCTGTTAAGCCCTCTAGTTTTAATTTAGACCCACCATGAATATGATCACATCCTTAGTGTCGGTTAAGCACTTTAAGATGTTTTTCACTGACTCATAGTGAACTTCTCCATAATATGACTGATCAACATCAAGTCTCGTACATTTCATTGCATACATGATAGTTACTCATGCGATCTCTCTTTTTGGAGTCTATGGGGACTATTAAGAGAGATACACTCCATGGCTCATCAACATGAGACATCTCTTGGAGTTTTCCATGCTAAACAACTTTAGCATCAAATGAATATACATTCCTTGGGTTAAGTTGAGCATCCTTTTAAATCTATCTATATAGATTTTATCCCCAATAAAGATATTCTTCCCAAATCATTCGTGGAGGAATGTTTAGACAACTTTATCTTTACTGATTGTAGCATTGGTATGTTATTCCTCATCCGTAGTATATCAACATATAATACTAGAAATTTCACGACGCTCCCAATTGACCCTTTTTGTACACACTAGAACTCTTACCTCATCGTATGTAACTCTGGATCATCATCTTCTACATGATCGTACCTTATCATCATCATCCATAATGAATCCATACCTCCTAGGTATCTTGGTACTATTCCAGATTTATGATTCGGTTGTGGTACAATAGGTCTGTCTCTGAGTTCCTCTTATTTGACTTATAGTGTTTTGTGGTTCTTGAACTCTTCAAGATCTATTATCCTCCCACTAGCCCCTTTTAATGATAAACACCTTTATCTTAGAAGGCGTGTTTTGTAACAAACACCTTTTGCTAAGTAGAATTATAGAACATATACCCTAAACTTACTTTAGGATGTCCCACAAATCAGTGCTTGTCAAATCTTGTCCCAAGCTTATCATTTGAAACCGTTTCACATAAGTTGGACAACCCCTTATCTTAACATACTTAAGATTAGGAATCCTCCACATCCATAACTTTTATGGAGTCTTGGAAATTTGGATTTTGAGGTTACCTTTTGTAGATATGTCGCAGCCATTTCTAGGACATGATCCTGAGGGATCTTTGAAATATCGGTAAAATCATTATGGACCGCACCATGTCCAACAAGGTATGCGATTTTTCTTTCGGATACATAAATCATTTACTACATATCAGGAGGCGTCCATTATGAGAACACCATTTGAGATGATCTAGAAACTTATTGCACAAGTATTTATTCCTTGATCTAATCAAAGAATCTTAATACTTTGCCAATTTGTTTCACTTCTAAATTCTTTGAACCTTTCAAATAATTCATACTTGTATTTCAGCAAATACACACATTCAACTCTTTGAATGATCATCTCTTTTCTTATACTAATTTGTTCAATATGCAAAATTATTTTCATGTAAGTCAGTATACAAAATTTATTAAGTAATATTCGGTTCTATACAAAACATTATTATTATAAATAGAACAACAATTGTTCTTAATTATAATACCAAAGATTTCATTGTCCAACAATAAAATGGAAATAATATTTTAACAAGAACTGGAATACAATAACAACTTATTGACTTAATAGATTTGCTGTAGGCATTTGCTAAACTATAAGTTTCTATAGCTAATGCGCAACCTTTGCTTCATTTTCCACACATAGGATTACTTATCTTTATTTAGCATCTCTATACACTTGGTGGTCCTTCATAAATCTATATTTATGATAACCAAAGTCGGTATCCAATACCCAAGTAGAACCTTGACTTAAAAAAAATTATTTTAAATCATGAACAAATTTGTATTTGTAACCAAAACTTCACTAAGCTTCTTTGGTTAGCCTCTGCAAGATACTTCTCGCAGTTTCTTTCCAGTGTCCAGGCTTATAGCAGTGGAAGCAAACTCCTTTGCTATCCTTATCAGTTTTTCTCTTATTATCCTTTGTTTACGCCTTTCTATTTACCTTCTTTGAATCGTTCTTCTTTTCAGAAGATCCTTTGGCCCCTACCAGTAAGACTTGATCTTTCTTGGTTGGAAAGTGACTCTCAACATTTTTAATATGTTAAGCAAATCATTGAGGTGATATCTAGCTTGTTTATATGAAAATTCACAACAATTGTGAAAGGAGTCCGGAGTGAGTGCAAGATCAAATCTTGGCTCAACTCTCCATCCATGACAAAACTTCGTTGTCTAATTGATCAATCAAATTGATAATGTTAAGGACTTTTTATGCATCTTAGTAGTGTCACTCGGTCATTCAAGATCGGAAGAGCTCCTTAGATATCTCGATATCTATCGGTCCTACTTTCCTCACCATCAACTACTTGATGTGCGAGAAATATAGTAGGAGCATCCATAGTTTCATGCTAACGTCAAGCTTCGTTACTCATAGATGCTGAGCATGATGCATTGAGCCAAATGTGCATCATCTTGCCACTTTCTAAAAGTAGCAATTTCTTCCTCGAGGCATTATGCTCGCAACCATTGCGAGGATAGGCGTATTAAGGACATAAGATAGCTTTTTAGCTATGAGAACTATTCTCAAATTCCTTAACCAATCCATTTAATTGATTCCGTTAATTTAGCATCTAATATGCTTCGCAGTGATAGTAATTTTAGACATTGTAAAATTACGTAAATGAATTTGTAATTAACAACATTTTAACATACATTCTTTTATTAATTACCAAAATAAATTAGGTCTTATTTTAAATTGGTATCTCCCACTATTTTCTTCAAACTATATTACCCTCACTTATATAGTTTGGCAAAATCTAATTAAAGATTTACTAGTGAGAATAAGGATCTCATTTCAAATGTATATAGCCTTGTGGTGACACAACAAACTATATATAAATAAATAGGTAGACAAATTTTGTCAATTACATCAACTATGCAATTCCTTTTCTTTTGCCTCTTAGATTATTTTGATCAAGTGGTGGCACATCCAGAATCAAAATTATCCAAGTTAAGTCGAACCTAGCACTCCATATATTCAAAAAGAAAAATATCATCCTTGTGGTGGTGACACAACAAAACAATATTGTTCAATTTTCTTTATAAGCATCAAATGTTATAAATTAACATCTTAAATACTTAACACTTGCCTTGTGGTGACATAACAAACTCATATTAAATATTTAATGCTCTATTAATTTTATCATGCTAGAAGGCGACGTTCGATATTCCAAATATCTTTGAACGCTTAGAAATTAATATAAAAATTGAGGGGTTTGTTATTAATTATCTCATCTTGTTTAGCGCGCATGCACATATATATATAAAATACGTGTCATATTAATGAACATGCGAAGCATGTTTGCATAATATAAAATATATATTGTATAAGAGTGCACATATAGAATACTATATTCTACCTGGATTGATTATGGACTTTTATTCTAGTTTGGTTCACTAGAGCCACCAAGTGAACCAAAAGGTCAAACCCTAGAGGTGCAAGAAATAATATTTAAATATAACTATTACATTTAAACCCGGGCTCCATTACAAACGGGTCTTCAAGCGCTCCTTGCCCCTTGATCTCCAATTTTTCAAAATTAATTCTAACTATTCCTATTACAAAACTATTTAAAATAAATAGAAACCTTGATCAAAGAATCGAGGGAAGTACATAGGAGGAGATAGAATTTACATTCAAAAAAATTAGAGAAGACGAGTCTGCAGACCCCATTTAATAAAACCCATACATTCATGCATCCAACTAAAATAAAATCCAATCGCATTTGGTCAATAGTCCATAATCAATCCAATTTATTATCATACACATCATCATATGCATCAATAAATAACATTCATCTTATGAATAATAAATATTTAATATATATATTGATATCATTTAATGGGCAAATTTAGTTAGTATAAAATCTATTTTTGAATCAAAATAAACTCCTTTATTTTAATCCAAATTTAAATCAAAATAAAACTATTTTATTTTAATTTATCCAATTTTGAATAAAATAAACTATTTTATCAAAATATTTAATCAAAATAAACTCCTTTATTTTAATTAATTATGGAATCCAATTCCATGTAAAAAAAAATTATTAAAGGAAACACAAATTCTTTTTTCTATTCACAAATAAACTCCTTTATTTTGAATAATATGAAATCTTATTTCATATTTAAATAAACTCCTTTATTTAAGGAAACATGGATTCTCTTTCCTATTCACAAATAAACTCTTTTATTTTGAATAATATGAAATCTTATTTCATATCTAAATAAACTCCTTTATTTAAGGAAACATGGATTCTCTTTCCTATTCACAAATAAACTCTTTTATTTTGAATAATATGAAATCTTATTTCATATCTAAATAAACTCCTTTATTTAAGGAAACATGGATTCTCTTTTCCTATTCACAAATAAACTCTTTTATTTTGAATAATATGAAATCTTATTTCATATCTAAATAAACTCCTTTATTTAAGGAAACATATAATCCAATTTCAACTCCAATTAGTTATCATGGAATCCAATTCTAACTCTAATTAGTTAGCATGAAATTTAATTTTAAAATTAAAATAAACCTATTATTTTAAAATTAAAATAAACTTTTATTTTAAAATTAAAATAAACCTTTTATTTTAATCATAAAATTATTGAGAATAATATATTATATATATATATATATATATATAATATATTATAAAATAACCGAATATATATATATATATATATATATATATATATAAAACCATGCGATTATAATATAATATATATATATTATTTTCGTGCCTTATTTAATCCTGTTAACTCATATCATGTAGGAATCAACCTTTTGGAAAATTAAAACCGACCACTCTTCTTTTAATATATATAGCATAACATGTGAAATAGCACGTTTTTTATTTATTTTTTAATTTGCAGCGTGACTCACGAATTAGCATTAGCAGGTATCACGTGATTCTCCCTTAAAGCATTTTTCGGCAATTAGCAGGTTTGTAAAAGTGATTCACGAAATCCTGGGCAGTCCTTTAAAAAAAAAATTTCGCCATTTTTTTTTAATAAATTTTATACAATTAAATTATGCCCAATTAAATTGTTCTAAACACATATCAACATACATATCAAATCTGAACAATTAATAATTCGCATAAAGGTTTGGCTCTGATACCACTGTTAGGTTTGTAATATTCATGTGCGCAATCAAATTGCAAAAATTAAGCGGAAGTGAGATAAATCAGAGTTTAAAAATTTTACAAACCATATACTCAGATCACCCTTTATGCACAATTATTAATTAAACGAAAATATGAAGGACAAGAATCATACCCTTGAAGATCCGAGCTTCCTCAGGTACAAGTTCACCTCCAATCCTTTTTTTCGCTCAACTTGAATCCACGGGTTTGGTTCCTTCTTTTGATCAACATTAGCCACCCAAATGTTTGGCCTCTAAAGGTGATCCACTAAGGAAAAATAAAGATTCAAGAAGATGATGTATTGGCTCAAACTCTAGTTTTTCCTATCTGTTTAGAAAAAGTGGGCGTACTCTCCAACTAATTGGAATTATTACGTATGTTGTAAAAGTCAACAACCACAGCACCCATAATAAGACTCCTCTTATTTATAGATGTGGGCAACCCACCTTAACAATTAAGGAATTGAGATTTATTTAATTAATTAAATTCTTTTAATTAATTAAGCTCCCTAATCTTATTAGGGATAATTAATTAAACTCCTTTAACTAATTTTCCTTCCTAATCCAATTAGGAATAAATGAGAGTACTTATATTAAATTAATTCCTAAACTCCTTTTAGAAATTAAAATAATAATAATTGTAATAATATTAATAAGACTCCTCTTATTAATTTATATTTAATATTTCTAAAATATTAAATAATAAATATTAAGCTATTTAATTTTATTCTATCACCATAGATTAAATTAAATATACATAACTATATTATTACGATTATGCCATTATCTTCTTAAATAATTATTCTTCCGTTTATGGTGTGACCCTTTAGGTTCTCCATATTAAATAGGTTGTGAATAAATAAATTAGAACAATTCTAATCTTATTTAAATAAATAAATTAAATAATTAATTTATTTAAATAAATAATATTTATTCTCTGATAGGATAAGCCTCCCAGCGATCAACAACTTTCCAGATAATATAGATTTCAACATTAATCATTAAAGAACCTTTGAGTAAATAGTTACCGTACAATTCAATCATTCCACAATACAATGTCCCAATTAAATATAAGACATGGAATTACTATCAAGTCTTATTTTATTTAATTATATGTATTTCGATCCTTAAATGCATAACTCAAATAATGCAAATTAGAAACTCCTTTCTAATTTCATTACGCCGCCAAGGACTACTCTTGGGTTGTCATTTATCGAATCACATAGGACATTTCTCTTCTTTAATAAGAAGTGGTAGATTCTTTATTGATCATACATTATCTCCATATACAACTTATTATACCCAAGCATACCCTTTGATATACCCTAAGGGTCTTAAGGAATAAGTTAAAGTATAACTCATCATACACAAGATACTATGATGGTCTCAAGTCCAAGGATCACTTGTACTACTATCACTACAGAATTCCTATTGTGCAAGTAAAACTCCATTAGGTATTCCTTAGCGAGCCACGTTCGATGAACTTATTCTCTAATAAGCACCTACATACTTGCTTTAGTGTCTCCACACAAATGATCATGAGAGCAATCATCCTCATCCAATGAAGCAAGCAACGTATGTACCAATCTATCCGGATTCACTAATCCCCAATTTAGTAATCCAATGATTGGAAACTATTTTAGTTTTAAGCTTTCTAAGAATTTAGATCTCATTAGAATGATCATCATCATTATTCTAAAAGCATTGCTTAAAACTATGGGTTTATCACATATTATAAAACAACATCATGTAGATAATTAAAAGCCTTTAATAAATTAATACTTTTTATTAATAAATGAATAAGATTGTTACAAAGTATATACTTTATCATCAAACATGATTGGCTTGTGTTCATACTACTTTCATAATCATGGCCCGTAATGTTACAAATGATATGGTAAAAGTCCTCATTGGCCCTTAGTGCATTGATGGACAGTTGTTGGTATAATCATGACCATTGATGATAATATGAATATCCTTGGCCCGTAGTGCATGGATGATTCGTGGATGTGATAATAATGAATATCCTTGGCCCGTAGTGCATGAATAATTCAGTGATGTGGATTATTTATTGAGTTGAGTCTCAGTGATAAAATTAATGATAAACTTTTAAATCATAGAAGATAGTAGATATCAAGCTCTACTTGACTCTTTTAATGGATTGCTTGTTCCGCTGCAGTTAAACTTGTTTTTTATTGTATTCTATCAGTTTAACATTGTTGAAGGCTAACGATAATTTTTTTTGCATTATCTTCGTCATAATATTTCTTACTAGGCTAGTTGAGCTCACCCTTTGCTTAAATGATTCTTTTCAGGAAATGTGAACATAGCCGGGACTAGTCAGGGAATGGAGTGACAGCCGAGATAGTGGCTATAGTAGTCCTCACTAATACTGTGATAATAATTATAATGAGGACTCCATTTGAGTTTGGATATTATCTACGAGATAATATTCATGTTAAAACTCTTAGCTACGCTTTTGTTGTATTGTATAAAGAAGTTTGTATTTAAATTCTTTACCATATATTTGGCGACTTCGAGAATGGGGTGTGTATACCTATTTTGGGGAAGTCACACTTTCTAACTTATGTGAAAAAGGTTTCAAAGGATAAGCTTGGGACAAAATTTGACAAGTACAGATTTATGGGACATCTTAAAGTAAGTTTAGGGTGAATGTTCTATAATCCGACTTAGGAAAAGATGTTTGTTGAGAAACACGCTACCTTCTAAGATAAATGTGTTTATCATTGAAGGAGCTAGTTGGAGGATAATAGATCTTGAAGAGTTCAAGAACCACACATCACTATAAGTCAAATAAGAGGAACATGTAGATAGACCTATTGTACCATAACCGAATTGTAAATCTTGAATTGTACCAAAGATACCTTGGAGGTATGAATTCATCATGGATGATGATGATGAGGTACACATCATAAAGATGATTATCCAGTTATATACGATGGGGTAAGAGTTGTAGACACTCAGAGAAATGGATTGAAGCAAGCTTCTCAAAAATAGAACATTCATTTTGATGAGATAATCAAAAGAGTTTTATTTTATCAAAAACAAGAATGAACCTAGTGTGTACAAAAGGTTCAGTGGGAGCGTCGTGACATTCCTAGTATTATATGTTGATATATTACAGATAAAGAATGACGTACCAATGTCACAATCAGTAAATATAAAGTTGTCTAAATATTCCTCCATGAATGATTTGGGAAGAGTATCTTAATTGGAGATACAAATCTAAATAGATAGATTTAAGAGGATGCTCAACTTAACCCAAGGAACATATATTCATTTGATGCTAAAGTCGTTTATCATGGCAAACTCCAAGAGATATCTCATTTTGATGAGCCATGGAGTGTATCTCTCTTAATAGTCCCCATAGACTCCTTAAAAGAGAGATCACATGAGTGACAATCATGTATGCAATGAAATATATGAGACATGATGTTGATCTGTCATATTCTAGAGAAAATCACTGTAAGTGTGACACCCCCAAATCCGGGAACTTCAATCCCAAAGATTTGGTGTTCACTGTCCAAATAAATCATAACTAACTACCCATAAAGAAAGGATATAATTAAACTCAAAAGTTTAAACAATTAATCTCCCATAAAAGGATTACATCATCTAAAATAAATCACAGGTCATCTAACCTTTATTACATTCATTTGCAAAAAAATTAAAAAATGATTATAATTAAATCCATTACATAAGCTTCATAAATAAAATATAAATTAAACGTTTTAGTCTAATCAAGCACTTTGTCCTTGACCTTGCTTGTATAAAGCTTTTCAAACTTCGTAACTTTATCTACATTATTTTGTGCAAGAGTGAGCAAACAATTTCCCACAAGAAGGATGATATACAATAACGTTTTATGCATGACAATTAACTGAGCTTTCAATGGTAAAGTATTCTTACCGGAACAAAAAACTTTAATTCAACAGCTATGAGTTCAAAGGAATAATGAACGTTTAAGTTAACAATAGATAACAACATCAAAGAATACACTGAGGGTCATAAGACCACGGACTCTATTCTAGGTTTTCAAGTATTTCTACTTTAACCTTTAACAATCTAAAAGACTATAATCATCATCTATGCCCTAGGTTCACAGGTGTTTCTACAGTAACCTTTAACAATCAAAACGACTATATGGACCATCATCCCATACTCCAGGTGATCAGCCCTGTATACTATGTATTGCGCAAACATTTTAACGTTATTGCGTAGCTCTAAAATAATCCCCTGATATAGGGTTGTTCATCTCAGCTTAGATTATCAGGTTCCGAACCAATGGAAGTTTAGTTGGGAATTAACTTCAAAGGAAGTCTAGATTTTTAGAACGCTCATCAACCAAGTACTGGTTGAATCAGATAGGAACCAATAACTATTCAAGGGTTTGATTATAATATCTTCATGAATAAGGTATATCGATGAATCAATAAGAGCTAGAGTATCAACAATTTCTAAGTTGAACAAATGTTATCATAGACAACATGCTTTCAAAGTTGTGTGAGTACATAAACAAACCAAAGGAAGTTTGGTTTGGGTAGACTTCAAGGGTAATTTAGAGTTTAGAACATTCATCAACTAAGGATTAGTTAAATTGGTAAAGAATCGCTAAGCAACTTAGAGTTTGGTACAATAACGTAAGATAGTATAATGACATTGAAGAACGAAAATCAAACAACAATTATTAGTATCTGAATAAACACACTTCTTACAATAAAATTACTGACTTTGAATAACCAAGGTAATCTCAATTGGAATATATATACAAAGATCAACTAACTTGCTCAACAATAAGTGAGGGTTAAAGAACTTTCATGATAATAAATCGTTAAACAAGAGATTAGAAATAGAGAATTTGCATAAGTATAACATAACAGTGAAAAGTAACCTTGCCGAATAATAAAGTAGCAAAGGTTAGGGAACTTGACTCGTGCGTAGGTTAAATAATCACTACTCACGTTCACCCCAAGTCCTACACATACCATATGTATTGACAATACACATTAGTTACACTAACATTACCTTTATGAGTTGCTTTCTAACTTTTAGTTTAGCTACTAACTAAGTTTAAGTTTAAACAACATCGCATCTCTTCATGAACATTACTTTTTAGCTTTATTACAACTACTTAAGTGATCATGTCATTGCACTACATACACATTAACAACTTGATACAACATCCTATTACATGTCCAACACGTTGTCACTAAGTTATACTAACACACAAAGGATTGCACTTGCATTCGCGCATCCCAATGCCCTCCGATTGGCTCCAAATATAAAAGAGTCCTAAAAATGGCCATTTTGACCCTTCATAACGATTTCAAATTGAAACCCTTAAAGAATAAAAGTTATAGACCTATTCGTCCTCTTTCTGAATCATCTCTAATCACCTCAATCGGAGTTTGTATGAACACGTTATAGCCATTTTACTATAGGAGGTCAAAACTGTCCAACCCATACTACTTTTCCAGCGCTGGGGTGCGAGACAGTGGCGCTGGGGCGCAAAATTTGGCGTTGGGGCACGAATTTCAACGCTGGGGCACGAACTTCAGTGTTGGGGCGCGAAGTTCTGGGCTATTTTTGGCGTTGGGGCACGAAATTCAGAGCTGGGGCGCGCAACTTATTGCCGAGGCTCCGAATTACAGAACACCCCAAAACAAATCACAAACAAAGCTATGAGTTGCTTTCTTACTTTTAGTATAGCTACTAATTAAGTTTAAGTTTAAACAACATCGCATCTCTTCATGAACATTACTTTTTAGCTTTATTACAACTAATTAAGTGATCATGACATTGCACTACATACACATTAACAACATGATACAACATCCTATTACATGTCCAACACGTTGTCATTAAGTTATACTAACACACAAAGGATTGCACTTGCATTCTCGCATCCTAATGCCCTCTGATTGGCTCCAAATACACAAGAGTCCTAAAAATGGCCATTTTGACCCTTTATAACGATTTTAAATTGAAACCCTTAAAGAATAAAAGTTATAGACCTATTCATCCTCTTTCCGAATCATCATGAATCACCTCAATCGGAGTTTGTATGAACACGTTATAGCAATTTTACTACAGGAGGTCAAAACTGTCCGACCCATACTACTTTTCGGTCTTTGGGGCGTGAGAGGCAAGTGGCGTTGGTAGCCAAGTTTCAGGCTATTTTTGGTATTTGGGCATAAAATTCAGAGTGGTATGCTTGACTTGTTGTTGAGGCTCCGAATTACAGAACACCCCAAAACAAAACATAAACAAAGCTATGTCTTAATTTCTAACACCAATTAACATGTATAACTTAAGCAAATTACACATAAACTTCAGCAAGCATACAAATACAATATTAACACAACTTAAACCATAATTCTAGAAAAATTAAATACTGGAATAGCATATTTTAAAACCAAAAACTCCATTTTTGATATTTCTTGACATAGTGAACATTATAATCTCTATACTTGACCAAATCACTTCATTCAAATTACGTTATCTTCATTTCTTAATGGACTAGCATAATCAAGACTCAATTCATAAATTAACATACAAATTGACAATAAAATTGGTACTTTTACAAGCCACATGCAAATATATACTGTAATTTATTTTTCTTCCTTTTTAACTGCAATTAGCATACGAATTCTTTTTTACATACAAACTCAAACATAACCAACACATATAATCACAATTACCAGTTATATATATCAATAATTCAACAAATTGAATTAGCAGAGCATGAGATTTTATGCTGTAAAAACCCATATATAAACATATAGACATATATAATATTAAGGTTAAAGAAAATACCTTCAATTGGCTTGTTAATTCTTGCTAAACACTGAAGTTGCTTGACAATTCTCACAATCCCTCTCTCTCGATTCTCTCTCAAGTTCTCTACAGCTTTTCTTCTTAGGCCAAAATACAATTCACGTAAAACTAATACACACTTAAGCGTATAGATAAAAAAAACTGATAACCTTAATACGTCTAGTTATTAGAATATCAGTTACAGATATAACGCTTAAGTTATAAATATATTATATTTATTATTTAATTTATTTTATTTATATTATTATTATAATTAAAATTCAAAATTTAAAAATCCAAAAGCCATAAGGCTTTGTTTGGCGAAAAGTCTTTAAAATAAAGACCTAATATTTTTAAGCCTTGTTTGGTTAAATCAATTAAAAATTACTTTAATTTTATTTTAATAAACCACTTCCACTATAGTTTAAAATCTCATATTTATACCTCCATATTCAACACTAGTTAAATAACCAATTACAACAAACTAAACAAATTTTCCCACTTAATCCAAATATCACAAAATTATAATCTCATTATAATTTTATTTAATAAATTAACATATCACTATAATTATTAAATTAACAACAATATAACATCTCATGTTATATTACAACTCTCTAAATTATAACCCAAATTAGTTTAGAATATTATCTAATAAATTTAATTCATAAATATTTAATAATAACAATCACATCAATAAAATATTTATTAGAGTGTTGTCTAATTAATTTAATTCACACATACCTACTAATAACAACTACATAAATAGAACACTTATTTAATTTAGGAAATATTTTAAATTACAAAACAACAACTTCATCAATAAAATATTTATTTAATTTAATAAATATTTTAAATTACCAATAAAATTTTGGATTGTTACATCCTTCCCTCTTTACAAGGATTTTGTCCCCAGAATCATAACTCAAACAATTCGTTTGTCACATTCTTCCCTCCTTAAAAAGATTTTGTCCCCATAATCAAAGTCATAGATTAAACAAATATCTCAGGATAATTCTTCATCATTTCAGTTTTGAGTTCCCATATAGCATCTTTGATGCTGTGGTTCCTCCATATCACCTTCACGGAAGGTATTACCTTATCCTTGAGCATTTGTTCTTTTCTACCGACTAACTGGATAGTAATTTCCTAGTAGAACAACCATAACGGTTCGTACTTGGTCACATGATTGCAGTCGAGCTTGTTCGATCATATCATCGAAACATGAAAAACATTACGAATGCGCTCTAACTATAGAGGTAAGGCTACCTCAAAACCATCTTTTCAACTTCATCAATGCTTCCTACACCATAACCGTATTATACCCAAAATAGTTCATCAAACTTACTATACTTTGGAAATTCAATAACTTGCTATAATCATATGAGTTTAGGAACTTATCCTAGTCAGACCATAGGCGTCCATTCGCTGAGGGGTTCAAAACATACCACATGATTATGAGTCACGAACTTACCATATGTTTTAGTTTTAAGAACTGAACCTAATCTTAATATCATCTAACCTAATCTTAACAACCTCTAACTATCAAATATATACATGAGAAAAGAATCACCTTTCCACCACACATCCATTGGTAGCACGATACCGATATTTCAATGATTATCAATGTGATAAACCAAGTATATGCAAAAAAGCCTCTGCCCATACAAAAGTGTGTACGACTTAGTTACCATATGAGTCCTCAATTGAAATCCCACCTAACATTACCTTACTCTTAAATTATTTTTAACTTGCCCATAACTTGCTCATTGCGGATTCCTCGAATGACATTATCAAAAACTTCTTGTGCTCTTAGCTCGCCTTCTGATGTCTAGATTTCCTTTTAGTTTGGCAATCGATTTGTAAACGATATGACATACTTATTTCTAATTGCGTTCCACACGTTCTTGCAAACCTTTTTAAAAATTCGATGTGAATCGCGAATCTCAGTTCGTCACAATTGACCCTAAAACACCATGTCTTGAAACAATTTCATTAACATATAACTTCACACATTGTTCGATAGGTAATATGCTAAGTTCGACATACCATAGAATCTATCACCATATCTTGCCACCAATAATATTATCGAAGGCAATATATATATATATATTTTCGTGCTTCCTCGTTAATTTAACATATAAATTTTATGTAAAACTTCCTTTTTCAATTCCTGATATTAGCGAAACCAAGTTTCTTCCTTCTACTTTCAACTATCCTTCAGTATGGATTAGGAATTTGACACCTTCATCTTGGAGCTACTCATCCTTTACTCTATCTAACAAAGCTTTACGGTTTTCCATCTAAATAGCTTCTCCTCTGACTTTTCATATATCTTACCTCCTACCACAACCTATTCATTTCTATTATGAACCCATCTTGCACAGTTAATAAAAATAACTCCTACCTTTTCTTAAGACGTCGGGAACTATGTTCGTTTAGGATTTTGCATTCACCATCCTTGACTAACTCCTGCTATCACTTCAATGCATGCTTAAATACCTCTATATGAGAATATACTTTAGACACTTATGGTCTGTTTATACCTCACACTACTACCCAAAAGTAATATCGTTAAATCCTCAGGGCAACCACTAATACCTCTACTCTAAATCGTGAGTCGGATATCCTTTCACATAAAAATTTTAACTGACGTGAGGCATATGAAATGACCCTGTCGTTCTACCTAAACACACAGCCTAGTATATTATAGGATGCATCACTATACAACACAACATTTCTGTATTATCTGGTAGAGACATCACAGGTGCCATATTAATTCCAATACAGAAATTCTACACATCAACTTAAAAGAATCAATATTCATACTTTCCATATTTAGGGAATAGTCTAACTCTTCCCGAAGCGAATCTAGTTTCTAAATGAATTCATCAGGCAAAATTATCAAGTGGCACATGAGTTAATTAACTTGCAGCCGTATAGATAATGGATAGGAACCATACCTTGCATTGCGTCCTGGATCTTCATGTTGGTCGACTCAACAGAGCTAATTCCACGATAAGCAGTTTGCCACTGCCCCCTTTGTTTCCACTTATTTTTCCTACCGCATTCTTTGGGCACTCTCGAGCCAAATGCTCCTTCGATCCACACGTGAAGCAGGCTCCCTTCCTTGGTCTTGAACACTTTGGTGCAATGTGGCCCTTCAAACCATAATTAAAGCACACCCTTTTTCCCTTCAAACAACCACCTACATGTTTCTTTTCGCAGTTTCTATATGCCTCCACCTTCTTCTTTTCCTTCCCTTGCTGATTTTCAGCATTAATATTATTGTCCCACTTTCTTTTCCAGGCGTTACCGGTATAACTATCATCCACCTTATCATCTACACTCTTCCTTCCCCTCTGCTCTTGATTGTATGCCAGCGTATTACCTTCCCCGTCTACATCAATCGTTCTTTCCAGCTCTGTTGTAAACGAATTTGGTTGGAACATCGAGATTTGATTGTATAGCCAGAAATTCAGTTGATCTGCCAGTGCTCCCACCAGAAAATAAACCAATTGTTGCACTTGATTTGAGTTAGCTTCCCTATTGTATGCATATTCCTTGGGTTTCTACTGATGTTGATGTCTTCTTCTAGGCGGCATCTTACTGTTTAAAACTTATACAATTAGATCATCGTTCACACACGCATTAAAATTTTCAAACTTATCTTAACCACTTTTAAACAACACACAATATATCTTAATAAACGATTATGTCTTTATTCATTTATTACATAACCACATAACAAAATAGCCTCACTGCTATTTATATTATTTATCCTATAATAATAAAATTCTAGGATTACTTCATCATATCCCACTATTTATTTAAAAAGTCAAGATTTACATTTATTAATTTTCATCATGATTTATATATAATCTAAAGTTTTTCTTGCAATCTACAAGAACATTCCACATTGCATAACTTCATTGCACTCTTGCTCCATGATCTGAATCATTGACGATCTATCACATACCAAAAATAAATCTCAGCCTATATAGAAAAATAGAATACTAAATTCTAAGTTCCATCATTCGCTTGGCCTTCTTCAACTTGTCTTCAACACGATCTATGAGTTTAGAAGCCTTCACCCACGTGTCTTAAGCTCTCGCATGCTTTGCTGACTTCTTTTCTCAGTCATTCCTGTGCAATCTCCTTCCCAGCTAATAACTATCCTCTCTCATATTCTGACTGAGCTAATATCCGCTCTACATCTGTAAATTGTGTAGTAAGGTCTTGAGTCGCGACATCTTCTTGCGCTAACGTGGCTTGGTGTTTTACGGCTAGACCTTCTCATTTCTCTATAATAAAGTTTAACAACCCCACAACTTAATGTGTATAATACTTGTTACTCCTAATTACTTGCGAGCACATAAGTCATTAACACATAAACACGTAAAGTCTTTTATCATTTTATCTTCAATGGATTTCCCTCAATTCATTCTTTAAAACTCGATAAGAGTTTATCACCTATATATTTTTGATCTCCTAGAAGGTTATAGCCTAGGGTTTCCCCACCTAAGGTTCATAACCTAAAGCTTTGATACCAACTTGTGACACCCCCAAATCCGGGCACTTCAATCCCACAGATTTGGTGTTCACTGTCCAAATAAATCATAACTAACTACCCATAAACAAAGGATATAATTAAACTCAAAAGTTTAAATAATTAATCTCCCATAAAAGGGTTACATCATCTAAAATAAATCCCAGGTCATCTAACCTTTATTACAATCATCTGCGGAAAATTAAAACATGATTATAATTAAATCCATTACATAAGCTTCATAAATAAAATATAAATTAAACGTTGTCATCAAATCAAGGACTTTGTCCTTGCCCTTGCTTGTATAAAGCTTTTCAAAATTCATAACTTTATCTGCATTATTTTGTGCAAGAGTGAGCAAACAATTTCCCACAAGAAGGATGATATACAATAACGTTTTATGCATGACAATTAACTGAGCTTTCAATGGTAAAGTATTCTTACCGGAACAAGAAACTTTAATTCAACAGCTATGAGTTCAAAGGAATTATGAACGTTTAAGTTAACAATAGATAACAACATCAAAGAATACACTGAGGGTCACAAGACCACGAACTCTATTCTAGGTTTTCAAGTATTTCTACTTTAACCTTTAACAGTCTAAAAGACTATAATCATCATCTATGTCCTAGGTTCACAGGTGTTTCTACTGTAACCTTTATATATTCTAAACGACTATATGGACCATTATTCCGTACTCAAGGTGATCAATACATGTATTATATATTGCATGAAACATTTTAACAGCTATTATGAGAGCTCTAAAATAATCCCCTGATATAGGGTTGTTCATCTCAGCTTAGATTATTAGGTTCCGAACCAAAGGAAGTTTGGTTGGGAATTAACTTCAAAGGAAGTCCAGATTTTTAGAATGCTCATCAACCAAGTACTAGTTGAATCAGATAGGAACCAATAACTATTCAAGGGTTTGATTATAATATCTTCAAGAACAAGGTATATCGATGAATCAATAAGAGCTAGAGTATTAACAATTTCTAAGTTGAACAAAAATGTTATCATCAACAACATGCTTTCAAAGTTGTGTGAGTACATAAACAAACCAAAGGAAGTTTGGTTTGGCTAGATTTCAAGGGTAATTTAGAGTTTAGAACATTCATCAACTAAGGATTAGTTGAATTGGTAAAGAATCGCTAAGCAACTTAGAGTTTGGTACAATAACGTAAGATAGTACAATGACATTAAAGAACGAAAATCAAACAACAATTATTAGTATATGAATAAACACACTTCTGACAATAAAATTACAGACTTTGAATAACCAAGGTAATCTCGATTGGAATATAGAAACAAAGATTAACTAACTTGCTCAACAATAAGTGAGGGTTAAAGAACTTGCATGACAATAAATCGTTAAACAAGAGATTAGAAATAGAGAATTTTCATAAGTATAACATAACAATGAAAAGTAACCTTGCTGAATAATAAAGTAGCAAAGGTTAGGGAACTTGCCTCGTGCGTAGGTTAAACAATCACTAATCACGTTCACCCCAAGTCCTACACATACCATATGTATTGACAAAACACATTAGTTACACTAACATTACCTTTATGAGTTGCTTTCTTACTTTTAGTATAGCTACTAACTAAGTTTAAGTTTAAACAACATCGCATCTCTTCATGAACATTACTTTTTAGCTTTATCACAACTACTTAAGTGATCATGACATTGCACTACATACACATTAACAACTTGATACAACATCCTATTACATGTCCAACACGTTGTCACTAAGTTATACTAACACACAAAGGATTGCACTTGCATTCTCGCATCCCAATGCCCTCTGATTGGCTCCAAATACACAAGAGTCCTAAAAATGGCCATTTTGACCCTTCATAACGATTTTAAATTGAAACCATTAAAGAATAAAAGTTATAGACCTATTCATCCTCTTTCTGAATCATCATGAATCACCTCAATCGGAGTTTGTATGAACACGTTATAGCCATTTTACTACAGGAGGTCAAAACTGTCCGACCCATACTACTTTTCCAAATACTGGTGGCGAGACGAGTAAGTACGATAACAAGAAGTTCGGGCTATTTTTTGGTATTTGAGGCAAAATTTGATTTGAGAGTCAGGCGCGAACTTGTTGTTGAGGCTCCGAATTACAGAACACCCCAAAACAAAACATGAACAAAGCTATGTCTTAATTTCTAACACCAATTAACATGTATAACTTATGCAAATTACACATAAACTTCAGCAAGCATACAAATACAACATTAACACAACTTAAACCATAATTCTAGAAAAATTAAATACTGGAATAGCATATTTTAAAACCAAAAACTCCATTTTTGATATTTCTTGACACAGTGAACAATGTAATCTCTATACTTGACCAAATCACTTCATTCAAATTACGTTATCTTCATTTCTTAATGGACTAGCATAATCAAGACTCAATTCATAAATTAACATACAAATTGACAATAAAATTGGTACTTTTACAAGCCACATGCAAATATATACTGTAATTTATTTTTCTTCCTTTTTAACTGCAATTAGCATACGAATTCTTTTTTACATACAAACTCAAACATAACCAACACATATAATCACAATTACCAGTTATATATATCAATAATTCAACAAATTGAATTAGCAGAGCATGAGATTTTATGCTGTAAAAACCCATATATAAACATATAGACATATATAATATTAAGGTTAAAGAAAATACCTTCAATTGGCTTGTTAATTCTTGCTAAAAACTGAAGTTGCTTGACAATTCTCACAATCCCTCTCTCTCGATTCTCTCTCAAGTTCTCTGCAGCTTTTCTTCTTAGGCCAAAATACAATTCACGTAAAACTAATACACACTTAAGCGTATAGATAAAAAAAACTGATAACCTTAATACGTCTAGTTATTAGAATATCAGTTACAGATATAACGCTTAGGTTATTAATATATTATATTTATTATTTATTTATTTAATTTATATTATTATTATAATTAAAATTCAAAATTTAAAGCTCCAAAAGCCATAAGGCTTTGTTTGGCAAAAAGTCTTTAAAATAAAGACTTAATATTTTTAAGCCTTGTTTGGTTAAATCAATTAAAAATTACTTTAATTTTATTTTAATAAACCACTTCCACTATAGTTTAAAATCTCATATTTATATCTCCATATTCAACATTAGTTAAATAACCAATTACAACATACTAAACAAATTTTCCCACTTAATCCAAATATCACAAAATTATAATCTTATTATAATTTTATTTAATAAATTATCATATCACTATAATTATTAAATTAAAACAACAATATAACATCTCATGTTATATTACAACTCTCTAAATTATAACCCAAATTAATTTAGAATATTATCTAATAAATTTAATTCATAAATATTTAATAACAACAATCACATCAATAAAATATTTTATTAGAGTGTTGTCTAATAAATTTAATTCACACATACCTACTAATAACAACCACATAAATAGAACACTTATTTAATTTAGGAAATATTTTAAATTACAAAACAACAACTTCATCAATAAAAAATTTATTTAATTTAATAAATATTTTAAATTACCAATAAAATCTTGGATTGTTACATCCTTCCCTTCTAACAAGGATTCTGTCCCCAGAATCACAACTCAAACAATTCGTTCGTCACAGTAAGACAGTGAAAAACATCTTAAAGTACTTAACCGACACTAAGGATGTGATCATATATATGGTGGGTCTAAATTAAAACTAGAGGGCTTAACAGACTCATATTTTTTAGACAGACCAAGACGACAGAAAATCCACTTTAAGGTAAAGCGTTACCTTGAATAGTGGTGTAGTGAATTGGAAATGTTTTAAATAGCAAATAGTTGTTGGTTTAGTGATAACGAAAAAGTATATAGCTGCAAATAAAGTTGCAAGTTAATTGTTTGGATGAAAAGTTCATTATAGAACTAAGAATAGTTATTAAGTCTTATCTTAGATCTAAACATGTGTTGTAACACTTTCATTTGATTATATGAATCACTAAAAGAGGGGAAATCACTATAGAGATATTGGAATTTCAAGAACAACATTACATATCCATTTGCTGAAGCTTATCCAATAGTAGGATAATCGTCACTTAGAGAAGAAGAGTATGAGATACCATGGTGATTGGCTTTAGTGCAAGTGGGACATTGAAAGTAGTATGCACACAAGCCAATCATGTTTAAAGATAAAGCATATACTATGTAACAATCTTATTCATTTATTAATAAAAAATTATTAATTTATTAAACGTTTTTAATTATCTACATGATGTTTCTTTATAATATGTGATCATAGTTTTAAGAAATGCTTTTAGAATAATGATGATGATCATTCTAATGAGATCAAAATTCTTATAAAGCTTAAAACTAAAATTGTTCCCAATTGTTGGATTACTAAATTGAGAATTAGTGAATCCAGATAGATTTGTACAACGTTGCTTGCTCAGTGGATGAGGATGATTGATCTCATGATCATTTGTGTGGAGACACTAAAGCAAGTATGTAGGTGCTTATTGGAGAATAAGTACACTGAACGTGGCTCGCTAAGGAATACCTAATGGAGTTTTACTTGCCTGTCAACAGAAATTTCTGTAGTGATAGTAGTACAAGTGATCCTTGGATATAATAAGTTGTACTTTGACTTATACCTTAAGACTCTTAGGGTATATCAAAGGGCATGCTTAGGTATAATAAGTTGTACATAGAGATAATTTATGACGAATAAAGATTTTATCGCTTATAGTAAAAGAAGAAAAATATCCTATGTGATTCGATAAATAACAACCCAATAGTCCTTGGCCAAGGTAGAATAAAATTAGAAAGGAGTTTCTAATTTGCATTATTTGGAGTTGTGCATTTAAGAGTCGAAATACATATAATTAAATAAAATAAGACTTGACAGTAATTCAATGTCTTATATTTAATTGAGACATTGTATGGTGGAAAGATTGAATTGTACGGTAACTATTTACTCAAAGGTTCTTTTATGATTAATGTTGAAATCTATATTATCTGGAAAGTCGTTAATGGCTAGGGAAGCTTATCCCTATTGTAGAATAAATGTTATTTATTTAAATAAATTATTAGTTTAATTTATTTATTTAAATAAGATTAGAACTATTCTAATTGATTTATTCACAATTGGTTTAAACATGGATAACCTAAAGAGTCACACCATAAAAGGAAGAATAATTATTTAAGAAACAAATGGCATAATCGTAATAATAAGTTAAGTGTATTTAATTTAATCTATGGTGATAGAATAAATTAAATAGCTTAATATTTATTATTTAATATTTTAGAAATATTAAATATAAATTAATAAGATGAGTATTATTATTGTTATTACTATTATTAATATTTAATTTCTAAAGGAGTTTGAGAATTAATTAATAAAAGTACTCTCATATATTCCTAATAAGATTAGGAAGCTAAATAATTAAAAGAGTTTAATTAATTATTTCTAATAAGATTAGGAGGTTAAATTAATTAAAAGATGTTAATTAATTATCCCTAATAAGTTAGGGAGTTTAATTAATTAATTAAATTAAATTAAATAAATAATAATGTATTTTCTAATTAGATTAGAAGGGTTAATTGATATCTTTATAAGAGGAGTCTTACATCAGATATCATGAGACGTAATTCCATGAGTTGGGAGAGTACACCTTTTTCTATGAGAGATAGAAAAATTAGGATTTTTTCAAACACCCATCTTCTTGAATCTTTTTTCTTCCTTGGTAGATCACATCTAGAGGCCAAGCATTTGGGTGGCTAACATTGATCAAAGGAAGGAACCAAACCCGGTAAATTCAAGTTAAACGCGAAAAAGATTTGGAGGTGAACTTGTTCTTTATCTTTTTGTTTAATTAATAATTATGCATAAAGGATGATCCAAGTATATGGTTTGTAAAATTTTAAACTCTATTTTACCATGCTTTCGCTTACTTTGTGCAATTTGATTGCGTCCATAAATCTTAATAACCTAACAGTGGCATCAGAGCCAAACCTTTATGCAAATTATTAATTTTTCAAATTTGATATGGTTGTTGATATGTGGTTAACACAATTTTTTGTGCATAATTATTAGCACATAATTGATTTTTGGAGAAAAATTATTGAATTCGCAAACAAGAAAACAGTTTCTGCGAACTGGCACTGCAGCGCCGGTACCTATAATTAAATAAAAATTTATTTTATTTAATTTATCTGATTTCTAATTAAAATAAAAGGTTTTGTCAACGTCAAGATTTTTATTTGTCCCTTTTCATTACTTGTTCTTTAGTGTTCTCATGTTATGTGAGATTTGTTTGAAAAAACAACTGAAAAAGGTTTGCACATTAACCCAGTCATGTGACACTGCTAAATAGGTCTATGAAACCGAGATTCATTTGGGTTCGGGGGCTTGATTATGCGGAGGGAAGGTGTTAGGCACCCCCCGACATCCGTATTGCCACAGTGACCGTCACTTTTCAAGAAACTGTTATATGAATGTATATGTGTGTGTGGATCAATGTGCAATTATTTGGAAGTAGTGCGAGGCCTCGTTCGCACCTATATACAAAGGGTTTGAATTTATAGAAAAATTCAATTTTAAACATGATATAGCAATGAAGTTTTGTAAAAAGATGTTTTTCAAACCCTGTGCTCAATAGTAATTGAGACCTTTTCTTACCTAAATTTTTATTATTAAATGTTCGGCTTGATTGCTTTTATTTTCGAGATGCGAATCATTCTCAAGAAAATAATATTCAGCAGTGCCGGACTCCTCATGGGCATGAAAGCCATCCAAGGAAATTCAAACACTGTAAATAATGTACAAGCTGCTTACAGCTGAAAAATGTCCATCACGGGAACCGAATCTATATTTAGTAGCTTGAATCTGTGATCACATGATTCCTAGGCTCATATGATGCCGCAATTTATATGAAAAGCAGTAAGCAGTTATATATATAAAAGCTGTAAATATATATATATATATATATATATATAAATGATCAACCACCATGAAGCAACTTCATCGGGGATCATAAATGTAAATATATAAAAGTGGTAAATATATATATATATATATATATGGACATGATCAACCACCACGAAGCAACTCCATGGGGGGATCAAAGAAAGTAAATAAATAAAAGAATAAATATCATCCGCATACGTAAGTAAACTCTAGGCGAGACTAAATGTAAATAAAGTAGTAAAAGGCCTCGAAGTAAACTCCAGGACTGACAGAAATGTAAATATATATATATATATATATATGTATATATGTTGAGGCAATAGTTATATATATATATATATATATATATATATATAAGCAAGTAAACGCTCCAGACATAAATCTAGGCTCAATCGAGGCATAACTCGATAATGTTAGTCCATATATATAAATATATACATATATAAGTATATATATATATACAGACAGAAATGAAAACCATGGACTGAAGTTCGGGCAAACGCACACAACACGACTCTCAATGTGTAGAACATTGTGTGCAAAGATGAAAATAAAGGCTTTATAGAGTGTGAGAAGGCTTACAGTGGGCTGCCAATGCAGGCTTCTATGACTCTATATGGATAAACACTTAGCTCCCGCCGATAAAATTATAGCTATATGTGAGCTAACAGATGTTTAAAATGAGGAAACACTCAATATGGGGTGTGTACAGAGCAAATTGGATAGGGCTTCCTCGGCTCTCTTTTTTTTCAAATGGCCACCCAAAGCCCTTTATTTATAGAGGGGAGCCAGCAGTGTACATGCGACGGTAGTAGATGCACTACTTGGTGCCAGGGTGCCAGGGTTTCATGAGTTGTCATCTCAAAGTACGTGCACTCGTGCACTGTAATGTCCGCTCAAACTTGCAGAACATCAATTTGAGCATCCGAACAAGGTATTTAAGACCTTCTTCAGACCGCTTGTGTCGAGAGTTACGCAATGACATGGGATTAGAGGTTGTATGAAGTCAGGAAGAGGGGACCATGCCCATGGTCTTCAAGCTTCAAATTTTATCCGGTGTGCTGCCACGCGTAATAGTCACTCGAGATTGGAACTCCTTGGTTCTTGTAGGACATTGTTGTATGTATGTATGTATGAAGCGTTGAGACGACATGCATGTGTTGATGTGGCAAGATGACGTTTGACTCCTCACCAAGGTTATCTCTGGTTTGAGTTGAAAGACGATGTTGCTCAGGGTTTCATCTAATATTGGACTGCAGCAAGTGTTTGAATGCTGCACGGTCTTCTATAAATGTGCCTTTCTATCCAGTGTTAGCTCCGGATCTGAGGTATGAGTGCCTCGATAGGAGGTTTGGGATTGAAGCTGATAGCATGCATTTGAAATAAGCATTTTCGGAGTTATCACCGGAACTGCAACAACATTCCTTGGGGTTATCGCCAAGGAAAAAACTCAGGGTTATCTCCGAGGTTGGAAATGATACTCTCGGGGTGTGTTCCGGGGTTGAGAATGAAGTTCCGGCAGTATCCGTAATGGATGTGAGCTGTCTTCCAGGGTTATCTCTGAAAGACAAATCTGCCCTCCTACAATGTTAGTAATAGGTGTGCAATAAATTTTGAGTATCTATAGATGCCCCTCTTTATCATATTCATGCAATGCAAGGCATGTATAGGATAAAGAATCCTAGACACTTGAAATACAACAAGATAAACATGATAAATGTGCAGCAACATGATAAAAATGTATGATGCATGATGAAAATGATTGTCGGTTCCCTGTTAATCCTGTTGGGATGACAATCAGTAACGTCTTGGACATGCGATCTGAGTCTTCAAGGATGTTGACGTTGGGGCTATCACCAAAGTCTTGAATCCTAGACACAAACTTATATTCCATAGAGGTGCCTCTTGTGTATAAGAGATCTGCGGGGATAAATCTTTGTCTGTTTGAGGATGTGTATAACATATCCCATCATCCTGTCGGAGTTACTGCCAATAGTCTATATTGTCAGGGCTGCCTGACCTCTGCTGATATGTGTATCATCAGATAGATCCCTGCTTGGTGCATTGTTAAGGCTGCTTGACCTTCATTGATATATGTGTCAATAGTTGCATCGCGTTATGGCCCCCGCCGGGGATACTTGGATAAGTTTGACTTCGATGGGTTTACTTGCCACAGGCTGATATAATGTCAAGGTTACTTGACCTTCACTGATGTGTGTATCAATGGTCAAGAATGCGCTGTAACCCCCTCTGGGCTACGTGGATGCTTGAAAGTCTTGTGTTGTGACCCCCGCCGGGGATACGTTGTCAACTTATAACTTCGGCATTGTAACCCCCGTCGAGGATACATCATCAGTTCGTAACTTCGGCGTTGTAACCCCCATCGGGGATACGTGTTAGGGCTGTGGCCCTGCGCTGACGGCATCGAACCTTTATGAGAGCACTTCTTTAGACTTGTTGAGTTCGGGAAACTTTCTGCACATTCTGCCACCGTACAAGCGATCTTCACTGCCCTGGTAACGTATGCATGTTTTCTTTTCCAGTTTCTATCCGTTGGAAAATGAATTATCACATGAAATGCATTTAGACACATAGTAGTGAATATGCATGCTGATATGACTTGATAAAAAATATTCAACATATCAAATCTTAGTATTAAACCATGTTGAACATAATTATGTGAAAAATTTTGACTTTTGACTCAGTCAAATTAGAACCTTTTACTGTCATTTCTTATCCTATTTGAGGACAAATGAGTAAAGGTAGAGAAGCAAAATAATCCTGGTAATTAGACTACACTTACGTATTTTTTACTGTGATGTATTAATGCATGTAAGTTGTATATGACCGTTGATAGGTGTGTTACTGAATGGCCACCTAGTCACGCCTATGTGCATGTGGATAGTCCTATTTACAAAGGGGGCTATGGAAAAATTTTCCAAAATGTAGGCATTGAGTAGTCATGCATTTTTAACTCTGTTGTAGATGTATGTTAAAACAATGCATGCATGCATGTAATCATAAAAATGCATTTTGAAAAGCTCCAGGTAAGAATTTTCCACACCCTTTCTGAAGTGATTTGGAGACTTGTTGTCCATATATTATGGATCCAGATCAGCCGAGTAGTTCGCACAGGACCACTTCTGGTGTATGGTTCAGAAGTGCCTCGACCCCGTTCTATTAGACAGCCTCGTCGTTTAGGGAGGCAGTGATACGTCCTATCCAGGTTGAAGTGCCAGATGTTGAGGACGAGGAGGAGGATGTACCGATTGAGGTTTCTACTCCTGCTGTACGTGTTCCACGTAGGGATTTGCCAGGTATTCAAGTGGCGAACCCAGATCTTCTGGGTGACTTGAGTCAGCATCTTTCAGTCTACCTGTACGCAAATGAGGTATGAAGTTTGATCTTTAATCTTCCTTATTTCTTATTGTTGAGGAACAAAGGGCTCTGATGTTGATCTGCATTTGATGTAGGTCCCCGGCTTTACACAACCTCGAGGGAATTGGTTCAGTATCCACTATATGTATCAGGCTTTACATGATGACTATAGATCGATTGTACATAGCTGGGGATTTGGGATGTTCTTTTTCATTCTTCCCCGTCGTTGTCCCTGGGGTTACCTCAGGGCATTGTCTGAGCGCTAGTTTCACCAGACTCAGTCACTCCATTTGTTGGATTGCGAGGTGATGATGACGCCGATGGATTGGCGGTTTATCACAGGTATGGAGTTTGGAGGGGATCTAGTGCTTTGCACGGAGAATATTACCCGTACTGCCGTCAGATCCTTGTTGGGAGTTCCGGTAAAGGCGCTCAAGCGCAGGACTATTCGTATAGGTCCTTTGAGCATATATGCTATGACCGAGCTGTTGAGTGAGCCATACCCGATGATGTGAGAGTCAGGGATCGCATACTTTGGCGATTGTTCCTGATGATCATTAGGGGCTGCTTCATAGCAGATAACTCTTCTACGGTGTCCTTCGCTTTAATCAGCGCCACTTGACATGTGAACCGTATAGGAGACTATGGTTGGGGTTCCTACACCTTTGCCTACTTCCTCAGGGGAATGCAGATGCGATCATAAGGCTTGACCGAGGCTTGGTTAGGATTTTACCCATTTCTGCTAGTGAGTACTTCTCTTGTCTTCTCCCATGTACAGATTAAGAGTGTTGTCTGACAGTAGATGTTGCCTTTGTGTTGGTAGTTTTGGGCCTATAAGTGGCTTCCATGTTTGTATCGTATGAGCGTGTTAGGTTTAGACACCTATCCACGATGATGGAGATGGCATCATTCCATACTGACGGAGGTCCCTGTTGCTGAGGGTTTCACTCATTGCCGCCTATAGCTGGAGTTGTTGATAGCGGATGTCATCACATGGGTTCCCTATTCTGGGGAGCATTTGAGTGTTGGATATAAGGATGGGTACTCGACTGGAGTTGAGTACGTTATTTCCACCCATAGGATTCCTCTCTTCACATATGGAGGATGAGAGCTCTATTAAGCAGAGCGTGCTATCAATAGCACTACAGAAGAGATTCGCATCCTGATCTTGCCTCCTGTAAGGCGTTATTGGACTATTTCGCAGTCACCCATCATTGATATCCCATTGTTGGGGGTTGACGGTTTCATATTGTCAAAGGTTCCCTGCACTCAGGAGATGTTCCAGCATTGGTGGTTCCCTCGTACCATTGGAGCTCAGACCCGCGCCACACAGTTTATGGGGGATATGGTTCCAGGATCCGTGATGAGAACAGATTAGCTAGCCTGTGTCAGAGATCCAACTCATGTAACACAGATTGACAGTTTTACCCAGTAGTTGGACCGGGCACATTTCAGCCTCCATCTATTTTCAATACGGGAGGCTCTGAAGGATATATTATTTGTGCATTAAATTAAATATATTTGTGCAAATGTTGCATTTTAATTATATTACAGGCTCTAGGACATATTATTTGTGCATTAAATTAAATATTTATGGCATGCTTAATTATGTTACATTGCTAAGTTGGTTAGTATTTATATGCATGCGTAAAAAGGAATTTAGTTTATTATCGGATTATGGATAAACAATTTGTGCATGGACTAAACATTTTATATTGTTATACATGGTTAGTATTTATATATGCATGTATAGAGAGTATTGCCCGAATTATTTTAATTTTTCATGTGTACTGATGTTATAATATTTGTATAACACGTGTGAAAAATTTATATGTTGGAAATTAAAAAGTTGTTGAAGTGGGTTGGCAGAGATATGATTACTTTCTAAAATAGTGGGATAAGTATCTTGAAAATATAAGGTAATCATTATCTTGAAAAGGGTTGATTCATACTCTTTCCTATATTAATGCTATATATTTGGCAGCAGACTTTAATTGCTATAGGAATTTGATAAGTATCAACAAAGGATATTATCTACGTGAAAGAGTTTTTTTTTTTGAAAGTGTCCAACAAATCTTTGTAACAACCGGAGATAAATGGTTTTGTTATTTCTTAGCCATTAACAGAAATAATATTGGAACGTTATTTATATCTTTGAAATCTGTTGATTATAACGGAACAAAATTGGCAACGGAAATATTTTTCAATGGTTGTTTTCTAGGCTATAAAAAGAAGACTTGATTTCATTAGAAAATACAACACTTGAATCAATTATTGTACTCATATACTTGAAAAGCGATTTCATTATTTTTGGTGCAATATTTCCAACTGTTGTGCTTATATACTCAGATTAATAATCAACAATTTTCATGGGCATAATATTGGTGATATCTTTTACTTTTTCTACTTGATCATTGCATTCATTAGTTGATCCTTGCACTGTTAAATTGCTTATTTGCTTTGATCATTAGACCTCTATATTTGTAATCTTATATTTTTAGACTAAGTGTTATCTAAAGGAATTTAATCCAGGTGGATTAAGGTTTGTTTACAAAACAAGTACAAGATAGCATAGGTGCTTAAGAGGTGCATTGGTGCACAAGGAGCAAGAGTGCTCAAGTAAATTATTGTAATTCAATTTTATAGAATCTGATTTGTAACAAGAGTCTTTTAAAGAAATAAAAGTGAGTCTCCAATACTAATTGGTATTGTACGTGGACTAGCTATTATTATAGAGGGTAATACCTGAACCACATAAAAAATCTTGGTGTTATTTTTATTACTTGCTTTAACTTAATTTCAATCAAGATAATTAATTGTTTGTTTCATCTTGAGAAATTTTGTTAATATTAATTAATAAAATCATCAAGATATTTTGTTAAACAAAAATTCAATTCGGTAGACCGTATTCATTCAGCAAGCTGCATTCATCAATATAGTAGACAATATTCAAAAGTTTGGTTTAAATTTTAAATTGGTCATAGTCTGTGTCCACACTTATTCAACCCCCCCCCCCCTTCTAAGTGTGCCTTATCTGAATTTCATTTGGTATTAGAGCTTGGCTCTACTTACTTGGTCTTAAAGGTGACTTGTAGGGAAAGAATCTGACATGACACATTTCGGGAACAACAATCAAAAAGGTCAATCAACTAATAGACCTCCTCTACTGTATGGAACAGAAAATTACAACTTCTGGAAATTCCGAATGAGGATCTACCTTAAGAGAGATCCTTAGGAATGGTGGGTTATGGAGAATGGACCAGTTATTCCAAGGAAAGATGACGGTACTCCAAAGGTTATGCTAGAGATGGATTCAACTGAAACCTTCATGGTTTCCTATGATTCAAGAGCTATGAATACTCTACTAAGCGGCATGGTGCAGTCCGAGATTGACAAAGTATCCTCATGCAACACAGCTAAAAAAATTTGGGACACTCTAGTGGTGAGTCATGAAGGAACATCAAAAGTTCGAGAAGTTAAACTAAGTATTCTCATGCATGATTATGAAATGTTCAAACTCGAGAAAGATGAAACTGTAAAGATGGCTCAAGCAAGGTTCCTTGTTATTCTAAACTCCTTAAAGCTACTGGACAAATCTATTCCACAAAGTGAGATTAATCGTAAGTTACTTCGGGCTATGCCCAAGAGGTTTGCATCTAAAATTACTTCTATTTAAGATTCCTCTACTATATGTACTATGGATACACTAACCCTTTTTGGTGAACTTGAGAAATATGAACATCAGTTAAAGAGGTATGACGATGAGGAGGAAACTCCTCGTAGAAAGGTTCTAGCTCTTAATGCAGGAAATTAAGAAGAGCTTAATGTTGATTCTGACGAAGAAATAGCCATGATGTCAAGGAGACTCAAAGGACTTCTACAAAGGAAGAATAAACGAAAGAATATCTTCAACTCAAATAAAGGCAAAAGAAAGCAAACCGAGGAGACGTGTTTTGAATGTGGACGCCCGAGCACTTCAAGAAGGACTATTTTCAACTAAAGAATAAAGGAAAAAAGAGATAAAAGAACAAGGCACTAGTCACTTGGAGTGATGAAGAAGAATGTAAAGTTTAGATCGACGCCAAGGATGAGATAGCTCAATTATGCTTCATCGGAATAGAAGGTGAATCAAACGAGGTATCTAATTTTGAAATTATTTCTTTGGAACAAGAAAATGATAAATTTAAAAAAAGAATGCATATTTGAAAGACTTAGTTAATATATTAATGGGTGAAGTAGACTCTTTAATAGATGAAAAGAAAGATATTGAAAAGGAATCTATATGTAAAGAAGAAAAGGTTTTGATTGCTAAAATTGATTATTTAGATAATTATAACAAAATACTTTTCAATAAGGTAAATTCTTTGAATAATGAAAACCACAAATTAACTAATGAACTGAAAATGAGAGATGTATGTATTGATGCATTTAGTGATAAATCACCTGTTAAAATGTTTCCTAATAACAAACTTCAAAAAAAATAGATTCACTAAAATCATCTCTTGCTAAATTCGTTCAAGGTGAAGAAAATTTAAATGTCATATTAGGAAAATAAAGACCTAGTTTTGAAAAACAAGGAATTGGTTATAATCCTATGCATAAAAAGGGTAATATAAAAATGCTAAAATTAAAATCACGATTTAGATTAAATTATTTCTCTTCTTTCACAACATGCAGAAACTATGGCATTAAAGGTCATTTGGACAAAAATTGCTTTAAGAAAAATAAGATTAAGAAGGTATGGGACAAAAAGGATGATTTACTTGCAACTAACCTTAAAGGACCCAAAAAGATGTGGGTACCAAAAGGATGAATTATCTTTTCTTGACAGGTATGTCTTAAGGCAAGGGTTCCATCTCAAAAGTGGATTCTTGATAGTGGATGCTCACGTCACATGACTGGTGACAAAACAAAGTTCGTGGAGCTAAAAATCTGGAAGAAAAATGGTATAGTTACATTTGGAGAAAATCGAACATGCGAGATAATCGGAAAAGGTAAAATAGGAAATGTAAAGGTAAATATTGATAATGTACACCTTGTTAATGGACTTGAATTTAATCTTATTAGTATCAGTCAATTAATGGATAATGGTCACAAAGTCAGTTTTGATAAAGAAAAATGCACTATTTCTCATGGTACTAACAATGTTACTCTAGTTGCACAAAGAGAAGGAAATATATATACTATTGACTTTGAGCAACAGGATGAAGAATTATGTCTTGCATCTATACAAGATGAGGTTAATCTGTGGCACAAGAGCATGGGACATGTTCACATAGATTTAATCAATAAATTATCCTCGAAGAATCTTGTCAAAGGTTTACCGAAGATAAAGTATGAAAAGAAGGGAATATGTGTTCCTTGTCAACTTGGAAAACAAGTAAGAACTTCGTTTATGGCAAAGAACATGGTTTCAACTTCTTCTCCTTTACAACTACTTCATCTTGACCTATTTGGACCAGAAAGACATCCTAGTATGAATGGTAAGTTTTATGCATTTGTAATAGTAGATGATTTCTCCAGATATACTTGGGTATTATTTTTAAGAACTAAAGATGAAGCATTTAAAGAGTTTGAGAAATTGATAAGAAAATTAGAGACTAAATATGGTCTCAAACTTATAAAATAAGAAGTGATCATGGTAATCGAATTTCAAAAGGATTTTATTATATTTTGTGATCAAAAAGGTATAAACCATGAGTTTTTAGCCTCTAGGACTCCTCAACAAAATGGAGTAGTGGAAAGAAAGAATAGAACACTTCAAGAAACAACTAGAACTTTTTTACAAGAAAGTAAACTTCCAAAGAAATTGGGTAAAGAAGTCATTAACACTTCGTATTATGTGTTAAAGAGAGTTCTTATTCGTCTCTATTATTTTAAAGACTCTTTATGAGCACTTAAATAATAGGATTCCTAATATAAGTTACTTCAAAGTTTTTGGATCTAAATGTTTTATTCTAAATACTGGTGATAACCTAGGAAAATTTGATGCTAAATCTTATGAAGGCATTTTTATTGGGTATTCACAGAATAGTAAATCATACCGTGTATTGAATTTTAACAAGTTATGTGTTGAAGAATCTGTTCACATTACTTTTAATGAAACTCACAATGATCTTCCAAAAGAAAGAGATGAGGATGCAGGGAATTTGGAGATCTTAGTGAATCCAGCACACCGAAAAAATCAATTCAGCAAAACAAATGGACAAATCCAGCAAGCTGAAAATTCACAAGAAGTAGAAAAAAGAACAACACAAGAGTTTGAGAATGATATTCCTCAACAAGGAGAAGAAATACGTGATATGCAAATGCCAAAAATTGCAAGATTTCTCAAAAATCATCCACCAAAAAAATTATTGGAGATATAAACAAAGGAATAACTACAAGGAGAGGATTACAAAATCAATGTGCCTTTTCTGCATTCTTATCACAAGTTGAGCCAAAGAACGCTAAGGAAGCTATCCTAGATGAAAGCTGGCTAATGGCAATGCAGGAAGAACTACATCAGTTTGAAAGATGTCAAGTCTGGAAACTTATGCCCCCTCCGAAAGATGTTTCAATCATTGGAACAAACTGGGTATTCAAGAACAAACTTGATGAACATGGCACTATCACTTGTAACAAAGCAAGGCTAGTAGCTCAGGGATACAATCAACAAGAAGGGATAGACTATGAAAAAACTTATACTCCAGTTGCTAGACTAGAATCTATCCGCATCTTGTTAGCATTTGCATGTTACAAGAAGTTCACACTCTATCAAATGGAAGTAAAGAGTGCCTTTCTCAATGGATACATTAATGAAGAGGTATATGTTAAACAGCCTCCTGGATTTGAACATGAGAGGTATCCAAACCATGTCTACAAACTCAAGAAAGCTCTCTATGGACTAAAGCAGGCTCCAAGGGCTTGGTACAAAAGGTTGAGTAAGTATTTACTTTCTAATGGTTTTATTAGAGGAAAAATTGATTCTACATTGTTTATAAAGCATGAAAATAAAGATATTATCATTGTACAAATATATGTAGATGACATAATTTTTGGTGCTACTAATGATTTTCTTTGTGAGTGGTTTTCTAAGTGCATGCACAAGGTGTTTGATATGAGTCTAGTGGGAGAACTTAATTACTTCTTGGGACTTCAAATCAAGCAAGTAAAGGAAGGTATATATATATCCATCAAACCAAATATACAAAAGAACTGCTTAAAAGGTTTGGTTTTGAAGGATCAAATTCGAAGGGAACACCAATGAGCACTTCAATAAAGCTTACAACTGACGCAAAAGTTATAGATGTAGAAGTAACTAAATATTAAGGTATGATTGGATGTTTATTATATTTAACTGCATCTAGACCAAATATTATGTATAGTGTTTGTTTATGTGCACGTTTTCAAGAAAAACCTAAAGAATCTCATTTACAAGCTGTTAAAATGATTTTTAAATATTTAAGTGGTACAATCAATTTGGGATTATTTTATCCAGTATGAAATTATTTAAAACTAATGGGTTATTCAGATGCTGACTATGCAGGATGTCAAATCGATAGGAAAAGTACTAGTGGTGCTTGCATATTTTTAGGTCAAAGTTTTGGCACAAGAAAAAGGACTTTGGTTGCTTTGTCACGAGGTGAAACTTATTCGCAGGAGTTGTTGCTCTCAAATTTTATGGTTAAAACAAACTCTGTGTGATTTTGATGTGTTATGTGATAGTGTGCCTATTTACTATGATAATTCTAGCACTATTAACATTTCAAGAAATCTTTTATGCATTTCGCAAAAAACACATGTAGAGGTTAGGCGTGATTTTAAGGGATAATGTTTCAAAAGGTTTAATAAAATTAATTTTTATTGCCTACGAAAATCTGGTCGACATTTTTACTAAACAATTAAGTGAAGAAACTATGTTGAGAAGAGAACTTAGAATGTGCTGGTATAATATGATCATGCATTTAAAATAAGTTATGCATAAAAATATCTCATATCTGCATGTTATTATTTTAACGTGTTTTGTTGATAAACATTATCTCATTGTAAGCAAAAACAAAGAAGGCGATCTGCATTATCACGATTCATTCAGATCTATCATAATGAGATTAAAAATTTGAAAAGACTGAAGCTAGAGATTTATTGTTTTAAGGAGTCTTTTCGGAGTCTATCACTTCATTGTTAAAGACAGAGCGTTCATCTTCTTCTTGCACTTTGCTTCTCTTATAGTTTTTCTCTGTTTCTTGACTATTCAACTTTCAACAACAAGCATGAAGACTCGATCAAACAAGCGTCCATCCAATGTGACAATCAAAGAAAGAACTCATCCACGATCTCTGTATACTACACATTCACCAAAGAAGTCCAAAAGCCATATATCAGTTTATGTATCGTTCGATGACTTTGATGGGTCTGATTCAAGTTTTTCTTTCTTATAGAAATCTCCTCACTCTCCTGGTTCGGAGCCTCCTCCTTCTCAACCAGATTCACCGACAAATCTGGTAAACCCTTTTTCTACTTCTTCTGATTTACCAGATAATTTCTTTTGGGGTCATAGTTTCGAAGCACATTTTAAAACTTCCATCGCTACAAAATAATTTGTTTACGAAAAGATTTTAGATTTGTTTTATTTCAAAAACTCATCTTTGAAAAAACTTTTCATGTCTTGTGGAATTTCTGCTATGCTTTTTCCCCCAACTAGGGCAAATCCTCATTTGATACAATAATTTTACACTAACTTAGAGTGGAATGGGGATTGCTATACGTCCTTTGTGAAGGAAAAATCTATGTTTTTCACAGTAATAGACTTTGGGAGTATTTTTAATATTCCTTCATCCGGACCTTGTCCATTTACTCTTAAGGGTGCTGCCAATAAATCATTTCCTCCTCTTGAACAACCTCATATGGTGATGGATGATTCATCTTTGATAACTCTTTTTACTCCTAAAACTGTCGATGTTTGTCCACTTACACGTGTTTTGCACAAAATCCTACGGTATAATCTGTTTCCACGAGTAGGTGGTGGAACATATTTCACCTACCAAGATTTGGTTGTTATTGCTATGATTTTAAAAGGAATCAGTTTTAATTTTTCTCTTATGATGTTGTCCCACATGATGAGTTGTATTCATCAAACTAAAAAGTGTCTGCCCTATGGTTTGTTTTTGACAAAGCTGTTTCAGCATTTTAAAATCTATCTTGATGATGAAATTATGGTTTCCCACAATGAATTTATTGATTCTGCTAATCTCAAACAGTCTCATATTTCTTTTGTTGATGGTTCATTTGTACGTCTCACTACTGATCTTATTCCTACTCCACCAAGTGTTGTTTCATCTACTTTACCAACTGATAATTCTGCATCTTCTTCACATCCTCCTTCCTTGGTCTCATCTTCCGTAGTGGTTGATATGTTGTCTCAAATTCTCAAGAATCAAGAATTCATTCATTCTGACATTGTTAATATTAAGCAAAGGATTTCAATTTTGGAAAAAGGGAATTTGCCTATACGGGCAAATGATTTGACTAAATGTTTTTCAAAAATTGAGGATGAATTCATTGATCTACAAGCTGGTTTCAAATTCCATACCATGGCTATGGTTGAATCTTTACACAGAAAGATCAATAGAAATTCGTGTCAACTTAGTCAAGAACTAAAATTTGTGAGTTTCTAAGTTGGAGAATTTGCTGATTTCATGGCTCATCATCTAAATGAACGTAAGTAGAAGGTTACATTTTAACACTATGCATTCTCCTGTTCCGGAATGGCCTCAGTGTAATTGGATGGCTGAATACATTGGAGATTGTCTTGATTTGCCTCTACCCAATGAGACCTTCATTCCTCGTCCTCCTATGTTTGCTCATGAATTCTCCAAGGAAGAAAGGATTCATCGTGTTCTCCATCGTCCTTATTTCACTAATCGTCCTCTACCAGTGATTCATATCGATGATGTTGATATTTGACAATCTTTTTGGTGATGACAAAGGGGGAGACAAGTTACAAGCTATAAACTGTGATGGTTGTTGTGAAGTTGTGAAGGTTGCTTATGGTTGCTAGAAGACATTTGAAGTTTTTTTTATGTTTTAAAACTATTTTGTTGGGACCAAGTGCTTAAGTTTTTTTTTGGATAATATTTTTTAAAACAATATGGCTGGAGCCACTACTAGATATTATAATTGCTTATGACTGCACTACTATGTTTTGTGATTATTGTATTCTAGCTAACAAATTTTGCTGGATAAGTTATGTCTAAACAAAAGGCATGGTGAAAATTTGTTTGATTATGTTTGAATCATCTAAAATTTTTAATATGCATTAATTCAGGGGGAGTGATAATTTTTGGTGTTGTCATCATCAAAAAGGGTGAGAATGTTGGTTTGATAATATTCTAACCTTTTTGTTTTGATGATGACTTTATTATATGGACTAATTTGTTTATTGTGAAATTTTAGGAAGTTGATGAAAGAATTGTTGTCAAGAGAATTTGAAGATTTGAGTCTTAAGAAAAATATGTAAGGTCATTGCAAATACTTAATTTTTCAATACAAGGGTCTAGGACATATTATTTTTGAATTAAATTAAATATTTTTGGCATGCTTAATTATGTTACATTGCTAAGTTGGTTAATATTTATATGCATGCGTAAAAAGGAATTTAGTTTATTGTCCGGATTATGGTTAAATAATTTGTGCATGGCTAAACATTTTTATATTGTTATACATGGTTAGTATTTATATATGCATGTATAGAGAATATTGCCCAAATTATTTTAATTTTTCATGTGTACTGATGTTATAATATTTGTATAACACGTGTGAAAATTTTTTATGTTGGAAATTAAAAAGTTTTTGAAGTGGGTTGGCATAGATATGATTACTTTCTAAAATAGTGGGATAAGTATCTTGGAAATATAAGGTAATCATTATCTTGAAAAAGGTTGGTTCATACTCTTTCCAATATTAATGTTATATATGTGGCGGCAGACTTTAATTGCTATAGGAATTGAATAAGTCTCAACAAAGGATATTATCTACGTGAAACAGTTTTTTTTTTGAAAGTGTCCAACAAATCTTTGTAACAACCAAAGATATTTGGTTTTGTTATTTCTTAGCCATTAACAGAAATAATATTGGAACGTTATTTATATCTTTGAAATCTGTTGATTATAACGGAACAAAATTGGCAATGAAAATATTTTTCAACGGTTGTTTTCTGGGCTATTAAAAGAAGAATTGATTTCAGTAGAAAATACAACACTTGAGTAAATAATTATACTCGTATACTTGAAAAATGATTTCATTATTTTGATGTGCAATATTTCCAAATTATTTGTGCAATTATACTCGGATATAATAATCGCATTTTTTGTGTGCAAAATATCGATGATATATTTTTATTTTTTTCTACTTGATCATTGCATTCATTAGTTGAGCCTTGCATTTTTAAATTTCTTATTTGCTTTGATCATTAGACCTCTATATTTGTAATCTTATATTTTTAGACTAAGTGTTGTCTAAAGGAATTTAATCTAGGTGGATTAAGGTTTGTTTACAAAACAGGTTCAAGAAAGCATAGGTGCTTAAGAGGTGCATTAGTGTACAAGGAGCAAGACTGCTCAAGTGAATTATTGTAATTCAATTTTATAGAATCTGATTTGTAACAAGAGTCTTTTAAAGAAATAAAAGTGAGTCTCCAATACTAGTTGGTATTGGACGTGGACTAGCTATTATTATAGAGGGTAATAGCTGAACCACATAATAGCTGCATTCATCAATATAGTAGGCTATATGCAAAAGTTTGGTTTAAATTTTAAATTGGTCATAGTTTGTATCCACACTTATTCAACCCCCCCCCCCCCTTCTAAGTGTGCCTTATCTGAATTTCAGTTCTAATCCCTTTGAGAGCACAAGTAGTTTTCTCCATTTGGAGTACCTTCTTCCTGATATCACCGGTGTCTGGATCTCCTTTGAGATGGGTATTTTCAGGGTGTTTGTTGGTCGTATCCAACTGAGGTTCTGGATTTGTTTTATCCAAACCTTGTGTTCCTCCTTGTGCAGAGGACTCTGTATGTGGAGGCATCTTTGTACCTTGAGTGGACTGATGCAATTTTTTTAGCAAAACAGCCAAATCTGTGATTTTCTTACTTAATCCATCAAATTCTTCTTGAGAAACAGGATTAGACTGGTCAGAAGAAGACATGATTGGCTGTAGGCTTGTGGCCTTTTTGGATTTTGAGCGGATAATAGGCCCAATGATTTCCCTACAAAAGACTTATGTAGTTCAGTTTTAGGAATAATGTAAATACTTTATAATGCGCCCCATTTTAGGAATTTTATCCTGCAAAAATGGGTGTTATTTTGATAACATGTATGCACAAAATATTCTTCATATTTTCCATTACATAAAGATGAATATGGAATAAAATTACAAGTAAATGCTCTTACAAGTAATTGAAAATGGAAAGCATAAAGAAACTTTCCTCCGCGTTTGGTTTATCAGAGGTTGACCTATCTTAGGGTTACTCTCGCGGGTTTTTAGCATGAAGGTCCCCAGATCATCGCAATTTACTTGATGGGATGTTAATCCGGTCTTTCAACTGGAGCGAATCTGGGTGGTGCCTTTCCTGAGCCTCGTTAGAATTATTCTTCCTACTAGTCCAGTAATCAAACACCGACAGGATAACCTCCTGGTGGAGGAACCACACAACATACATTCACATATAACGTGTCTCACCGTTAATGCAAATGATGACATGTGCGAAGCACTAATATCACAAATAGATATAGTACAATACAATAAGTAAAATGAATTCGTACACATTCATCATAAAAGTAAATGCAACATTCACACATGCATAAAACAGTTTTGAAAAGCTGGTAATAACAGCTTAAGCCCTCTTACTGGAGTCCCCAACAGAGTTGCCACCTGTCGACGTCGGGATTTTTATTTGTCCCTTTTCATTACTTGTTCTTTGGTGTTCTCATGTTATGTGAGATTTGTTTAAAAAAACAAGTGAAAAAGGTCCGACATGTGTAATGTCAACGATTTGACTTTAAGAGTCGCCAGTTGGTGTTTTTAACTGGTTGCACCAACACAACATAAAAAGGTTTGCACATTGACCCAGTGATGTGACACTGCTAAATGGGTCTTTGAAACTAAGATTCATTTGGGATCAGGGCTTGATTATGCGGAGGGAAGGTGTTAGGCACCCCCTAACATTCGTGTTGCCACGGTGACTGCCACTTTTCAAGAAACTATTATATGAATGTGTGTGTGTGTGTGTGGATCAATGTGAAATTATTTGGAAGTAGTGCGAGGCCTCGTTCGCACCTATATACAAAGGGTTTGAATTTATAGAAAAATTCGGTTTTAAACATGATATAGCAATGAAGTTTTGTAAAAAGAGGTTTTTGAAACCCTGTGGTCAATAGTAATTGAGACCTTTTCATACCTCTATTTTTATTATTAAATGTTCAGCTTGATTGCTTTTATTTTTGATGCGAAGCATTCTCGAGAAAATAATATACAGTAGTGCCGAACTCCTCATGGGCATGACAGCCATCCAAGGAAATTCAAACACTATAAATAATGTACAAGTCGCCATAATTTGAAAAATGTCCATCACGGAACCGCATCTAGATTGATGAGTTCTAATCAGTGATCACATGATTCCTAGGCTCACATGATGTCGCAGTTTATATGAAAAGCAGTAAGCAATTATATATATATATATATATATATATATAGACATGGTCAACCACCACGAAGCACCTCCTTGGGGGATTGAAAATGTAAATATATAAAAATGGTAAATATATATATATATATATATATATATAGACATGATCAACCACCACGAAGCACCTCCATGGGGGATCAGAAAAGTAAATAAAGCTGTAAAAGACGATCAACTGCCACGAATTAAACTCCAGACGGGATTAACTCCGAACCTCTGATAAACCAAATGCGGTGGAAAGTCTCTTCATACTTTCCATTTTATATTACTTGTAAAAGCATTTACTTGTAATTTTATTCCATGTTCATCTTTGTGTAATGGAAAATATGAAGAATATTTGTCCATACATGACATGCTATCAAATAACGCCCATTTTTTTGCAGTATGATATTCCTAAAATGGACACATTATGATAGCATTTACATTATCCCTAAGACTAAACTACATAAGTCTTTTGTAGGGAAACAATTGGGCCTATTATCCGCTCAAAATCTAAAAAGGCCACGAGCCTACAGCCAATCATGTCTTCTTCTGACCAGTCTAATGTCGTTTCTCGAGAAGAATTTAACGGATTAAGTAAACAAATTACTGATTTGGCTTTTCTACTAAAAAGAATTGCATCAGTCTACTCAGGGTACAAAGATGCCTACACATACAAAATCCTCTACACAAAGAGGGTCAAAAGGTTTGGATAAAACAAATCCATAACCTTAGTTGGATACGACCAACAAAGACCCTGAAAGCACCCATCTCAAAGGAGATCTAGACACCGGTGATATCAAGAAGAAGGTCCTTCAAATAGAAGAAACTATCCATGCTCTCAAAGGGATTGGAACACATGGAAGTGTTTCATATACTGACCTTTGCATATTCCCTTGTGTTCATTATCTAGAGAAATTCAAAACCCCTGACTTTGAAAAGTATGATGGATTAGGGGATCCTTAAACACATTTAAAGGTGTTCATTGGAGAACTTGGATCTTAAGCGGAAAACAAGAAGCTCAGAATGCAGCTGTTTCAAAAGAGTCTGACTGATGAAGCCCGTTCATGGTATACCAGATTAGACAACTCAAAGATCCATAGCTGGGAAGAGCTAGCTCAGGCCTTCCTCACTCAGTACAGTTTTCAATCTCAAATGGCTCCTGACCGGTACCAGATTACCTAGGTCAAGAAACAGTCTAATGAGTCTTTTAGAGAGTACGCTCAAAGGTGGAGGCGCCTTGCTGCTCAATTTATTCCTTCTATGACAGAGTCAGAAATGGTCATGACTTTCATAGAAATACAAGAAGCTCCTTTCTGTGAAAGAGTCTTAGCTGCTATTGGCAAACCATTTTCTGAAATGATCAAGCACGGAGAGATGGTTGAGATGGGGTTGAAGTCAGGAAAGATTCAAGACCTAGCCGTTCTTAAAGTAGTTGCTGAGCACATCCAATCTGGAACTTATGGAAACAACCCCCGGAGGGTCCATAAAAAGAAAGAGGAAGCTGTTTTCTTGATACTAAAAGGTCAGAAAGGCAGTCAGAATATGCCTATACAGAGGAGAAAGTACTCCCCTTTTCAAGCACAGTCTTCAAACCCTCCATTGCCTAAAGGTGGAGATGCAAAATGCCCTCGAACGTTCACACCCTTAGGGGACTCGCTAGAGAATATTCTTGCTCTTCTAACTACTCAGAAGAAAATCACACATCTTTTTCCACCAGCAAACCCTAATGGTAGGGGTTTCAATGCTACTCGAAAGTGTGCTTATCATGCTGGAGCACCTGGACATGATACTCAAGATTGTTGGGTCTTGAAACACAAGATCTAAGATTTGATAGGCAACAGTGAGATCATGGTTACCAAACCAGATCAACCTCATGTGCAAGACAACCCTCTTCCTCAACACAAAGAAGAAGAGGTCAACATGATTAGTTGGAGCACTGGACAGAGTTCCAATTTTAACAGTGAATCATCCCAAACCATTAAAGATGGTGTTGATAGATGGGATTATGCAAAGTTTCAATTTGCTATGGAACGAAAGATGAAAGCACTTTGTAAGCAAATTGAACAATTGGCAGAACTGGTGACCCATCAACATCAAGTCATATGCCGATTAATCAGCCAGGAGCATGCCTATCTCCTTCCTTTTGTTATGAATGCTCCACCATCACCTTAAGAAAGCGAAGCTATGGAGGATAAGGTTACAAAGAGAGCAAATGCTAAAGCCCGTCGGGATTTTACCAACCAAAGGGAATTTACATACCTGGGCCAACCTATGGAGGAAATATTTCAGATGCTAATCAACGAAGGAAGAATTACCTCCCTTCTACCTCCAATCATTCCCCGTTCAAGATGGTTCAACTCTAATGGAGTTTGTCAATATCATTCACATTCTCACGGTCCCAACGCAGAAGAATGCTGGGCACTCCACCACCTTATTCAGAATCAACTTGATAGTGGTGTCTTGCAACTGGCAGATGATGACACTGTGCTACTCGAGAGTGGGAATACATGTCCTACTAAATGGAAGGGATAAGTAGCAGTTATATCCGATGAGGCTGATGACACTATCAAACCATTTCCCATACAAGCTATTCAACTCAAATGAGCTGACAATCCTTTGAAAGTGGCTGCACCAGAGCCAATTTGTTTACCCTTCAGACCACAATATCCTGTTGTCAGCTTACACAAAGTCCCATGGAATTATGGAGAAGCTGAAGGATCCACGTCTCGTACTACTACTGCAGTGTCGAAGCAAAATCCACTGTATGTTCCTCAGAGGGTGATGAAACCCGCCATAAAAGCAAAGGGGAAGATTCCCATGGAGAAAATTGAGAAATTCCTTCGCACTATGGGTCATAATGAAGCCAAGGTGGTTCTAAGCTTAAGAGAAGCTCCACATCAGATCTCAATACTGGACTTGGTTTTCTCTTCCGAGGATCACGGGAAGATCTTATTAAAGGTTTTGGAAGAAGCCTACTTGCCAAATTCAGTGGATGCAGAAAAATTTTAACATCTGGTTGATAACATTTTTAACAACAATGTGATATCCTTCACTGATGACGACATACCTCTCAAAGGGATCGGTCATTGCAAGCAATTACACATTGTAGTTTTATCCTCCCAGTATATGTTAGCTGGAGTTTTGATAGATGGAGGTTCGTCTCTAAATATACGTCCTTATGCCACCTTGATAAAGATGAACATCAATCTCAAACGGTTCTGAAGTAGCCATACGATTATCAAAGCATTTGATGGATCCCGATGAAATTCTGTCGGAAGGATTGAACTTCCAATTGAGATTGGTCCAAATACATTCAATGTATCCTTCCACATCCTCAAGATAGATTTAGGATACAACCTTTTATTGAGGAGACCATGGATCCACATGGCTGAAGCTGTTCATTCTGCACTACATCAACAAATGAAATACATTGTCAACAATAGCCTAGTCACTGTCAATGATGAGCCGGAATGTCCTAACAAGGAGACCTACCAACCATCAGCTTCAATTCAGAAGTTGAGCCGGCCATTTTTCATACTTTGGAAGTTAGTAACACGTAATACCATTCTATTGGAGCACCACTTCCCGTACCCAAGATTTCTGCCGAGGTTATGTCGTCCACTCAAGAAATGATGTCATTGGGTCACCAACCTAGACAAGGGCTTGATAAAAATTAGCAGGGTATTAAGCACCCTATTCATGTGTCTAGTCAAACCGGGACATCCTGACTAGGCTATTCTGCAAGTTCCAGTCAAAGGAATCCTCAAAAGCATAAGCAAATTCCTCAAGCTTCCGCCACATGATGATTTTCTCCAACTGCACCTCATGAGCTGATACAGTCTCCAATAAAGGTGATAACCCACGTTATGGCTATGTTGTTTCCTAAACCAGTACCCTTTAAAGCAAAAGAAATCCTGATTCCTGATCCCGAAGTAGAAGAGAGGGAATGGAAACGTAAATATGACATCGACTTGATGATATCATGCATACATATCATTATCCATGATGAACATACAAACAGATACACCCCAGACGATGATTGCCCAAATGTTATGGTAATCATTCGGGAAAAGGAGGACGATGACAGCACCTCCCTCACTGTAGTCCATTAGGACTTTACCCTCGATAATTGGAGTAGCACTCCATGAATTAGTCGACGAGGGTAAAACGAGCAGAAATCCCTCTACCTTGTAGATAACTTTAATTGCTTGCTTTTCTATACAGTATTAGCAGTTATTTTATCAGTATATGCTAACACTTTTGTATGACTAAACAGTTTCATATGTTAAGTGAAAGAATATTTTGTTTCAGGACTCTAAATTTAGATGTGCATGTACTTGCTGATGAGGTGCCTTTTCTCCACAAGGACTGTATCTTTGATGAAAAGTTGGACTCAAACTTGATGGAAATCCAAGAGGACATTGAGACACCTCTGGAGATTAAGGAATGGGTTGTAGACAAACCTCAACCCAACCTTGACAAAACTGCTTATTTCAATCTTGGAACATTAGAAAGCCCTAAGCTAATCCAGATTGGTTCAGAGAATGACACGGTTGCGCTATTAACCCAATTCAAGGATGTGTTTGCATGGTCTCATAAAGACATGGTGGGTTTGTCAACTGACATTATCCTTCATCGCCTTCCAATTAAGGAGGGATTTAAGCCAGTCAGGCAGAAGCTCAGGCGATTGAAACCTGAGTGGAGTTTAAAGGTGAAAGAAGAAATTGTGAAACAATTTCAAGCTGGCATTATCATGGTGTCCACATTTCCGAAATGGATATCCAACATTGTTCCCGTGCCTAAACCAAGAGGATAGGTGTGAGTTTGCGTGGATTATCGGGATCTGAACAAAGCTTGCCTTAAAGATAGCTTTCTTGTGCCCTTTATCCGCATTCTTATTAACAATACTACTCAATACGACGTGTACTCCTTTGTTGATTACTTTTATGGGGTATCATCAGATTATGGTCGCTGAGGAGGATCATGAGAAAACTGCTTTCATCACGCCTTGGGGAACATTCTGTTACAGACGATTGTTATTCGGCCTCATCAATGCCGGGGAAACCTATCAGCGAGCCATGATGGCTGCTTTCCACGATTTAATGCATAAAGAGATAAAGATCTACGTGGATGACATCATTGTCAAGTTCTGAAGGGAACAAGACCACTTAGACCATCTCAAAAAGCTCTTCAACAGGTTACCATAAGTACAACTTGAAGTTAAATCCAGCCAAGTACGCCTTTGGTATTAAATCAAACAAGTTGCTAGGTTTCCTAGTCAGCCACAAAGGGATTGAGCTGGATCCCACCAGAAAATATGCCATCAAGGAAATGCCCATTCCTCAGACAGAGAAGGAAATACGGGGATTTTTGGGAAGAATCAGCTTCATTAGCAGGTTTATCTCTCAACTCACAACAACCTGTGAGCCCATCTTCAAATTGTTAAGGAAGAACTTCCCATGAAATGGAACGATGAGTGTCAGAAAGCCTTCCTTACCATTAAAGAGCAACTGGTTAATGCTCCTGTTTTGGTACCACCCAAGGATGATGTTCCCCTATTCACGTACCTGTCCATTAATGACAATGCCATGGGCTGTATGTTGGGGCAAAAAGACGATAGAGGCCAAGAACGAGCTATCTATTACCTCAGCAAAAGATTCAGCATCAGTAAACACAAGTACACTCTAATTGAGAAGACTTGGTGTGCTTTAGCATGGGCTTCCATGAGGTTACACCATTACCTCCATGGTCACACAACCCATCTCATCTCCCGTGTGGATACTCTCAAGTATGTGTTCAGTAAGCCCATACTAAATTGTCAGCTGTCCAGATGGTATTTGATCTTACAACAATTTGACATCGTCTACGTGACGTAAAAGTCTATCAAAGGTCAGGAATTGCAGATCAACTGGCCGTCGCACCTGCAGGGGATTACAAACCCTTGGAAACATATTTCCCCGATGGAGGGGTAATGGATGTTTAACGACACCATCAGTACGATGCATGCCACACATGGAAAATGTATTTCTATGGAGCTGTTAACACAAAAGGTTCTAGAGCTGGAGTAATTCTAGTATCCGGTACGGGTGAGCAGTATCCCTTTGCCTTTAAATTGCAGTTTGTCAGCTCCAATAACACATCTGAGTATGAAGGCTGTATCATGGGGCTAAAACTTTCCTGTTCAATGGGCATCAGGTGGTTAACTGTCTTTGGGGATTCAGTGTTGGTAATCAAACAATCCACAGGAATCTATCAAACCAAAGAACTACATCTGCTGCCTTACCATTAGTAACTTCTACAGATGGCTTTGGAGTTCGAAGAAATCTCCTTTCTACACATTCCTCGTAATAGGAATAATTTTGCGGATGCATTAGCAGTGTTGGCCTCCTTGATTCACATACCTGACAAGGAAAACATGCAAAGCATCACATTTGCCCTGCAAAAGGCCCCAGCCTATGGGAACTATGTTGGAGAAGTATCGGATGAGCTACCTCCCATCCACAACCCTTGGTACCAGCATATCAAGGAGAATCTACGAGATTGATCTACACCCGCTGTGGTGAGTCTGACTGAAAAGAGGCGGATCCATCGACTTGCTATGAAATTCTACCTGAGTGGAGATGAACTCTACAAAAGAGATGCATGATTAGGTCTCCTCACATGTCTAGACAAAGACCAAGCTTAGAGGCTCATGGATGAGATCCATGGTGGAGTATGTGGCCCACACATGAGCGGACCCTTACTTGTTAAGAAAATCCTCAGAACAGGGCATTATTGGCTTACGCTCAAAGCTGACTGTGATGATCACTTCAAGAGGTGCTATCAATGCCAAATTCATGGGAATGCTATCCACGCCCCTCCAAAGGAACTCCACAATATGAGTTTTCCATAGCCCTTCTCAATGAGGGGAATGGACGTGATCGGGCCCATCGAGCCTAAAGCCAATAATGGACATCGATTCATATTCACCATGATTGACTACTTCACCAAATGGGTAGAAGCAGCCTCCTTCCCCAGGGTTACCAAAGAAGTCATCATTTCTTTCATCAGAAACAATATCTTCTATCGATATAGACAACTAGAGGTCATTGTGTTAGACAATGCTCCGAACCTCAACAACAAAATGATGGAGGAGTTATGAAATAAATTCCACATCAAACTCCTTAACTTCGTCATCTACCGTCCAAAGATAAATGGTGTTGTTGAAGCGGCTAATAAAAACATCAAGAAGATCATGCAGAAAATGTTCACCAATCACAAAGGATGACCTGACCTCTTGCCTTTGACTTTATTATCCTACAGAACTTCAATGCGTAATTCCACTGGGGCAACCCCCTACTCATTAGCCTATGGGATGGAAGCAGTGCTCCCCATAGAGGTGGAAATGGAATCCCTCAAAGTGTTGATGGATGCTCAGTTGGATGAAGACCAATGGGTACAAGACAGGTATCACCAATTGTCTGTAATAGACGAAAGGCGAACAACGGCTATCTTCCATGGTCAGTTATATCAGCAAAGGATCGCAAGATCCTACAACAGGAAAGTCCGGTTACGGCAGTTTAAATGGAAAGACTTGGTTTTGAAGAAGATCATTGACAACAAAGATCAATCCAAGGGAAAATTCGCTCCTAACTAGGAAGGCCCGGTTGTTGTCAAGGAGGTATTGACAGGAGGCGCTCTCAGATTGCAGGAAATGGAAGTCGATGAATTTCCACAACTCATCAACTCGGACACAGTGAAACGGTATTATTTCTGAAGTTATCATCAAGCAAACCTTCTGGTTTTGGATCATTAGATCACCAGTCATTCCAGTTTTCTAACATTTTTTAGATACTCTTATACCACTCAAGGAAACATACACTTCAAACCAGTAGCCTGGTTTCACTTCATTTCAAACCTTTCACACAATTTCGGTTATCCCCCCAAGGGATTGAACCTTTCACACCTGCAGTTTATCCTGAAGAAGGGATTAAACTTTTCTACGCTTGCAGTTTGTCCTGAAGACGGGATTAAACTTTTTCTACACCTGCAGTTTGTCCCAATCATGGGATCAAACTTTCTTCTCCCCGCAGTATAGCCTGCGCATGGGATTTATACTTTTATTTAGCTGCAATTCATCCTGAGGGGTGAACTACATTGACCTTGTGACACCCCCAAATCCAGGTACTTCATTCCCACCAGATTTGGTGTTCACTTAATCCACTTAATCAAACATTCATATCTAACTACCCAGTCATAATAAAACTGAATAATAAAGCCTTCCCATTAAAGGGTTACATTAATAAAAATCTCTCAGGTTGTCTAACCTTTAAATACAATCATTCAAATGCGGAAAATAAAAAAACTTCATTATAACCATTCAATTAAAATCTGATAATAAAATATCTACATATTACAAGTCTTCAATACTTGTTCATCTTTCCTTTTCCCTTACTGGTGCTAGGTACATCAACCTTCTCATCCTTAACTGTAATAGTTATATAAACAAGAGTGAGCAAACAAAGCTCACTTGAAACAACAATGAATGAAAATCTTTACAACAACTATCAAATAAAAGGCTCGATAGAATTAAACAATATGATTTATCAACATTCTTAAGTATATAACTGATGGTCCTAAGACCACGAACTATATCCATAGTTATAAGTAATTTTTCAACTTAAACTTTAATAGTCATAAGACTATAGGGACTCCTCGTACTTAGGGGAATCAACCCTTCGTACAATGTATTGTGCACAAACATTTCAACGCTAAGCGTAAATTACCCTTAATAATAGGGTTGTTCATCTCAGTATTTAGAGTACAAGTCCGCACCAAAGTGAGTTTGGTTTGGTTACATTTCAAGGTAATTTGGAATTCAACAATCATCAACTAAGGATTAGTTGAATAAAATTAATAGCATCATGCTATGGAATAATCATAACTGAATTGACATGGTAAATTCAAATCATGCTTTAGGAATAATCTAATAGCATACATATTGAATAACTATAACACACCTTGCTTGAACAATATTAAGCCAATATTATTTAGAATAAAATACTAAGCATGCATATCAATTTGAACGATAAAACTGTTCAACATTAGTATATATATAAATTTGCATGCTAAACAATAAGTTAATTGCAAGAATAACTTGCTCAATATCAAAATAAAGTTTAGAAATCTTGAATCATTATATTGTAATCGAATTGGAAATAATAATTGGCTCAACAAGATAATAGAATTAGAAAACTTGCCTTGCTCGTAGGCTAAACCGAACAATTCGAATCACAATTCCTTTCTCAAATTGTCTAGCCCTCTCCCAATTCTCTCTTATTTTCTCTCTGTAAGTTTTCTTCTTTTCTTCTACTGAGTCTTTCCTCTCCACTCTAATCTTACATACTAGAGTTATAACGTATAAGATATAATATATATTAATTATATAATATAAATATAAGTATAACTGATATCAGTTATCATATTTTTGAAAATCAAAAGCCATAAGGCTTGTTTGGTTACCCACTTAAAAATATAATCATTTAATCCTTATGCCTTGTTTGGTAAAACATAATTGGATTAGAGACTTAATAGGCATTAGGCATTGTTTGGCAAAACTGAATTAAACTCCTTTAATTTATTTTAATAACTCATTTATAAAAGGTTATTTGCCGCACTTTTATTTAACTAAATTTTTCAATAATCAATTAAATTAATTCTAATAACAATTTATTAAATTCCTTTAACACATAAATCAATACCACAAAATTATAATTTTCTAAATAATTATAATTTTATTTAATCAACTAACACATCCTTTTTATTACAAATTCAAATTAAAATATAATAATTCATTTAATCATCACAAACTTTCTAACTTGATAATTAAATTAAATTAGAATATAATAATAAATTTCCTTAATTATTACTTAACAAATGATTAACCAAATCGAATCAAATTAGAGCAATTATTTATTTAACAATAAACACATCCATTAAATACTTATATAATTCAATAAATATTTAATATAACAATTTAAAAATTCTAGAATGTTACATCATTCCCTCCTTATAAGGATTTTGTCCTCAGAATACAATTCAAACAACTCATTCGTCATATTCTCCCCTACTTACAAAGGTTCTGTCCCCAGAATCGAAGACACAGATTAAACAAATACCTCAGGGTAATTCTTCATCATTTCAGTTCCGAGTTCCCACGTAGCCTCTTCGACATTGTGATTCCTCCATATTACCTTCACAGAAGGTATCACCTTATTCCTAAGCACTTGTTCTTTCCTGTCGACTATCTAGATAGGAACCTCTACATAGGATAAGTCTTTCTCAAACTGCAATGGTTTGTACTCAATCACGTGCTTGTAATCAGATTTATACGGTCGTAACACCGAAACGTGAAAAATAATATGAATGTTTTGCAGTTCTGGAGGTAGAGCTACCTCGTAAGCCATCTTTCAAACTTTTCGCAGCACTTTGAAGGTTCCAATAAACCTAGGGCTTAGTTTTCCCTTTTTACCAAACCTAATTTTTCCCTTCCAAGGAGAAATTTTTAGGAATACATAATTTCCTACGTCGAATGCACGATCTTGTCTGTGTTAATCAGCATATTTCTTTTGTCTATCTTGATCAGCTATCAATCTTGTTCTGATGAGTTTGACAACCTTAGTAGTTTGTTGTACCAGTTTTGGTCCTAACAGTTGACGTTCACTGACTTTGTAAGACCCCGAAATTTTTTTAAATAAAAAGAAATTTCCTTTATTTATTATTTTGAAATAGTAAGGGTTGATTTGATTAATGTGGATAGTTAAGGGTTAAATACGCAAATATTTCAAAATAAGCAAGTGGTTATAAAATATTCATTATTGTTTGGGAATATTCGTTTTGGTCGTGGAATATTCAATTTTTGGGAATATTAAATGACGATTTGGCAAGCAAACCATGTGTGGGCCCCATAACGGAAAGCGATTAGATGAGGAAAACGACAAATATAAGTTGTTTAAAAATAATCTGGCGTAATTGTTACTGTTATTATCGTTGAATAATACCGGTGGTTAAAACACACTAATACGCCATTGTTCAACAAAGAGTGATACCAGTATTGCACCAATTATTGATTCTTACGTGAAGAAGGCACTACTCAATAATTGTTACGAAGAATTATCGTTCAAGAATTTATTGATTCAATAATTGTCATGCGTTGATATTTTATATTATCATTGTTTCAATAATTGTCACCGCACAAAGATTTCCCATTATCGCATCAATAATTCATATTATTTGAATAATATTATTAGATAACATTATTGGCAATGTCTAGAAAGTTCTCGCATCTAAGGAGAGGTTTGGTCACCTAATTGCGGCCAAGAAGGAGAGATCCTTATTGGAAAGCCCCTCTTTCCGGGAACCACTGGTCATCATAATTGTGATTCGTAATATTATTTGGGAATAATTAATTATTGATTTATATGATAAGAAAATACTTATTTGATATGGATATAAATGATGGATTTATTTATTATATGTGGTTATAATTGAAGGATTTAATGTTGAGGTGTTTTATCGGTATTTTGTCGGAATGGAGGTATTAAAAATCAAATCAAGATTTTTACTATATATTGCGTGAGTTATAATTTTTAATCGACCGATTGGATCGCTAGATTTTTGGATATGTTATACATATATAAGTTGAGTATATGTCTACAAATTTTGAACCGTTAAAAATGAAAGAATGATTTGTTATAAATTTTAAGAGGTGTTTGATTCGGAAAAAGTAGGGTTATAATTGATTTTGGTGGAAAATTTTAGAATTGAGTGGGCCCCACTTGTGGTTGGTGAAAAATGTGCTGAATTTTATTTCAAATGTGGTGGGTGGCAATAGTAGCGAGGTAAAGCCATCAGTAGCAGTCAAGTCTCCGCTTTCTACGGCTAACATTTTCCTATAAATAGAGGGCTAAGTTAGAATTGAAAATCACACCGTAAACAAAGTTTTCTCTTTTCTCTCTATATTATTGAGCGTATTTTGTGAGTATTTAGATACTTTGAGAGTTCTTTATCAAAGATAAGTTTCATTCAAAGATCACTTCCGATCTTTCCTTCCAAGCACTCGATTCTTTGAGGTAAGGGATGTTATTTTCTTCTCAAATGATATTATTTCTTCAATATCATTATCTTTGAAATATTGGTTGGAACTTTTTATCAAATTTGGAACTTTTTCATGTCGGGGTTACTATTCATGAGTTACTATTCACGAAGTTACTATTCATGAGTTCTTATTCACGAGTTACTATTCACGCAGTACTATTCATGAAGCGTGAAAATGTTTTTTGTGGAATTTCTATCTTTTGGTGTCTGGAGTTACTATTCACGATATCAAGACTATTCACGATACTGAAGACTATTCACGATATCTGACTATTCATCAAAAATAAAATTTCTTCTTTTCGTCCAAAATATCTATTCGGATACTAGCTTTGATTGTATCCATGTTTTGATCATTCTTGAATTTTACACCACTACGATTATTTTGAGGTATTTTTGAACATGGATAAAACAAAGTACTAATCCTTAATCCTTAATCCTTGTCATTTTGTTTCATTGGATTCGTTTCTTTTAAAAATATTTTCATCATCCTCGTCTTAAATGATGATATTATTGAATATCTTTGGCTTTTGATCGCAAAGATGAGTGATTTTGAAGAATATCTTTGGCTTTGAAAGTGCAAAAGATGAACAGTGTTTAAATGAACATGACTAATCGATGAATATCTTTTGCCCCAGAGAGCAAAGATGAATGATTTGAAGAATATCTTTGCCCAGAGTGCAAAGATGAACAGTGTTGAGATGAACATGATCGATCGATGAATATCTTTGGCTCAGAAAAAAAGATGAATATTTGATTCCGGATGTATATTGATTGATGTTACGTGGATAAAAGATAGACGATGAACTTTTAAATTCATACATAGAAGATAGTAGTTTGCATTCTCTACTTAACTCTTCTAATGAATTATTACTTCCACATGTAATATTGATTTAAAATTTGTTGTCTATTGTATTCTATTAAATTTTTTCCCCGTTGAAGACTAACGGTAATTTGTTGTATATTATCTTAGTCATAATATTCTTTTATCGAGCTAGTTGAGTTCACCCTTTTCCTTTTTGTTCCATTTTTCTCGTGGAGGCGAGAAATATAGCGAGTACGCAGTCTGGGTATGGAATGAAGGTTTTAGAAAGGATTGTTTAGTAGTCCTCACCATTTTGTAAAATAATGTATCAATAAATGTGATGAGGATTTATTTGAGTATAGATATTGTCTAAAAGATAATATTTGTATTCAAACTCACGCTTTTATTGTTGTAATAATAAAGTTGTAGTTGTTTCTGTACCATGTATTGACAACTCAGAATGGGTGATGTATACCTATTTTGGGGGCGTCACAGACTTCATCCCAGCATAGTGGAGTTCTGTACCTCCTGCCGTATAATGCTTCGTAAGGCGGCATGCCGATGCTTGCGTGGTAACTGTTATTATAGGGAAATTCCACCAATGGTAATTGTTCATCCCAGCTTCCTTTGAAATCCATGATGCATGCTCTCAGCATATCTTCTAATGTCTAGATTGTTCGTTCGCTTTGGCCATCTGTTTGCAGATGATATGCCATACTCATTCGCAACTGTGTTCCCGTACATTCTTGTAGTCTCTTCCAGAAGTTTGATGTGAACCTCGGATCTCTATCTGACACAATTGACACTGGAACTCCATGTCTCGTCACGATCTCTTTAACATATAGTTTTGCCAGCTGATCAAGATTGAATCTAATCTTTATTGGCAAAAAGTGTGCAAATTTTGTCAATATGTCCATTATCACCCATATCACATCGTATCCTTTCTAAGTCGTTGGAAGACCTACCACAAAATTTATTGTGATATGTTCCCATTTCCATTCCGGTATCTCTAACGGTTGAAGTAATCCACTTGGCCTTTGATGCTCGGCCTTGACTCTCTGGCATGTTAAGAACTTTGCAACGCATTCTGCAACGCCTCTTTTCATATTTGGTCACCAAAAATGTCTCCGCAAATCATGATACATCTTCGTACTTCTTGGATGAATCGAATATCTCGAGTTATGAACTTCGGTCAAGATGTCTTTTTTAATATCTGGTACTGCTGGAACCCAGATTCGCCCCTCAAATCTCAGCATTCCCTCTGTATCAACCTTGTATTTCACTTATTTTCCCTCGCCCACACATTCTTTTATTTTTCTGCATTCCTCATCCTGCAGTTGAGCGTTCTTCACTTTCTCCACCAAAGTTGGACTGGCTTCCATCTGGTATAATTTTGCATCAGATTCTTTTGGAATTTTGATTTGAAACTCTAACCTTGCCATTGCTAAAATAAGCTCCTCCTTATCAGTTAACAACATCAACTTTTCTCTGTCTTTCCTATTCAAGGCATCTGCAACCACGTTTGCTTTGCCTGGATGATAAAAGATCTCGCAATCGTAATCCTTTATTAAGTCCATCCACCTCCTTTGACGCATGTTCAGGTCTTTCTGAGTGAAAATATACTTCATACTCTTATGGTCTATGTAGATCTCACATTTCTCTCCATAGAGATAGTGTCTCCATATTTTCAAAGCAAACACAACTGCCGCCAACTCTAAATCATGAGTCAGATACCCTTTTTCGTAGTCTTTCAATTGTCTTGATGCATACACAGTGACTTTGTCGTTCTGCATAAGGACACATCCTAATCCCTTGTGTGAAGCGTCACTATACACCACAAAATTTCCTGTATTATCTGGTAATGACAACACATGTGCCATACTTAACTTCTTTTTCAATTCTTGGAAGCTTTCTTCACACTTCCCCGTCCACACAAATTTTACAAATTTCCTTATCAAATTTGTCAACGGAGTGGCAATAAGGGAGAAATCCTGGATAAACCGTCTGTAATACCCTACCAATCCCATGAAACTTCTCACTTCTGATGGAGTTCTTGGTTGTTCCCAATTTATCACAGCTTCGACCTTTGATGAATCCACTGAAATTCCATCCTTGTCAATTACGTGCCAAAGAAATTGTACACGTTCTAACCAGAATTCACATTTAGAAAATTTTGCGTACAACTTTTCCTTTCTTAGCATCTCCAGCGTTAGACGTAACTATTCCACGTGTTCTTCTTGAGTTCGAGAGTACACCAGAATATCGTCGATAAACACCACCACAAAATTGTCTAAAAATGGTTTAAACACCCTATTCATCAAATCCATGAACGTTGCATGGGCGTATAATGCTTAATTATTTACTTAACAAATGATTAACCAAATCGAATCAAATTTGAACAATTATTTATTTAACAATAAACACATCCATTAAATACTTATATAATTCAATAACTATTTAATATAATAATTTAAAAATTTTAGAATGTTACAGACCCGATCTCCCTGATACCCGGGAGTACGTAGGCAACCATATTCTATATGGCCCGGTAACAATAAAAAAAAACATTTCTGCCCTTTCTCTACAAAAACAAAAACCATAAAAACACTTCTACACCCTTTTTCATCAATAAAGCTTTTACACCCATCTGCCTTTCACATTTAGCGTTTAACCTCTTACACCAGCTTTGAACTACGCAGGCCTGATCTCCTCTTCAATAGGAGTATGTTTATGGTTCGGTTTAACCCCCTACTAGAACAAAAATACTTGTCACACGGTACTGGGATAAAACTTCAATCCACCACATTTCATTGGCTTTAGACCAAAGGGATGGGACTACCTAACCTCTCCTCGCCAATAGGAGATTCGGCGACTATCTAAGCTGTGGTTGTGCCTCAAAGAGCAACACCAATCCATAACAGATGGAATTAACTAGGCTTCTCACAAAGAGGAGTACTGGAGACCATCTGTGGTGCGGTCAATCTCAGAGAGGAAAAGCCACACTCCTCTCCACATCTACATACAGAAACCAGTCCCAAGACACCAAAGATGGTAGGGATACACATAGACCAATGATTCGTTCTGATAGATCCTATGACATCTCAATGTCCACACATCAAGGATAAGTTTAGAATGCATCAAGATCACAAGCCTTGAAAAAACAGGTAAATATCATGCAAGTATCAAGGCACAACTGAAAGGGAAGTGAATCAAAATATAAATTCCCTGCCATATTGGCTTAATCTTCGTTCCGAGTTCGGATCAAAATATATTTCCCTGCCATCAAGGCTTAATCATCACCATTCTATCATTAAAAATGGAACGTTAACAGATTCAGAATGAAGTTCTGTCCAAGGGGTATTGAAGTACGTAAAAAAGGAAGAGAATGTCTTTGAAATGACCTCATTCTAAGTTATAACGAATAAGTTATGGAAGCGGGAGGTAAGTATCTCAGAATAATGTAAAAGTCTTAGAAAATTTTCAAGGTCTAGGGCTCGGCACCGCGGCCCGAGCTGTGCCTTGGGAGGCAGTGTAAAATCCCAAATTTTACGAATAAAGATTTAATTTTCTCGAATTTTTTTTTAAACATTATGGTGTGGATTTGAGATAATGTTATAATTGTGGGTAATATTTATAAATTTTGAAAAGTATGCAAGTTATTGTATAATATTCGATTGGTTGGGGAATATCCGTACGACGGTACAATCATTGGTGGACCCCACAACAGAATTATTGTCGGATTGAGAAAACGACAAAAATATTTTTATGAAAATAACGGCGGAAGTTTTACCGTTAAAACTGTTGAACTACTCGGTAGTAAAAGTATATTAATACGTGTGGTTGAATAGTAGCACACGATATTGATTATTGATGCTTACGTGAGAAGTCACTCAGTTTTGTACAATTATTGCTACAATAATTGTTGCATAGTATCTCACGTTATTTGATTGAATTATTGTCGATATTTTATGTGACGCCCCCAAAATTAGGTATACGTCACCCATCTTGGGTCGCCACTTACATGGTACATAAATTCAATTACAACTTACTAATATAACTGTCGTGTACAATACGACATAAACTGTGAGTTTGAATACAAATTTTGTCTACTAGATATTATACAAACTCAAAAGGAGTCCTCATTACAAATGCCTATTATCACACTATTTCACGAGAATAGTGAGGACTACTAATGCTATCCTCTCGGACCATTACTTCGTTCCTCGACTCGTCCCGGCTATGTTCTCATTTCCTAAAGAGAATAAAGTGAAAGAAAGGGTGAGCTCAACTAGCCCAAGAAGAAATATTATGACTAAGATAATGCGTAATAAATTATCATTAGCCTTCAACAATGTTGTTAAACCGATAAAATACAATAGACAACCAGTTTAGCTGCAAGTAATGAATAAGCAACCCATTAAAAGAGTCAAGTAGAGAATAAAGTCTACTATCTTTAGGTTTTAAAAGGTTTTCATCATTTTTATCACGAGACTCCGCTTTAATAAATAAACCACCACATCTAATCATCCATGTACCACTTGGCCAAGGATTTTCATCAAATTATCAATGGTCATGACTATACCGAATCACCCTCGGTCATAATCATACCAAAACTATCCATCACCGCATTACAAAGAACATCGAGGACTTTTGTCACATCATTTATATCAAGTCATGATTATACCGAATGATCCTCGGTCATAATCATACTAAGTTCATCTATGCACGTAAGCCAAAGATAACATAATATAACATGAGGATGATGACAATGACATAATAATTCAATAAAACAAGTTCAAGAATTATTTAATCCATGAATTATTAACGCCCAAATTATCAACATGATCATTGTTTCGTAGAGTAAAATTCAAGAATGATCAAGAATATTTCCATGAAAAGATATCGATGAAACGCAAATATCAAGGATATTCTACTAATTTCATGGAGTATAGAAGTCAAAGTTTTAACCAACCGGGTATAATAAAGAATGGAATAACAAAAGAAATCACCATGCATGCGTAGATTTCAGATGACAAAGTTATTCCAATGTAATAATAATAACGGAACCATGTCGTGAAATTCACACCGACATGGATGTTCCAATGTAATAATAAAGATGGAACCTGATCCTGTAAAACACACAGATAGGATATTCCAATGTAATGATAAAGATTTTAACCAGTCCTGTAAAACACATGCATGTGATGTTCCAACAGAATAATAAAAAGCGGAACTGTGTCCTGTAAAACACATGCATGTGATGTTCCAATAGAATAATAGAAGAATGTCACCAAGTATAGGGTAAATGGCAGATACAAAGTTATTCCAATGTAATAATAAGCAATGGAATAACATAAGGATTTCACCAAGTATAGGGTATGCCATGCGTATACAAAGTTATGTATAGGGTATGCCACTTTTTACAAAGTTATTCCAATGTAATAATAATGAATGGAATAATGAAGTTCTCTTCAAGAAGAAAGAATAACACCTTTCACCGTAAAAAAACCTAATATATAAGTAGTGAAAGCGAGAATACTCTTCTTCTTTCTATAATTTTCTCTATAGCTTCTCTCTATAATTTCTCTCTCTGAGTTTCAATGAATTCGTAAGAAAATAATGAAGGAATGAGCTTCTATTTATAGGAAAATGGAATGCATAGTAACTAATCCATGAGCAGTCAGATTGATTTACTTTAATCGACGGTCCATATTTAAAGAAAAATCTTTTAAATAAAATATAATATATTCTATTTATATAAAAACATTTTACTATGCAAACACTATGCAATACTATGCAAAACACTATGCAAAATACTATGCAACACTATGCATAATAAAATATAATATATTCTATTTATAGAATAACTTTAATAAAGTATTCTATTTTATATAAAAGATGTTTCTATTTTATTACGTTAATAATACTTAATAAAACAAAACGTCATTATCGCTTATAATAATTCATATTATTAATCGACAATAATGGAATCAAACCGAGTGACTTCTCACATAGGCATCAATAATCAATACCGTGTGCTACTATGCAACAACACGACATCGCATTTTTACTACCGAAAGTAGTTCAACAAAGATCAACAGTAAAACTTCCGCCGTTATTTTAATAAAATATTTTTGTCGTTTTCTCAATCCGACAATAATTACATTAGGGTCCACCAATGATTGAGTCGTTGTACGAATATTCCCGCTAAACCGAATATTTCCCCACCAATCAATATAATATAACCACTTGCATACTTTACAAAATTTATAAATACTACCCACAACTATAATATTATCTTAAATTCACACCATAATATAAAAAATTATTTCGACAAAATTTAAATCTTTATTGATAAAAACTGGGGTCTCACAATCTCCCTCCTTATGGAATTTCGCCCTCGAAATTAGGGTACGACTGGTATGATAAAGAGGTGAGGATACCTTGAATACCTTTATCGTTGAAAACATTAAATTCATCTTTGCAATCCTACCAAAGATATTCATTAATAATTCATCTTTGCACTATGTGCCAAAGATATTTATTAACAATTCATCTTTGCACACTACAGCCAAAGATATATAACTCGTAAAACCAATAATACCGAGACTCAAATTTTAATAGTATCACAACCATGAATTATCCATGCACTCATTGGCTAAGGATATTCGTGTTTTCAATTACTATCCATGATTATACCGAATAATCCGTGGTCATAATCATACCAAGTCTATCAATGCACTACTACCAAAGATGACTTTTACCACATCCATGAATTAATATTTCATCACGAGACTCAAATTTCAATAATTAATCCATATCATCGAATCATCCCCGCACTACGTGCCAAGGATATTCATTATATCACGACCACTTAATTATCCATGCACTACTACCAAAGATAATCGTGTATTCATTAGTATCACGACTATTTAATTATCCATGCACTACTACCAAAGATAATCGTGTATTCATTAAGTATCACGACCACAAATTATCCATGCACTACTACCAAAGATAATCGTGGTATTCATTAGTATCACGACCACAAATTATCCATGCACTATGGCCAAAGATAATTGTGTATTCATTATTATCACAACCACAAATTATCCATGCACTACTACCAAAGATAATTGTGTATTCATTAGTATCACGACCACAAATTATCCATGCACTACTACCAAAGATAATTGTGTATTCATTAGTATCACGACCACAAATTATCCATGCACTACTACCAAAGATAATTGTGTATTCAATTACTAAGTTATGATTATACCGAATAATCCGTGGTCATAATCATACCAAGTCCATCTATGCACCACAAAAGCCACAGATGACTTTCAACATAATATAAAAATGAGGATAATGATATAAAGAATCAATCAAATGAGATAAAGGATAAATATTAAACATTTATAATATAATTTATCCAGATTCAAGAATATCCCCATGTTATCAATCACTTAATAATCTCATAATCTAATAACATTAATATTATAATAATATTTTAATCACTTCTTAAATTTATAAATAATTTATCTTAATTGTTTACGCTTTTACCATATAATGCATTTAATCATTCTAAAATGCCATACTCATAAGATATCATCACCAATTATCAAATCTCTCAAAAAATATGCATATACTCTATATAGAATTCTCTAGCCATAAAATCCTATTTTCAACTTTGTTACTTCACATAACATATTTAACTCATATGTTCAGAATTAAACTATTTTCATAAAAAATACCAAATCAGTCCCAAAAATATTTCTTTTCTGGGATTTAGCATAATATAGTCCCATGATGAAAATATATTTTTCTCGGAATTTTTAAAATTCATTTACTATTTTTCAAAAATCAATTTCTAATTAATTTCTTAAGAAATTAGCTACCTCAAGTTTAACTCCAAAAATTCCCAAATCTTGGCAGGACCTTACACATGTTAACGTGAGCTTCTAGTTTAAATTTCATGGTTATCGGAGTTATAGAACTCCGGTTATAGCATTTTTTGTCGGAAAAACCTAAATATTGAAATAGTCATAACTTGCTTATTTTAAGTCAGAATGAGCTCATTTTTGGACAGGAGGTACTTTATACCATATACCTTCATGTCCCAAAAGGCCAGAATTTTTCTCATAATTTAAGTGGCCAAAACAGCCTCTCTAAAATCATGGCAGAAGCTTTTTTCGGTTTTTGCAGCTTTGCACTCCTATGCTAAAATCAGTCAACACAAAAATCTACAACACATTTTCCAGTAATTCCACTTGGATTAGTTAGGTAACTCATAGATCTAACTCTAGGACTTGACCACATTCAAAAATTCAAAATATAATTGGAGATATGGTCAATTGAATTTCATGTTACGTTTTTACCAAAAATCTGATTTTTCAACTCTTTGTGATTTCTAAGAAACTTTCATGTTTTCACATAATAACCAACATAACTCATCATAAAACTTACTAATACCATGAATACCCATGATTTTCATTAGTCCAATGCTTTTATTATGACTTTCATCATAATCCTCGTAAACAGATCCTTTTAGTTGAAGAAATATTTGAGGGTTTAAGAAATGGGTTTTTGTACTGGGGTCAATACAAAATTCGATTTCATGTTCTAGGGTAGGCTAGGAAGTCTTCAAGAATACGCCAGAAATTTATTAATGATAGAAATATCATTCAAAATGTTACTCTCGTCAAGACTTGGATAATACGTCACATTAATACCAATTGTGACTTCTATCCTTAACACAGATAGCACCTCACAATGATACCTATAAACTTGCCATCTTCATTCACGATGTCGCCTACAGAAAGTCCGGGATTCGGTGCATTCCATACAAGGAAGTCAACAACGAAAGGTTCGGGGCTCTTTACTTATGGCTTGATATGACAATAATTGACTTTAGTAGTTTGGTTACTTGAATTCGCACAACAAGTTGGTTATGAATATAAAAGCTAACAACCTTACGAAAAGAATGATGAGTAGTTAACCAATTGATTCCTAAAATCCCATCAAAGGCAAATATTTTCAAAGAGATAAGATTGACAGGTAACGTGAAAGTTTCGATTTGAATCAACAAGATTTATAAACAGTGGAGGTAACGAAGGTTTCTCCCAACTAAGTTTAAACAGATAAATCAAAGTCCAATTTCTCCGAGTCAAATTTAAACGTTGAACGCAAGCAAGAGAGATAAAATAATAGGTAGGCAAGGTATCGAATACGATATAGACTTCGCAAGAGCTTATGATTAACTTACCCGTGATAATTTTATTCAGGTTCCTCGTCACGAGAAAAAAATGCTCTCTCTTAAACTACCGGCTTTGGCTTGTCTGGGACATCCTTTGGCATCACTATCTCAACTGGACTTGACTTCACCATACGACAAAATCGAGCTAAGTGACCTTCTCTTCCGCAATTAAAACACGCTTTGGATTGCTGCGTACAGTTTGGACGGATGTGTCCCTCCTGTCCGCATTTGAAACATACGACCGGTGGTCGTTCTTCTTCCTTTGAAACGGGTGCTGATGCCGACGTCTTCACGTCATTGTTGAACCCTCTCTTCTTGAAATGTCCATTCTTATTATCTTGGCCATGATTACCACCACTGAAATGGTTACCATTCTTGACATGATAATTTCCCCCACGATGGTTATCATTGTTCCGATGACCGTTGCCACCGGTATGATTATTATCGTGTTGTTGCTCATTACCTTTTGGTTGAGCTGACTCAACGGTCTCATGTGCTTCATTGCTTATCTCAATATTTTCAGATGTCATTTTCAAAATCGCCACCAAACATGGGTTAAATAACATATCACATATTATCCCTATACTACTCGTGACCAATCAAATACCAAATAAACTTAGGTAGGTCATACTAGCGAAGGAATTCCCCGTCTCTCCCTCCTAGTACTATTCTCACATCTTAGCCAGGATCATATCCTAAGCTCGATACCAACCGTGGACGCCCCAAAATTAGGTATCGTCACCCATCTTGGGTCGCCACTTACATGGTACATAAATTCAATTACAACTTACTAATATAACGTGTATGTATAATACAACATAAGCGTGAGTTTGAATACAAATTGTCTACTAGATATTATACAAACTCAAAAGGAGTCCTCATTACTGACTATTATCACACTATTTCATTTCAGAATAGTGAGGACTACTAATGCTATCCCTCTGGACCATTACTTGTTCCCCGACTCGTCTCGCCTATGTTCTCATTTCTCAAGAGAATAAAGTGAAAGAAAGGGTGAGCTAACTAGCCCAAGAAGAAATATTATGACTAAGATAATGCGAATAAATTATCATTAGCCTTCAACGAGTGTTAAAGCGATAAAATACAATAGACAACCGGTTTAAGCTGCATAGTTGAATAAGCAACCCATTAAAAGAGTCAAGTAGAGAATAAAGTCTACTATCTTTTAGGTTTTAAAAGGTTTTCATCATTTTTATCGGCGAGACTCCGCTTAATAAATAAACCACCACATCTAATCATCCTCGCATTACCACGGTCAAGGATTTTCATCAAATTATCAATGGTCATGACTATATACCGAATCACCCCGGTCATAATCATACCAAAAACTATCCATCATCGCATTACAAAGCCTTCGAGGACTTTTGTCACATCATTTATATCAAGTCGTGATTATCTTAGGAATGATCCCTAGTCATAATCATACTAAGTTCATCTATGCACGTAAGCCAAAGATAACATAATATAACATGAGGATGATGACAATGACATAATAATTCAATAAAACAAGTTCAAGAATTATTTAATCCATGAATTATTAACATCCAAATTATCAACATGATCTTTGTTTACGTGAGAGTAAAATTCAAGAATGATCGGAAGAATATTTCCATGAAAAGATATCTTGATGAAACGCAAATATCAAGGATATTCTACTAATTTCATGGAGTATAGAAGTCAAAGTTTTAACCAATTGGGTATAATAAAGAATGGAATAACAAAAGAAATCATCATGCATGCGGTGCCAGCATAGCAAGTTATTCCAATGAATAATAATAATGGAACCAAAGTCGGTGAAATTCACATTAAGCAGGATGTTCCAACAGTAATAATAAAGATGGAACCAGATCCGGTGTAAAACACACGAGATAGGATATTCAACAGAATGATAAAGAGCGGAACCAGTCGGTGTAAAACACACGACAGGATGTTCCACGAGAATAATAAAAAGCGGAACCCGGTCGGTGTAAAACACATGCAGACGAGGATGTTCCAATGTAATAATAGAAGAATGTCACCAAGTATAGGGTAAATCACAGATACAAAGTTATTCCAACAGAATAATAAGCAATGGAATAACATAAGGATTTCACCAAGTATAGGGTATGCTGCGTATCTGGTTATGTATAGGGTATGCCACTTTTACGGAGTTATTCCAATGAATAATAATGAATGGAATAATGAAGTTCTCTTCAAGAAGAAAATAACACCCTTACACAAAAAAAAGCTGAATATAGAAGTAGTGAAGTAGCGAGAATACTCTTCTTCTTTCTATAATTTCTCTCTATAGCTTCTCTCTATAATTTCTCTCTCTAGAGTTTCAATGAATTCGTAAAGAAAATAATGAAGGAATGAGCTTCATTTATAGGAAAATGGAATGCATAGTAACTAATCCATGAACAGTCAGATTGATTTACTTTAATAATCGACGGTCCATATTTAAAGAAAATCTTTTAAATAAAATATAATATATTCTATTTATATAAAACATTTTACTATGCAAACACTATGCAATACTATGCAAAACACTATGCAAAATACTATGCAACACTATGCATAATAAAATATAATATATTCTATTTATAGAATAACTTTAATAAAGTATTCTATTTTATATAAAAGATGTTTCGCTTTTATTACGTTAATAATACTGAATAAAACAAAAACGTCATTATCGCTATAATAATTCATATTATTAATCGACAATAATGGAATCAAACCGAGTGACTTCTCACATAGGCATCAATAATCAATACCGGTGCTACTATGCAACAACACGACATCATTACTTTTTACTACCGAGTAGTTCAACAAAGATCAACCAGTAAAACTTCCTTATAGTTATTTTAATAAAATATTTTTGTCGTTTTCAATCAACAATAATTACATTATGGGGTCCACCAATGATTGAGTAGTTGTACGAATATTCCTCGCTAAACCGAATATTCCCAACCAATCGAATATAATATAACCACTCATACATACTTTACAAAATTTATAAATACTACCCACAACTATAATATTATCTTAAATTCACACCATAATATAAAAAAATTATTTCGACAAAATTTAAATCTTTATTGATAAAATCTGGGGTCTCACATTTTATATATTATTAAATTAATAATTGAGACGACGAAGTTATTAATATTATTATTTGCAATATTAACGATGTCTAGAAGTTCTTCCAAGGAGAGGTTTGATCACCTAATTGCGCGCCAATAGGGAGAAGTCCTTATTGGAAAGCCCCCTCTTTCCTAGGAACGACCTGGTCGATTAATATTGTGAATTATAATAATGGTGATAAATGTTGTTAAATATATTGAGGTGTCTTTTTATGAAGTCACAAAAGTTTTATATATATATATATATATATATATATATATATATATATATATATTGTTCTATTAGTATTATTAATGTAATAAAATAGAAAAGGTTTTTATATAAAACATAATACTTTTATAAATTTATTTGTTTTATTAGTCTATAATTAGAATATTTTATTTTCTATTATGCATAGTGTTTTGCGATAGTAAAATCTTTTTTATATAAAACAAAATACTTTTATAAAGTTATTTGTTTTATTGTACAATAATTAGAATATATTATTTTTTATTATGCATAGTGTTGCATAAAGGTTCTGATATAGTGTTTTACATGGTAAAATCTTTTTTTATATAAAATAGAATACTTTAATAAAGTTATTTGTTTTATTGATAATAATTAGAATATATTATATTTTCTTATGCATAGTGTTGCATAGTGCTGCATAGTGCTTTTGCATAGTAAAATCCTTTTATATAAAACAAAATACTTTTATAAAGTTATTTGTTTTATTAGACAATAATTAGAATATATTATATTTTATTATGCATAGTATCGCATAAGTGCCTACATAGTGTTTTGCATAGTAAAATCTTTTTATATAAAATGTAATACTTTTATAAAGTTATTTATTTTATTAGACAATAATTAGAATATATTTTATTATGCATAGTGCCTGCATAGTGTTCTGCATAGTAAATCAATATGGATCGTCCATTTAAAAGTAAATCAATATGGACCGTTCATGAATTAGTTACTATTCAGTCCATTCTCCTATAAATAAGCTCATTCCTTCATTATTTTTTACTTAATTCAATTTGAAACTCTAGAGAGAGAAACTATAGAGAGAAAGAAGAAAAGTATTCTACTACTTCACTACTCATATATCCAGTTTCTTCTAAGGTAAGGGGTATTATTTCTTTCGTATTCATGAAGAGAACTTCTGTTATTCCATTCTTTATTATTCTGTTGGAATAACTCAGATACGCTGTGACTACCATATACTTGGTAAAATTCTTTCATTATTCCATTCTTTATCATTATGTTGAATAATATGTCTATGCCAAGCACCGCATACGTGGTGAAATTCTTACGTTATTCCATTATTTATCATTCATTTAATATCCTCGTCTCAGACGCTTTTATGCATCACTGGTTCCATTATTTATCATTACGTTAAAATATACCGCCTGCAATGCGTTTACGCATGACCGTTCCATTATTTATTATTACGTTGAATATATCGTCTATGCGCTTACGCATGACTGTGTTCCGTTATTTATTATTCTTTTGGAATAATCTGTCTGTGCGGTCAATCGCATGCCTGGTGATTTCTTTTGTTATTACATTCTTTATTATACTCAGTTGGTTAAAGTTTTGACTTCTATACTCCATGAAATTAGTGGAATATCCTTGATATTTGCACTTCATCCAGTATCTTTTCATGGAAAAATTCTTCTAAGCATTCTTGAATTTTACTCTACAAAGAAGTATCATGTTGAAAATTTGGATGTTATTAGTTCCTGGATAAATTAATTCTTGAACTTGTTTTATTGAATTATTATGGCATTGTCATCATCCACATGTTTATATTATGTTGAAAGTCATCTGTGGCCTGTAGTACATAGATGGACTTGATATGATTATGACTAGGGATTATTCGGTATAATCATGACCGTAATGTTACAAATTATGTGGAAAAAGTCCTCATTGGCCCGTAGTGCATTGATGGAAAGTTTTTGGTATGATTATGGCTATGGATTCTCTTCGGCCAAGGGTGCAAAGATGAATTGTTTTATGGCATAATCAGGACCGTTGATGAAAACATGATTATCTTTAGCCCATAGTGCATGGATAATTCATGGTTGTGATACTAAAGAATATCCTTGGCCTGTAGAGCAAGGATGATTTGATGATGTGGATTATTTATTAAGTTGACTTTCAGTGATAAAAGTGATGAAAAAAACCTTTTAAATCATAGAAGATAGTAGATTTTATTCTCTACTTGACTCTTCTAATGGATTGCTTGTTTCGCTGCCGTTAAACTTGTTGTTTGTTATATTTTATCAGTTTAACACTATTGAGGGCTAACGATAATTTATTCTGCATTATCTTAGTCATAATATTTTTTACTAGGCTAGTTGAGCTCACCCTTTTTGCTTTCATTATTTCTTGTGAAATGAGGACGAAAAGGACTAGTCGTGAAACGAGTAACGGTCCGTGATGATAAGATTAGTAGTCCTCACTATTCTATGAAATAGTGTGATAATAAATGTAATAAGATTGAATTTGAGTGTGGATATTATTCGGATGACAATATTTGTAAGACCTCAAATTTTTTTTAAATAAAAAGGAATTTCCTTTATTTATTATTTTGAAATAGTAAGGGTTGATTTGATTAATGTGGATAGTTAAGGGTTAAATACATAAATATTTCAAAATAAGCAAGTGGTTATAAAATAATCATTTTTGCTTGGGAATATTTGTTTGGTCGTGGAATATTCAGATCGTCGGGAATATTTAAATGCATTTGGTAGCACAAATATGTGTGGGCCCCATAACGGAAAGTTTATTAGATGAAGAAAACGACAAATATAAGTTGTTTAAAAATAACGACGTAATTATTACCAATAATATTGTTGGAATACCCTTTGGTTAAAACACACTAATATCGCGTTGTTGAACAAAGAAGACACAGATTGCATCAATTATTGATTCGCACGTAAGAAGGCACTACTCAATAATTGTTACGGTGAATTATTGTTCAATAGTTTATTTTATTGATTCAATAATTGTTGCGTTGATATTTTATATTATTATTGTTTCAATAATTGTCACCGCATCTGATTTCCCATTATCGGATCAATAATTCATATTATTTGAATAATATTATTAGATAACATTATTGGCAATGTCTAGAAAGTTCTCGTCTAAAGAGAGGTTTGGTCACCTAATCATGCGCGCCAAGAAGAGAGAGATCCTTATTGGAAAGCCCCTCTTTCCGGGAATGTACTGGTCATTATAAATGTGATTCGTAATATTATTTGTGAATAATTAATTATTGATTCATATGATAAGGAAATATTTATTTTATATGAATATAAATGATGGATTTATTTATGTGGTTATTAATGAAGGAATTAATCTTTGAGATGTTTTATTTGTATTTTGTCGGATTGGAGGTATTAAAAGATCAAATCGATTGTTATTGTGACTTTATTGTGTGAGTTATAATATTTAATCCCACCGTTGGATCGTTGTAATTTTTGGATATGTTATACATATATAAGTTGAGTATATGTCCACAAATTTTGAACCGTTAAAAATGAGCGATAATTTATTATGAATTTTAAGAGGTGGTGATTCGTAAATTAGGTTATAAATAATTTTGGTGGAAAATTCTAGAATTGGTGGGCCCCACTTTTGGTTGGTGAGAAATGTGCTCAATTGAATTTTCAAATGTGGTGGGTGGGAATAGTAGTAGAGTAAAGCCATCAAAGTTGCAGAGTTAAGTCCGCCTTTGAGCGTGCTAACATTTTCCTATAAATAGAGGCTAAGTTAGAATTGAAAATCACACCGTAAACAAAGTTTTTCTCTTTCTCTCTATATTATCGAGTGTATTTTGTGAGTATTTAGATACTTTGAGAGTTCATTGTCAAGACAAGTTTCATTCAAGATCACTTGAGACCTTTCCTCCGGAAATCTTCGATTCTTTGAGGTAAGGGATATTATTTTTTTTTCAGTAATGATATTATTTCTTCAATATCATTATGTTGAAATGTTGATCCAAGTTTTATCAAATTTGGAACTTTTTTCATGTCGGGGTTACTATTCACGAGTTACTATTCATGAGTTACTATTCATGAGTTACTATTCACGAGTTACTATTCACGAGTACTATTCATGAAGCGTGAAGATGTTTTTTGTGGAATTTCTATCTTTTGGTGTCGGAGTTACTATTCACGTATACGGCACTATTCATCAAAAAATAAAATTTCTTCTTTTCGTCCAAAATATCTATTTTGGATACTAGCTTTGATTGTATCCATGTTTTGATCATTCTTGAATTTTACACCACTATGATTATTTTTGAGGTATTGTTGGACATGGATAAAACAAAGTACTAATCCTTAATCCTTAATCCTTGTCATTTTGTTTCTTTGGATTCGTTTTTAAAAATATTTTTCATCATCCTCGGCCTTAAATGATGATATTATTGAATATCTTTGGCAGAAAAGTGCAAAGATGAATGGAAGAATATCTTTGACAGAGAAAAAGATGAACAGTGTTTAAATGAACATGACCGATCGATGAATATCTTTGGCCTTTAGTGCAAAGATGAGCAGTGTTGAGATGAACATGACCGATTGATGAATATCTTTCATTCTGTAGTGCAAAGATGAATATTTGATTTGAGATGAATATTGATTGATGTTACGAGGATAAAATATTGATGATGGATCGTTAAATTCATAGATTATAGTAGATTTCATTCTCTACGTAACTCTTCTATGAATTATTATTTCACCGCGAATATTGATCCGAAACTTGTTGTCTATTGTATTCTATTAGATTTTTCCTGTTGAAGACTAACGATAATTTGTTGTATATTATCTTAGTCATAATATTTCTTTTGGGCTAGTTGAGCTCACCCTTTTCCTTGTTGTTCCATTTTTCTTCTCGGGAGGCGAGAATGTAGCGAGTACTAGTCGGGGTATGGAATGAAGGTTCTAGAGAGAGTTGTTTAGTAGTCCTCACCATTTTGTAAAATAATGTATCAATAATTATGATGGGGATTTATTTGCGTGTGGATATTGTCTAGAAGACAATATTATATTTAAACTCATTAAGATATATTGTCGTATTTCACACGACATTTGTATTATTGAAGTTGTAGTTTACTTCTTGTACCATGTATTTGGCGACTCGAGAATGGGTGTTGTGTATACCTATTTTGAGGGGCGTCACGATTGGTATCGAGCTTAGGATATGATCTCTGGCGGAGATCGAGGAATAGAACTAGGAGGGAGAGACGAGTAAATCCTTCGCTAGTGTGTCCTACCTAAGCTTATTTGTTGGTTGGTCATAATATAGGGTATTATGTGATTTGTTAATTTATTTAATTAACCCTTGTTTTATGATAGTTTTAAGAATGGTCACGAGAACGTTAACAATGGAGTGAATGAGATCGTGGAGATACCTCTAATCGCCAACCAGGATAATGTGATGTCAAAGCGAAGAAGGAATTAGAGATATCCATGTGGTGAGTGAAGAATTGATAGTCAGACCTTAGATAGTCGCAGAGGTAACGGTGAGAGTGAGGAAGAAGAGGAGGAAGAGGTACCAAGAGAGTTTATTAGAGGTATTTTATGATCAAAATATAGAATTGCAAAATCGTATTCATGAGTTAGAAGAGCAGTCAAGAATTGCAGAAAATGTGGAGCAAAAGGATGCAACGATTCAAGCTTCAGGTTACCCGACGTAGATGCTTGAATGTAAGCACTCTTTCGCGCGAGTATAAGATGATAAAGTCGAATCGAAATGAAAGAAGAAATAATCGAACGAGTGAGAATGAGTGATGCATGGGTAAAAGCCGCGACGACGCGTTGATATTATGGAAAGAGATGTCCAATCTAAAAAGAGAAGATTTAAACAATGACGGAAGACGCTTCGAAGCAAAGATCAAAGACCAAAGAACAAATTCTAGGGGAAGAGAACGATCGCCGGTTAGATGCTACAGAGATGCGAGAGGAGGACATATAAGGTCAAACTGTTCAAAGCCTTCCAAGGTGTGCTATAATTGTGGAAAAGAAGGACATATCGCCGAGATTAGACGATATCGAAACCGATCCAGTGGGAATGGTGACTCAAAAGGATGTCCCGTAAAAGTCAAAGTCAGCGGTTCTTGGAAGAGCGTTTGTGTCGTGGGGTCATTAAAATGCGAGGAACCCGAACGAAGTTAGCACGGGTTAGTTAATTATAAATTCTTGCAAAGTTTATACCTTACTAGATATCGGTTCTACCCATTCTTTTATCTCTCTCTTACTTGCTCAACGCTTGAACTTGACTACGGAGAAATTAGACTTTGACCTATTTATGGAGACTCCGTTAGGAGAAACTTTCATTACATCCGTTGTTTAAAAATTTTGCTTGATTCAGTTGGCACTATCACATTACTGTTAACCTTATTTCTATAGAGATATTTGCTTTTGATGTGATTTTAAGGTTAACTACTCATCATGCCAAATTGATTGCTTTTGTAAGGTTGTTAGTTTTCATATTCCTAAGCAACCCGTTATTCAATTCAAGCAATCAAACCATTGTAATCAAACATTTTCATATCAAGCCATGAAGTCATTCGCTTATTACGGATGTCAAGCTTTCTTAGCCCATGTTATGGATTTGAATAAAGACACGTCGATTTGAATAATATTCTTGTTGTTATTGATTTTTCCCGACGTATTTTTCGAAGAATTTCTTGGTTTACTCCCAAAGCCCGATATTAAATTTTGTATCAACTTTGAACCCTAAGACAAAACTCATTTCTAAAATCTCATATCGAATGGCTCCTATTGAACTTCGTGAGTTAAAATTCAACTATAGAATTTGGTACTGAGCCTTTATCCGGTGACTTCCTTTGTGGAATTCACCTAAGCGAGACTCTCTCGTAGGGGACGTCATATTCGATGCGATAGTAAAGCGATAGGTGTCATTGTGACGTGCTATCCAAGATTGGGATATGAGTCACGATTGAGAGCAACCTAAGTCAGTAATCGAAATACGTAGCTTTTTAGGCTTAGTTGGTTATTATCGGAGATTCGTTGAAGGGTTTTCTCGAATCGCTACTCCATTAACTCAGCTAACTCGAAAGGATACGAAATTCGTTGGAATGAAGAATGCGAGAAGAGTTTCCAAGAGCTTAAGAGGAGACTTATTTTAAGACTGTTCTAACAATACCATCCGGTTCGGATGGATTTGTTATCTACAATGATGATGCTTGCAAAGGGTTAGGATGTGTTCTCATGCAACGTGGGAAAGTCATAGCCTATGCCTCATGACAACTTAAAGAGTATGAGAGGAATTATCCTACTCATGATCTAGAGTGGCAAGCAATCATTTTTGGCGCTAAAGATATGGAGGCACTATCTATATGGGGAGAAAGTGGAGATATATTCGCACCATAAAAGCCTTAAATATTTCTTCACTCAAAAAAGAACTCAACATGCTAAGCGAAAGAACGTTGGCTCGAGCTATTGAAAGACTACGACCACACTATTCAATACCATCCCGGAAAGGCGAACGTGGTAGGCGGCGCATTGAGTAGAAGATCATATGCGGAACGAAAAGTGCGATGATGTCAAGTATACGACATAGAGCCAACTTTAATAGAAAAGTTAAGGTTGCTCAAGCCACCCGACCCGGAATCGATGCGTATGAAGAAGAAAGTACAAGAAAGAGCTATTCAAAGCTTAGAATTGATGAAGAAGGAATACTTGAGTCCACTCTAGACTTTGTGTTCCTAACGACTACGATTTGAAGTACAAGATTATGATGGAGGCACACAAAACACCATTTGCAATCCATCTGGAAGTACTAAAATGTATCGTGATCTTTCACATACATTTTGGTGGAACAATATGAAGAGAGAGATTGCAAAGTTTATTTCGATGTGTTTAACTTGCCAACGTGTAAAGCGGAGCATCTAGTACCTAAGGGTCCGTTGCAACCACTTGAGATTCGAAATGGAAGTGGGAACACATTACCATGGATTTCAAGCACGGGTCTTCCTACGGTTTCTCGAGCATCAATGCTATTTGGGTTATTGTTGATAGATTAACCAAGTCTGCTCATTTCTTGCCGATACGGGAGACTTATTCCCTTGAACGTCTGGCTAGTATGTATGTAAATGAGATCGTGAGGTTGCATGGCATGCCTGTATCCATAGTTTCGGATTGTGACCCAAGATTCACTTCAAGATTTTGGGTTAGCTTGCAAAAAGCTATGGGCACGGATTTGCGATTTAGTTTGAGATACCATCCCCAAAGCAGAGACGGACAATCGAGAGGACTATTCAAACTCTTGAAGATATATTAAGACTCGTGTCCTAGACTTCAAGGGCGTTGGGATAAGTATTTACCATTGGTGGAATTCTCCTACAACAACAGATTATCGAGCAAGTATAGGTGTGGCACCATTCAAGCATTATATGGACGAAAATGTCGTTTCTCAATATGTTGGGATGAGGTGGGTGAAGCAACATTGTTGGAACCCGAAAGTTAGTACGATATAACTACCGAAAAGATCCAAATGATTCGACAACGTATACAAACGGCACAAGATCGACAAAAGAGTTATGCGGATCTTCATCGAAAGGACGTGGAATTTAGTGTAGGGGATCATGTATCATGCGAGTTGCTCCATGGAAGGAGTTACAAGATTTGGGAAGAGAGGAAAGCTCAATCCACGATTTATTGGTCCATTTCAAATTCTTGACCGAGTAGGAAATGTAGCCTATAGACTTGCGTTACCTCGAAAAGTATGTCTCGTGTTCATAATGTGTTTCACATATCGTACTTCAGTAAATATGTGAAAGACCCGAACCACGTTATAGAATTAGAACCGACGAAATAGCCAAGACTTAACGTATGAGGAGGTACTGTCAAGATCTTGGATAGGAAGGAGCATGTCCTACGCAAGAAAGGTTATACCACAAGTTAAAGTTTTGTGGAGGAATCATGCTATAGAGGAAATGACACGGGAATTGGAAACGAAATGAAAGCGAGGTATCCTCATCTTTTGAAACACCAGTGCACGTACATCAATTTCGAGGATGAAATTTCATAAGGAGGGAGGTTGTAAGACCCAAATTTTTTTAAATAAAAAGAATTTCCTTTATTTATTATTTTGAAATAGTAAGGGTTGATTTGATTAATGTGGATAGTTAAGGGTTAAATACGCAAATATTTCAAAATAAGCAAGTGGTTATAAAATATTCATTTTTTTGGGAATATTCGTTTGGTCGTGGAATATTCATGATCGTGGGGAATATTCATAACGACCACAGTGACCCATATGTGGGACCCATAACTGAAAGCGATTGGATGAGGAAAATGACAAATATAAGTTGTTTAAAAATAACGGCGTAATTGTTATCAATTAATCATCGTTGGAATACCGGTGGTTAAAACACACTAATCTGGCGTTGTTGAACAAAGAAGACACTGCAGATTGCATCAATTATTGATTTAAACGTAAGAAGGCACTACTCAATAATTGTTACAAGAAGAGTTATCGCTCAATAGTTTATTTTATTGATTCAATAATTGTTGCGTTGATATTTTATATTATTATTGTTTCAATAATTTGTCATCGCACAAGATTTCCCATTATCGGATCAATAATTCATATTATTTGAATAATATTATTAGATAACATTATTGGCAATGTCTAGAAAGTTACGCTCTAAAGAGAGGTTTGGTCACCTAATTAATTGCGCCAAGAAGGAGAGATCCTTATCGAAAGCCCCTCTTTCCGGGAACAACTGGTTATCATAAATGTGATTTCGTAATATTATTTGTGAATAATTAATTATTGATTCATATGATAAGGAAATATTTATTTTATATGAATATAAATGATGGATTTATTTATGTGGTTATTAATGAAGGAATTAATCTTTGAGATGTTTTATTTGTATTTTGTCGGATTGGAGGTATTAAAAGATCAAATCGGTGTTATTACAAACTTTATTGTGTGAGTTATAATATTTAATCCGACCGTTGGATCGTTGTAATTTTTGGATATGTTATACATATATAAGTTGAGTATATGTCCACAAATTTTGAACCGTTAAAATGAGCGTATAATTTATTATGAATTTTAAGAGGTGACTGATTCGTAAATTAGGTTATAAATAATTTTGGTGGAAAATTCTAGAATTGGTGGGCCCCACTTTTGGTTGGTGAGAAATGTGCTCAATTGAATTTTCAAATGTGGTGGGTGGGAATAAGTAGCGAGTAAAGCCATCAAAGTTGCTTGAGTTAAGTCCGCCTTGACGTGCTAACATTTTCCTATAAATAGAGGGCTAAGTTAGAATTGAAAATCACACCAGAAACAAAGTTTTCTCTCTTTCTCTCTCTATATTATCGAGTGTATTTTGTGAGTATTTAGATACTTTGAGAGTTCTTTGTTCAAGACAAGTTTCATTCAAAGATCACTTGAGACCTTTCCTTCCAAGAAATCTTGATTCTTTGAGGTAAGGGATATTATTTTTTTCGTAATGATATTATTTCTTCAATATCATTATGTTGAAATGTTGATCTGAAGTTTTTATCAAATTTGGAACTTTTTCATGTCGGGGTTACTATTCACGAGTTACTATTCATGAGTTACTATTCATGAGTTACTATTCATGAGTTACTATTCACGAGTACTATTCATGAAGCGTGAAGATGTTTTTTGTGGAATTTCTATCTTTTGGTGTCGGAGTTACTATTCACGTATACGGCACTATTCAATAGAAAAATAAAATTTCTTCTTTTCGTCAAAATATCTATTTGGATACTAGCTTTGATTGTATCCATGTTTTGATCATTCTTGAATTTTACACCACTATGATTATTTTTGAGGTATTGTTGGACATGGATAAAACAAAGTACGAATCCTTAATCCTTAATCCTTGTCATTTTGTTTCACTGGATTCGTTCTTTAAAAATATTTTTCATCATCCTCGGCCTTAAATGATGATATTATTGAATATCTTTGGCCCAGTAGTGCAAAGATGAATGATTTCTGAAGAATATCTTTGGCTCAGTAGTGTAAAAAGATGAACAGTGTTTAAATGAACATGACCGACTGATGAATATCTTTGGCCTTTAGTGCAAAGATGAACAGGTGTTGAGATGAACATGACCGATTGATGAATATCTTTGGCCTGTAGTGTAAAGATGAATATTTGATTTGAGATGAATATTGATTGATGTTCTGAGGATAAAATATTGATGATGGACCGTTAAATTCATAGATTATAGTAGATTTCATTCTCTACGTAACTCTTCATGAATTATTATTTCCGGCATGCGAATATTGATCCGAAACTTGTTGTCTATTGTATTCTATTAGATTTTTCCTCGTTGAAGACTAACGATAATTTGTTGTATATTATCTTAGTCATAATATTCTTTACTGGGCTAGTTGAGCTCACTCTTTTCCTTGTTGTTCCATTTTTTTCTCGGGAGGCGAGAATGTAGCGAGTACTAGTCGGGGTATGGAATGAAGGTTCTAGAGAGAGTTGTTTAGTAGTCCTCACCATTTTGTAAAATAATGTATCAATAATTATGATGGGGATTTATTTGCGTGTGGATATCATCTAGAAGACAATATTATATTTAAACTCATTAAGATATATTGTCGTATTTCACACGACATTTGTATTATTGAAGTTGTAGTTTGCTTCTTGTACCATGTATTTGGAGACTCAGAATGGGTGTTGTGTATACCTATTTTGGGGGCGTCACAATATTTGTGTTAAAACTCTCAGATTATGTTTTGTCGTATTTTGAGTTTGAATATTGTCTAGAAGACAATATTTGTATTAAAACTCATATTTCATGTTGTATAATTAAGTTTGTATTTGAATTACGCACCATGTATTTCATGCACTCAAGATGGGTGATATATACCTATTTTGGGGGCGCCACTTTAGTATCAAAGTTTTTAGGATATGATCCCTGCCGAGATGTGAGACAAGAATTAGGAGGGGAGAGACGGGGAATTCCTTCGCTAGTATGACCTACCTAAGTTTATTTGGTATTTAATTGGTCGGTCAGAGTATAGGGATAATATGTGATATGTCAATTAACCCTTGTTTTTGTGGTAGTGTTTGAAAATGGCAGCTGAAAATGTTAACAATGGAGCGAATGACGCGAATGTTTCTAAGAGGTTTGAAACTTTAGATACGTCAATACCTAATTTCTCACAAACTTTGTTTATATCCAGATGTTGTGAATAGGGCTCAGTTATTAGAGCACGATAATGAGTCATCACAACCAAAAGGTAATGACCAGCAACACGATAATAATCATACCGGTGCCAACGGCCATCAGAACAATGATAACCATCGTGGAGGAAATTATCATGCCAAGAATGGTAACCACTTCGGTGGTAATCATGGCCAAGATAATAGAAGTGGAAATTTTAAGAAGAGAAGGTCATTTAGCCCGATTTTGTCGTGCACCAAAGTCAAGTCCAGCTGGGACGGTGGCACCAATGGCGGATACGGATAAAACAAAGTCGGTGGTTTTAGGAAGAGCATTTTTTGTGACTTCTCAAAAAGCGAGTAACCCAAACGAAGTTAGCACGGGTTAGTTAATTATAAATTCTTGTGAAGTCTATACCTTATTAGATACCAGTTTTAACCATTCCTTTATCTCTCTTGCTTGCGCTCAACATTTAAATTTAACCCTAGAGAAGTTAGACTTTGACTTATTGGTTGAAACTTCGTTAGTAGGAGCCTTTGTTACCTCCACTATTTATAAATCTTGTTGATTTAAATTGAAACTTTCACGTTACCTGTCGATCTTATCTCTTTGAAATTATTTGCCTTTGATGTGATTTTAGGAATCGATTGATTAACTACTCATCATGCTTTTAGTAAGGTTGTTAGCTTTCATATTTCTAACCAACCTGTTATACAAATTCAAGCAACCAAACCACTAAAGTCAATCATTGTCATATCAAACCATAAGTAAAGAGCCTCGATCCTTTTGTTGTTGACTTCCCTGTGTGGAATGCACCGAAGCCAGACTTTCCGTAGGGGATGTTGTGAATAATGATGGCAAGTTGGTAGGTATCAATGTGACGTGTTATCCAAGTCTTGGATGAGAGTCACAGTTTTGAATGATATTTCTGTTGTTAATAATTTTCCTGGCGTATTCTTAAAGACTTCTTGGCCTACCCCAGAGCGTGAAATTGAATTTTGTACTGACCCCAGTACAAAACCCCATTTCTAAAACCCTTAAATATTTCTTCAACAAAAACGAACGTATAATGCGCCAAAGACGTTGGCTCGAGATGTTGAAGATTACGATCATACCATTCAATATCATTGTGGAAGAGAGAACATGGTAGCTGACGCATTCAGTAGAAGATCGTATACGTTTACGAGTGCAATGTTGATAACATAAAAACCCATTCCGTATAACTTACAAATGATGAAGATAGAGTTAAAGACTCTAGGGACCTACATGAAGATAATGAATATATGATTAGAACTGACTTTAGTCGATAATGTTAAGGCTGCTAAAGCTACAGACCCGGAGCTGATGAAGACGAAGAAGAAGGTTCAAGAAGGCGTTATTCTAGAAGCAAGAATCGACGAAGAAAGGAAATCTCAACCCTCGATTTAATTGGCCCATTTGAAATCCTCGATCGAGTAGGAACTGTGGCTCATAGACTCGTTTTACCGCCAAGTATGTCGCGTGTTCATAACGTTTTTAACGTATCGATGTTACGTAAATATGTGGATGACCCGAACCACATTATTAATTTAGAACCAGACGAGATAGCGAAAGATTTAACATATGAAGATGTACCTGTTAAAATCTTGAAATATATTTTACGCTCAAAGGTTATACCTCAAGAGGTAGAATCTGACGAAGTGTCCTCATTTGTTCGGCATACAAGGTACGTACGTAAATTTCGAGGGCAAAATTTCATAAGGAGGGAAGATTGTAAAATCCCAAATTTTACGAATAAAGATTTAATTTTCTCGAATTTTTTTTTAAAAAATTATGGTGTGGATTTGAGATAATGTTATAGTTGTGGGTAATATTTATAAATTTTGAAAAGTATGCAAGTTGTTGTATAAATTTCGATTGGTCGGGGAATATTATTTTTGTCGGGGAATATCCGTATGACGGTACAATCATTGGTGGACCCCACAACAAAATTATTGTCAAATTGAGAAAACAACAAAAATATTTTTATGAAAATAACGGCGGAAGTTTTACCGTTAAAACTGTTGAACTACTCGGTAGTAAAAGTATATTAATACGCGTGGTTGCATAGTAGCACACGATATTGATTATTGATGCTTACGTGAGAAGTCACTCAGTTTTGTTCAATTATTGCTGGAGTAATTGTTGCATAGTATCTCACGTTATTTGATTCAATTATTGTCGATATTTTATATATTATTAAATCAATAATTGAGACGACGAAGTTATTAATATTATTATTTGCAATATTAACGATGTCTAGAAGTTTTGCTAAGGTGAGGTTTGGTCACCTAATTGCGTGCCAATAGGGAGAAATCCTTATTGGAAAGCCCCCTCTTTCCTGGGAACGACCTGGTCGATTAATATTGTGAATTATAATAATGATGATAAATGTTGTTAAATATATTGAGGTATCTTTTTATGAAGTCACGGAAGTTTATATATATATATATAAATTTTGTTTTATTAGTATTATTAATGTAATAAACATAATACTTTTATAAAATTATTTGTTTTATTAGACAATAATTAGAATATATTATATTTTATTATGTATAGTGTTGCATAGTGCCTGCATAGTATTTTGCATAGTAAAATCTTTTTATATAAAATAGAATACTTTAATAAAGTTATTTGTTTTATTAGACAATAATTAGAATATATTATATTTTATTATGCATAGTGCCTGCATAGTATTTTGCATAATAAAATCTTTTTATATAAAACAAAATACTTTTATAAAGTTATTTGTTTTATTGGACAATAATTAGAATATATTTTATTATGCATAGTGTTTCATAGTGCCTGCATAGTGTTCTACATAGTAAATCAATTTGGACCGTTCATGAATTAGTTACTATTTAGTCCATTCTCCTATAAATAGAAGCTCATTCATTCATTATTTCTTACGAATTCACTGAAACTCTAGAGAGAGAAACTATAGAGAGAAAGAAGAAAAGTATTCTACTACTTCACTACTCATATATCCAGTTTCTTCTAAGGTAAGGGGTATTATTTCTTTCTTTTTCATGAAGAGAACTTATGTTATTCCATTCTTTATTATTCTGTTGGAATAACCTACATACGCGGGCTACCCTATACTTGGTGAAATTCTTCTATTATTCCATTCTTTATCATTATGTTGAAATAACATGTCTATGCGAAGTACCGCATACATGGTGAAATTCTTCTGTTATTCCATTATTTATTATTCTGTTGGAACATCATGTCTGTGCGTTTAAGCATGACCTGGTTCCGTTATTTATTATTCTGTTGGAATATCATGTTTGTGCTTTACGCATGACCTGGTTCCATTATTTATCATTTTGTCGGAATATCCTGTCTGTGCGTTTTACGCATGACCTCGTTCCATTCTTTATTATTTTGTCAAAATATCCTGTCTATGCGTTTACGCATGACCTGGTTCCGTTATTTATTATTTTGTTGGAATAATCTGTCTGTGCGGTCTATTATGCTCAGTTGGTTAAAGTTTTGACTTCTATACTCCATGAAATTAGTGGAATATCCTTGATATTTGCGCTTCATCCAGTATCTTTTCATGGAAATATTCTTCTGAGCATTCTTGAATTTTACTCTACATAGAAGTATCATGTTGACAATTTGGACATTATTAGTTGCTGGATAAATTAATTCTTGAACTTGTTTTATTGAATTATTATGTCATTTTCATCATCCTAATGTTTATATTATGTTAAAAGGCATCTGTGGCCTATAGTGCATAGATGGACTTGGTATGATTATGACCAGGGATTATTCGGTATAATCATGACCGTAATGTTACAAATTATGTGGAAAAAGTCCTCATTGGCCCGTAGTGCATTGATGGACAATTTTTGGTATGATTATGGCTATGGATTCTCTTCAGCCAAGGGTGCAAAGATGAATTATTTTATGGCATGATCAGGACCGTTGATGAAAATATGATTATCTTTAGCCCGTAGTGCATGGATAATTCGTGGTCGTGATACTAAAGAATATCCTTAGCATGTAGAGCAGGGATGATTTGATGATGTGAATTATTTATTAAGCTGAGTTTTAGCGATAAAATTGATGAAAAAAACTTTTTAAATCATAGAAGATAGTAGATTTTATCCTCTACTCGACTCTTCTAATAGATTGCTTGTTCCGCTGCCGTTAAACTTGATGTTTGTTATATTGTATCAGTTTAACACTGTTGAAGGCTAACGATAATTTATTCTACATTATCTTTGTCATAATATTTCTTACTGGGCTAGTTGAGCTCACCCTTTTTGCTTTCATTGTTATCTTCAGGAAATGAAAACGTATCAGGGACTAGTCGGGGAACAAAGTAACGGTCCAGATGATAGCATTAGTAGTCCTCACTATTCTATGAAATAGTGTGATAATAAATGTAATAAGATTGAATTTGAGCGTGGATATTTTCTAGATGACAATATTCGTGTTAAAACTCTCAGATTATGTTTTGTCGTATTTTTAGTTTGAATAATGTCTAGAAGACAATATTTGTATTAAAACTCACAGCTCATGTTGTATAATTAAGTTTATATTTGAATTCTGTACCATGTATTTGGCGACTCAAGATGGATGATGTATACCTATTTTGGGGGCGTCACAGGTGGCGCCGCAGCGCCAGACTCTGCAGTTAGACACTGCAGAGTGGCGCTGTAGCACGATTTATAAAGAGGGAACTGGCGCCGTAGCGTCGGTGCAGTGTGAAGCCCGATAACGAGCTTTTAATTTCTCAGCTCTTGGGGGGGGGGGAACGTAAGGGAAGATAAAGAACATAAGATTCATCAAATGTAACACTTAATTTACTGAATTAAAGCCTTAATGAAGGTCGAACAAAAAGATTAAACGAGATTAAAAGACAGAGAATTTGAGCGGTTGATTACGTAACTGATATCCGGGGACCGTAGTCGCGATAAACGAACGTGAGGGATTGCTCTGATTGTGATTCCTTAGACGTTGAGCGACGAGGATAATGAATAACATTTCAATGTTATGTCATGATAGTGAGAGATAAGTGTAAAGCGTATAGACGATGTGAACGTAATGCGGTTGCAATGAACGATTAGTCTTAGCATTCAACGATCAGTATGGCTTCGACACTAAGAACGGGTAATGAACATGGGGTTCATGTAATGGATAATGAAAGTATAAATAAGATATGAATTATCAAGAAAGCCGTAATGAACGGTAATAAGAGTAATGAAAGCCGAAGGTGAATCGTATTATAATAAATCCCGAGGTATGACATTTAGTTGCCAGAAAACCGTAAGGAATAAGAAATTGATTTAACGAACATTAAGTTTAATGATTCAGATAAGTTACGATAAGTTTAGGTTGTGGTACAATCGTGACCTTTGATGATTGACATATGGGAGCTGGGCTAAACAATTCCTTTAGAGAGTGAAGGTATATACAAAACTGGCAACCCATCTAACACACTGTTATGGGCAGTGTAGATGAGACGGGAACATGTTTGTTGGTTTTTTGTGAGAAACCACTCAGAGTACCATATGGACTACTAGCAGAGAAGCGATATGTTCTGAGTCCTAGAGAAGTTATACGAAGAAGATAAAAATGTAAAACATCAAAGATGATGAACGTATAAGTAAGACATCTCCGTATGTCAAGAAGCCGTAAACTGGTAAAGGAAGTTAGTCGCTTAAACTTATATTGCAAGAATGCGAACCCTAAGAAGTAAAGTTAAGTTAACTAATTCATAAGTCAAAGATGTATGACTAATTGGTGTATGTGGTGTTTTCTTATGTGTTATATAGGAATTGAAATGAGCAGTTCAGCGAAAGCTGTAGCTGGGTGTAAGGCAAGTTTCCTAACTTTATTCATATTCTAAATGAATGCTAGTTTCTTAAACTTCTCAGATGTTGAACTTGAGAAGTTATGTCTATGTGCGAATGTGCGATATTTGTACAAGGTGGTAGAACGTATAAGGCCTTGAGCCACAATGTGAACACTTTGGTGTTTCTATGATATGAATTGTTTTTTGATTGAGCGGTTCAATACAAGTATGTTCTGTTTATACATGAACCGTTATTGTTAAGTCTGTGCTAATTATTCTAGCCAGACATGATGTGTATGAAAAAGGTAGAGGAATGAAAGTATTTCAAAGTGAAAATGACTGATGTTTTAAGATTATAGGAATCGAGATCATTCCTATTATTCAAGTTGTTTCATAACCTTTGTTCGGTTATCAAAGTTCTAAAGGAATGTTAAAACTCATGAAGTTATCACTACTACAAAACAGTAAATAGACAACGCGGAAAAAACGTTGTGGTTTCAGTTAGAAAAATGTCGTGGTTAAGGGTGTCATCTATTTGACACCCTTACACAACGTTTTTAAAACGTTGTAGTTAAGCACATTACACAACGTTTTTTAAGAAAAAAACGTTGTAGATTTATTTTCCATAAATTAACAGATCCTTAAAAACGTTGTAGAAGGTATGATTCCACAATGTTTTCTGGATAAAAATGTTATAGTTTAATATATCAGACAACGTTCAGGCATATTTACACAGTTTTTAAAATGTTGTAGATTAAAAAAAAGAAAAAAAAGGTTGTGGTTCACCTAACACAACGTTTTTAAAATGTTTTAGATTAAAAAAAATAAAAAAAAAGTTGTGGTTCACCTACATTACTAATGCACCTTCAATATGCTAATGCCTGAAAGGTTAGCATATTGTAGCCTGAAAGAATAAAAGAGTTGTAAATTCAATCATTTATCAAAGATTCCAAGTAATCATTTATTCTCAAAGTAGTTGCATCCTTACATCCTTCATCTCTCTACATATTACAAAAAGAAGAGAATATGTATAACTGCTTATGGGGAGGTACAGGATGGATGAAAAGCCATTATACAACTGGAAGCACTCTTCTAGGTGCTAAAACTGAATTGCCATTGATTCATACCTGGACTCCAATCCTTTGAGCAACCTACATCACAAAATGTAATGATTTTATTACTTGGTATTGTTATATTTTAAATTTATGAGGCTTTAAACCATAACACACCCAGTGAAAAATCATATGCATGGAAACCAAGCTAGATAAAGTTGGCCAATACAAGGTTGAAAGACATTACGTTGACATATCCGGCATGTTCCTTCTTTCTAAGATTTGCAAAAATAATGTATACTTATATAAACAGTATACTAATGCAACAAAACAACAATGCAGAACTTTGGAGCTACCAAAAAGTAATAATAAAACTTTGTAATAATCAATTGAACCGCTATAGCAGAAAACATGAGAAGATATGCAAATCACAAAGCTACATAGCGAGGGGGAAAAAGTTAATTTTTAAATTACCTCCTTGAAGGAATGGACATCAGTTCCCTAGAGCCAAGCATCACAACCTGCATCTCTTGCACCCCATGAAAATGTGAATACTCCAGAAAATACGCAAGTAAAACAACACATAAATTATCTCTTACTTCAGCTGACACTGCCACAACATCAAACTAGTGATCACAATTCAAAGCTCGCAACAAAGGTCTTAATCTCCTGTTAAAGTTCGAAACAACAGTAATTTTTACACCCGCTTTTCTCAGAGCCATAAATACTTTCTCAGCATTTGGATCACATAAATGCCATGCCTTAGGATAGAAACAGATGAAAACAAGTTAGAGGTTTCAAGGGAAAAAATTCCTTGTCATTCATACCAATAAATAAAAACAATTTTTTTGTGTCCTTAATAATTCTTTGGATCTTCATAATCCTTTATAAGAAAGGTAGGGCTTGCTATCCTTAATAATTATTTAGGATTTCTGGTCGTTAAACCAACAACAGGCATCCCCACAAAGGCGTCAATTTTCCCATCAGTACCTTTCCAAATCTCTGGTCCAGTTGTCTCGTAGTGTATCTACATTTTAAAACAACAATAACATTTTAGCATTCCACCAGCAACAAAATCAATCAGAACAATTAACAAGAGTCACTGTTATACCTTTGGGTTAGTAGGGTGCTCAAACTGCTGAAGAATGTAAGCATTAGGTGTTTTAGCCAATATCTCTTCAGCCTTCTGAATAGCACCTTCCATTCCCTTAACAGGATCTGTGAGGACCAGCTCAGCACCAAAAGCACAGAGAATAATTTTTCTCTCAAGACTCGTTGAAGCAGGCATGGTAATTATAAACTTATATCCCTTAGCTGCTGCCATGAAGGCTAATCCTATGCTAGTGTTTCCACTAGTAGATTCGATGAGAACACTCTTAAGAAAAATAAATAAAATAAGAGTCAAATCTGATTATTGTGTCAGTTCAGATAACTGCGGGAACAAAAAGAAGAAGAAATTTACTTCACTACTTGATATTAGAATCATAATCATAACTAGATGAAACCAAATAGAAATTGAATTAAGAAATTTAAGGATACTCATTGCTTGCAAGATTCTAAACCACACTACCCAAAATAAAAAATTAACAGTAGACTTGGGATGATATTCTAGAAGGCATCTTACATGTGTAAAATCATATAACTATTAATAACATCACAATTTCATAACCCGTATTCCTAAACTCATGATTCGATTCACCTGCAATTATGTTTTCAAATGATTATTAAAAGACCAATGCTTTGTGAGTAAACAAAACATTTCCATATCAATATGAAACAATGTAGAAAACTATCAAAATTCACAGGATCAATGGGTAATGTAAAGTAAAAATCTTGGTATCCTGATACAGTTTCATTTCTGGTTTTCACACATTGGCTTTGGACCAGTATATTGATTCACTAGTGGTTTCAGTCCTATTCATCAACGAAGATTGCTCTTGGAAGTTTTTTGAAAAGACAGATAATGTTACAGATGATTAGACATTTGCAATTTTTTGTTATGTATATTGATGATTCCTTGAGAATAAACACAGTTGGTAGTATCAAACTTACACTAGTTGCAAGGTAGCATGCAAGGCTTATTTGCTTAGCAATGATAGCCACAGATGCAAGAAGAAGGAAGTACTGGGGAAATACAGGAGTCAGCAACTCAAGGCCAACACTCAAACTGAACATAACTGAGGTTGAGAATCTAACCCTCTTCAAAGAAAGAATAACAACATAAGAATTTTAAAAATATAAACATAACATTCTATGACTTGTATTCTGTAATATCTTGCTTTGCGGTTCTTTTCCAATCATCAATCGCATCAGTCACTAATTCATATTAGGTACACGCTAATTCTTTATAAGCACGAATAAGTGTGGTGCTTGGTACTTGCAGATGTGCAAATGTGTTAATTCAGTTAATGTTAACTATAAGCATAATATATTATGCGGGTCACATGAGAGTAATGTCATACCTTAAGATTGGTATTAAAAGCAGATACTAAGCTGGCAGTGTATATACATCTGCTCAGCCGCCCGAGACCATCCTATAAAACCCAATTCAGGGCAGCAGCAGATGGAAGCAAACATGAGTACACAATTCCAATCACCCTGTACATCGCCTAATATTAACCCACCCACAAATATTAAGTGACCGCATAGATCAATTTTCCAAACAACAAAATTTTTATATTTCAAGTCGTACAAAACTAAAGTAGAGTACATAACATAGTCTTAACAAAAAACAGAGAGAGATGATACGCTAACTATTGTCTAAAATCTGAGGTGAATATTATGAAATTAATTAAACCTTACACATATCTGGAGTATATATACCCATGGATACCCATAGATATGCCTTCGCCGCAACAAGATTTAACGATGGCGTCATCGCCGCGCATTATGCTTCCGTGGCCGTAATCACCAGTTCTAGTCCCCAAGACATCAGTTCTGGAGCTCTGAGTGGTGGTCATACCCATTTTCAAGATTTTACCCGACGGCCGTATATTACCTTCCGTTAGGTTTGGTGAGTTTTGAGACTGAGCTATCATCCACCACATCGAACAAGCTCACCTTTCTTTTCCTTTCTGTTCCCATCTGATCAAATATGATGGCGATGAGCAGAGAAAGACATTGTAGTAGACATCAATAACTAGGGTTTTGATTTTGTGAGCGAAAGACAGCAGAGAAAGACATATAATCCGCTCCTTGTTTTAATTTTAACTTTTCATTTAAGCTCCGTGTTTTTTAAATAGGTAACGTTTTTTTTAAAAAGTGTTATCTATTTAAAATTAAAATTACCCCTTATAAATAGATAAAGTTTTTTCATATGTATCTATAACGTTTTATCAAAAAACGTTGTGAAAAAAAATACCACAACATTTTTTTATAAAAACGTCATCTTTTAAGTGTTGTCTATTTATGAGTTTTATAGTAGCGTATGTGCTCAACTGTTATGACTTGTTGGGCAATTGAATGCTCACACTTGCTTTAAATGAAAAACATTTTCAACGGACGGTGTTAGAAGAACTTAAGGATCCCGTAAAGATCAAGCTGACTGGTATCCAGATGCAGTGCCATTCAGTATGTGTTTGAGCGTGAAGATCAAGTGAAGACTTGTAATATAAAATAAGTTAAATGAACTTTAGATTAGTTTAATGAAATATTATGTATCCTTAGTGGCGGATGAAAGTCACTCGTGCAAGATGTAAAGAATAATGTAATTATCCATATTTTTAATGAAAAAGGTTTTAAGGTTTCAGAACCTGGGAATTGAGGATCTATGTTGTTATATTTAGCTATATAATGATGTATGTTTGGAAGAAGATGGGATCATGACGTACGAAATCCGGATGTGAAAATAGACTGGATTTTGGGGCGTTACAGGATCTCCGATCCTTTCCAGGAAAGCTAACCATGATGTAACATCTGTACACTCCGCAGGCGGAAAGGAGTATGACATGGCTATATCATGGATTAAACAATACCGATGTTGTCTGAAAGTTCCAATCGGTCTAAAGTGTGACATAAACCACACATACAGCATGACCCAGCTGCCTGTAAACACTCCTGTCAGATAAGTGCAGCAGTTTGTAGCTGACCTCAGATTCTCTGCGATGATCATCGGTACGATGGTGTGACCCTCCCTGAGAGCTCTCAGTGCTATAATTACGCTAATGTCCAACTCATCCATGTATCGTGGCATTAGACATACGACAGTACGCACAATAGTAGTACGTCCACTCTAGCCAGACGCCAATGATCCTTCGGTGTGGTAAAATCCCCAGAATGTCGTGTATAACTATCCTAAGAGCAAAATCTGTCAAACAGAAAACGCTGGGATATAACGTGGCCGGATGTGAGCTCATCCTGCACCACCCTACGCCTCAATCCAGTAAGGGTCATGAACTACCTACTCATGTCTCCAATCGCCATATGCACACAAGGACTATCCAATGGCAGCATCATCAAACGTGCATACTCCTCCAGAGTGGGAGTCATCTCCTGGGTCCCAAATAAAAAAACCTACCTCTCCGATACCCAGTGCTCCAGCATGCCCTCCGCGAATCCTGTGGGAACTTGAAACATTAACAGGGTCATAGTATGTTGTAATAGATGATCTGCAGTCACCCTGTCTGATGGTGACATGTTATCATACCACGATCACATACCAGATGCCACCAAAAATGGTGGGGTATGATCAATACGGCTAACTGTCGAAGAAGACATCTGTATGGGCCGTGTCATAAGACCATCCAGGGGTCAATGCTGAATATCTCTAGACATACATACATATGCATAACATAATAAACATCATGATCTGATAGATGGCAATATGATATAGGGAATGGAAAACTATACATACATTCCTAAGTATATCATCATCTAATACATCTCTCAGTATAGCTAAAATACAGGAAATGGGGGCAAACCGCCTCTACATCTAATGAGAGGCCTATCAAAAGATATAGCGAGAATGGGGCGAAGCTACCCAATGTCTAACAGAGGCCTTTCAAAAGAGATAACAAGAATATATATCAGAAGAAGTCAATGGTGTCAATGTCTACATCATCAATCCTGTCCACCTGATTTAACTCCTCCTGAGTCACTAGATCTTTATCTATAAGGATGTCAGGCCTATACAAGGAAGGATTTGCACCGGAAAAACCATATGGGTCACCTGAGGGGCCAGCGCCAGAGATGGAAGGATCAAAAGTATCTGCCTTTGAAGGATCTCGACCCAAATACCGGATAAAGAAATGTGCCAAGTCCAACTACCGGTTCAAACTGTCAATCTATGTCACATGAGTCATCATCATAGATCTCTGACATAGGCTAGCTAATCCATCATCATCATGGATCTTGGAACCATATCCCCCATGAACTGAGTGGCGCGGGTCTGGGCTCCAATGGTACGAGGGAACCACCAATGCTAGAATATCTCTTGAGTGCAGGGACCCTCTGATAATGTGAAACCGTCAACCCCCAACAATGGGATATCAATGATGGGTGACTGTGAAATAGGCCAATAATGCCTGGCAGGAGGTTAGATTGGCATACGAATCTCTCATGTAGTGCTCTTGATAGCACGATCTCCTAAGTAGAGCTCCAATCCTCCATCCGTGAAGAGAGGAATCCTACGGGTGGAAATAACATGCTCGACACCAGTCGGGTATCCATACTCAAATCCAATGCCCAAATGCTCCCAGAGTAGGGAACCCACGTAATGACATCCGCTGTCAACAACTCTAGCTGTAGGCGACAATGAGTTAAACCCTCTGCAATAGGAACCTCAGCCAGTATGGAATGATGCCATCTCTGTCCTCGTGGATAGGTATCTAAACCTAACACACTCAAAGGACGCAAACATGGAAGCCTCTCATAGGCCCAAAACTGCCAACACAAAGGCAAATATATGCTGTCAGTCATCACTCTTAACCCATACATGGGAAAAGACAAGAGAAATACTCACCAGCAGAAATGGGTAGAATCCTAACCAAGCCTTGGTCAAGCCCTGCGATCGCATGCGCATTCCCCTGAGGAAGTAAGCGAAGGTGTTGGAACCCTAATCATAATCTCCTATATGGTCCATGTGTCAAGTGGCGCTGATCAAAGCGAAGGACACCGTAGAAGAGTTATCTGCTATGAAGCAGTCCCTAATGATCATTAGGAATAATCGCCGAAGAATGCGATCCCTGACTCTCACATCATTGGGTATGGGCTCACTCAACAGCCCGCTCATAGCATCTACGCTCAGAGGACATGTACGTACACTCCTTCCCTTGAGCGCTCCGTCCGGAACTCCCAACAAGGATTTGACGGTAATAGGGGTAATATCCACCTTACAAGGCACTGGATGCCCTCCAAACTCCATACCTGTGATAAACTGCCAATCCATCGGCATCATCATCACCTCATAGTCCAGCAAATGGAGTGACTAAGTCAGGTGAAACCAGCGCTCAGACAATGCCCTGAGGTAACCCCAGGGGCAACGACGGGGAAGAAAGGAAAAGAACTTCCCGAATCCCCAGCCATGTACAATCGCTCTATAGTTATCATGCAAAGCCTGATACATAGAGTGGATGCTGAACCAGTTCCCTCGAGGCTGTGTAAAGCCAGAAACCTACATCAAATGCAGATTAACATCAGAAGCCTTTAATCCTCATCAATAGGAAACAAAGAAGATTAAGATATAACTTTATACCTCATTTGCGTGCAGGTAGACTGAAGGATATCGACTCAAGTTGACCAGAAGCTCTGGGTTTGCCACTTGAATACCTAGTAAATACCTATGGGGAGCATGTGCAGCAGAAGCAGGACCTCAACTAGTACATTCTCCTCCTCATCCTCTACGTCCGGCACTTCAACCCGGATAGGACGTATCACCGCCTCCACCAAACGACAAGGCTGTCTAACAAAACGGGGTCGAGGCACTTCTGAAGCCCTTCTCCGTACACCAGAAGTATCCCTGGTGAGGGTTACAACGTAGACTTTCAATCATCCACGCATCCCCGGTGGGGGTTACAACGCATTATTCGTCTATGAATGAATCCCCGGCGGGGGTTACAACGCATTATTCATCTACAAACGAATCCCTGACGGGGGTTACAACGCCATTCTACCATTGATGTACGTGTCAATGAAGGTTAAGCAGCCTTGACATCATTTCAACTGATGGAAAATAAACCCATCGAAGCATCGGAGGCCATTTGATGATCTTATCCATCAGTGCACTTATCCACAACTTTCCCTAGCGGGGGTCACAACACCGAAGTCAAACATTGATAAAGTTTCTCCGTCGGGGGTCACAATGTCGAAGTCAAACATTGATAAAGTATCCCGGTGGGGGTCACAACGCGATTTAACCATTGATATACACATTAATAAAGGTTAAACAGCCTTGACATACTCCCCAGTAAGGGTCACAACGCAATGTATTCATTGATACACACATTAATGAACATCAAGCAGCCTTGACAGTTGGCACAATAGAGACCTATCCGATAATACACACATCAGCGAAGGTCAAGCAGCCCTCACAATACGTACTGTTGGCAGTAACTCTAACAAAGATTGTGGTATATGCTTGTGACACAAACCAGAAAAGACCATCCTAATCGGAGAGGACAGATGATGGAATATGATATACACATCCTCAAACAGACAAATCTTTATCCTCACATATCTTTTGCACATGAGAGACACATCTTCAGAGTAAAGTCTGTATCAAGGATTCAGGACTTTGGTGATAGCCCCAATGTTAACATCCTTGAAAACTTGGATCGCATGTCTAAGACATTACTAATTGT